>JARVGQ010000804.1:3650965-3664771 GCA_031762355.1 Hypsolebias martinsi | reverse complement strand
TCATGAGATAATGAGATGTATAGCTGTGTGTCATCAGCATAACTATGGAAACTTATCCCATGGCTCCTGATGACTCCGCCAAGCGGCAGCATGTACAAATTAAAAAGTAGGGGACCTAAAATAGAGCCTTGGGGGACGCCATAGTTAGCTTCATGGATCTGCGAGGAGCATGTATCTTTACATAAAGGTTCTGTCTGTGAGATCGGAGCTGAACCACAGTTCACAGTTTGAGTTTTACTGGAGATCAACAACAACAATAATGAAAATTTTACCGTAAGCTATTTTTATGAGCTTCTGATGATTTGTGAGTATTTTCAGAATAAAACACTGTGTATGTTTTAGACTTTTATTATGAAGGAATTGCCTAACTTTTGTTTAAAACCTTTCATAGCATTTCATCCAAACGCTATAATATTTTTACACTGCCGTCTATTTTACACGGTTAGTTTGGTAAACATATGTTCCTCCCCAGATTGCACAGGAAGTGCCATTGCTGGCTGCTACGTTAATAATCTTATCATGCCAAAATGATGGCTTAAAGGTTAAAAAAAGCAGCGACCTTAGACTAGCTGTTCGCTCCTCAATCTGATCCGAGTTATCTGTTTCTTCAGACCGAAGAGCTATCTGCAGCAGGTAAGATATTAACGGCTGATAAACATTACACTTGAAAATATATTATCCGTCTCTTTAAATAAAGCACTTTTTTGTTTCTTTTAACTGATCAACGGGTGCTTTGAAGGAACGCAGAGATTTTTCATCCACCGTTTGCTGTGAAGATCCTGTTCTGCTAACAGCAGATGTAGATCTTTACCTGGTCCTTGTTGCCAGGTAGACCTCACTACACATTTCCTGCAAACACAGCCAGTTGAGATTTAATATAAATAAATTTATTTGAATAAAAGATTGTTTTATTGTGTCTGCGTCTCACATTTATGCTGTATAAAGACGGTGAAATAAGCCTAAAGTTTATGAGCATAAGGATGTTAACTGTCTTTTGGAGCTAGCAGCGACTGAATTTGGATTTTATAAATAACTAGAAAAAATGGCCTTTTCTGTGAAAATGCAGTGTATATGCTTATTGAAGAAGAACTGGCTGAAAAAAGCTAAAAAATATATATGCTGAAATGGAAGAACAAGCCAAATTTAGCAGATGAAAGCAGAAAGAACACATTAGCTATATTAGTTTTAAATAAGCGTCGATGATGAGCACAAAAATTAGGAAATTAGCTAAAAAAAATACTGAAATTAACAAAAAGTTGCTGAAAAGATGGAAAGAAGCTTAAGGAAGCAGGAAGAGCTAAAATTAGCTAAAGGTGGAATTAGCTGAAAAAGCTAAAATTAGCATAAAACAGCTAATAGAACAAGCTGAAACTAGCAGAAAAAAGGGGGGATGAATTAGCAGAAAGAAGTTATTTAGGCTGAAAGTAGCAAAATTCACAATGAAAAACTTGAATAAATCTTAAAATGGCTGAAATTAGCAAAAAAAAAAGCTCAAATTTAACTAAAGAGGTAGAACAAACGTAAATTAACTGAATAAAGTAGGAAAAACACATTTGCCAAATTAGGCTGAAGGAAGCAGAAATTACCACAAAAAAGTGCAAATTATTTGAAAGAAAAAAAAGAAGCTGAAATTAGCAACAAATCAGCTTTAAAGTTACTTAAATGAGGTTTAAATTATCAAAAGGAAGTGGAGTGAGCACATTTTTGCTGAATCAGGCTTACAAAAGTTTAAATGAGTGCAAAAATGTGACACTAGCTGAAAAAGCTAAAATTAGCATAAAACAGCTAGTAGCTGAAATAGCAGAAACTTACAGAAATCAGCTGAAAGCATAACAAGCTGAAATTATCAGAAAGAAATTAGAAGCACAAAAATGTAGTTTGCAGAAAGAATTTGAAATTGGCACAAAACAGCTTGAAAAGGCAGATGAAAGTAACTGAAAATTTGTTAAAATTTGCCGAAGGAAGCTGAAGCAGAAGAAAATGTGAAAGGAGTAGTAGAAGGTTGTAAACAGATCTAAAGAGTTAAAGGATGTAAAATGAGCTCAGTTCATTTTCTGAGAGATTAAAAATGTCAGAAAAGGCTAAATATTTCAAAAAGCTAAAGTTGCACCAATACCAAAAGTCATAGCAGGATTGTCCTGAAAGAGCTGAATGTTTTATGATTTGTTGAAATAGCTTGAAAACTGTTTTTTTTTTTCTTCTTCTTCTTCATTCAGCCTTTATTTATACAGGCTACTCTCATTGAGCCACAGGACTCGTTCACAAGAGGGACCTGTTCCAGACAGAACATACTGTATAAAGTAAACGTGGGATGAGAATCGTGCCAAAAATCACATGGAATAGTTAAAATGAGAAGTCGGAATAATAAATATAATAGTAATAAGTAATAATAAGTGCTGTGTGTTGTCACCATTGTATGTTCCCATACAATGGTGAAATTAGTCTGCATTTAAATAAGCCATCACACCCAGGTGGAGCAGTGGGCAGCTATGTAAGCGCCAGGGGAAATGTAGTATAAATATAAACAGGATCACAATAAAAATGTGTCTTTCAGGTTGGACATGAACCTAATTTTGAAAATGAGCGCACACACAAACATTATAATCCTTGTTATATAACTGAGATGTTCTGAAGAGAGCTCCAAGTGGTCATATATGGTATTTTTGTATGTGTATGTGTGTGTTTTTTTTTTTTAAATTATGACATCTCAAAGTCATTTTCAGGTCGAAACACACCAGCCGTGTTTGTCCTTCGTCCACTTTATGAGTTGAATCCTGATCTGAGCACATCAAACAGCATTATCCTAAATGAGAGGATTCTTCAAGTTATGTAGGACAAGTAAAACATCTGTGCTTTCTGCTGTAATGTGTCTTTGCTGACATCTTTATTGGGATTTGTCAATTACAGCATCTTGTGTCGCTCCACAGAGATTAACGAGGCAAAAAAAAGTCATAAAGATTATTCTCATAATCCTCCTTTTATCTCCTCCGCTCCTCTCATAGACAGCATCCTTCCACTTTACATTCACAAAGTCTTCCTCGCTGTTTGCTGTTGGAGTGTAATATTCCTCTGTTAATATAACACCACATAAACAGGATGAGTGGGTGAGATTAGGGTTAATTTTGGAAGCACCAGCTTCAAGAGGAGGGATTAATGCAAGACAGACACAAGACCAAGAATATTTGGATTTGTACGCTCAGGCAGGCTAAATGTAGAAATCATAAAGAACAACAGGACAAATAATAGCTGGAATGTGTTTGATAAAATTAGACATGTAAAGCATGTGAGGGCAAATTAGTTGTATTGTACTTTGTAGCTAAGATTCATTTAAAACATGCCACAGTTCAATACCCACCTCTATCAGTAAAAATGTCCAATTTTCCTTGGTAGGAATAGCCAATAAAATAACATAATGACAAAAAAAAAAAAATCTGGACTCAAGTCAATAAAAACAGATTGGGTCGTGAATAACAACTAATGTGTCAAAATTTCAATTTTCCTAATTAAAGTGCATCAAGTTCAAACATCCCTGATCATTTCTGTTCTTTCCAGTCCTGTTATGACTTCCAGCAACTCCTGGAGATTACCTGCCAAACATTTTGTATCATTTTGTCAAAAAGGAAGAGGCCTGCCTCTGTGGAGGACCGAATGTGGCAAAAATAAATAAATAAATACATAATCCTGAAATTTATCTTTTAAATATTAAATACATCATTAAATTATTAAATACACAAATTACATATTTCAGGATTTATTTATTTATTTAATTTTGTCATCATACATTGGAGGATGGAATGTGACTAAAATGAATACAAAATAATGAAATGTATCGTTTAAATATTAAATACATCACTAAATTATTAAATATACAATTAAATTACATATTTCAGGATTTATTTATTTATTTTATTTTGTCACCATATGTTGGAGGATGGAATGTAACTAAATGAAATAAATAAATACAAAATAATGAAATGCATCATTTAACTATTAAATACACCATTAAATTAATAAAGACACAAATTAGTAAATACACAATTAAATTACTTATTTCATGATTTATTTTTATTAAATTTTGTCACCATACATTGGAGGATGGAATGTGACTAAATTAAATAAATGCATAATAATGAAATGTATAATGTATACTAAATATTAAATACACAATTAAATACACAATTAAATATACAATTAAATGATTAAATACACAATTAAATAATTTATTTAATGATTTATTTAATTATTTAATTTTGTCACTTTCCTCCCCCATGTGTCAAGGTATGGTGACAAAGTTATATAAATAAATAAATCATGAAATAAATCATTTAAAAGGTACATTTCATTATTTAATGATGCATTTAATAATTTAATTGTGTATTTAATAATTTAATTGAGTATTTAGTATTTAAATGAACATTTAAAAGGTGCATTTATATATTTAATGGTGCCTTTAATAATTTAATTGAGTACATGTATTTAATAATTTAATTGCGTAGTTAACATTTATTTATTTAATTTTGTCACATTCGGTCCTCCATACCCTGCCACCTTGGTCTTGTTATGAGCTGCTGGTAAGTTAGCTTATTTATATATTTATTTATTTATTTTCCCTGAAAACAACTGGAAACAAACAAACAAAACAAAAAACATATAATGTGATGAACTTGAAAGTGAATCAAAAGAATGTAGTTTAAGTGACTATAAAGTTTAGTCTAAAGTTGTTTAAACCAGTTAGCTAACAGTTAACCATTAGGTTAACTATGCTAACAGTTAGCTCAGTGCTTAAAATTAAATAGGCTAAATATGCTAAAGGTTAGCTTGAAGGTGTTTACTTATACAAAATATAATTACACTATTTACAGTTAGCTAGCCTAAAGACGTTAATATTTAACAAGAATACAAAAACATTCAGTTTAAAGGTGCTTAAACTCAATTAGCTTATAGAAGCTAACAGTTAGCTTGGAGATGATGACAGTTAGCTCAAGGAGACCTAAAATTAGTTATCCTAAAGATGCTAACGTTATCTTGAAGTTGATAATGCTTAATTTACAGATGCTTAATATCAATTAGCTTAAAAGGTTTACTGTTAGCTTAAAGATAAAGTCCTAAAACAACTTCGCTTAAATGTATTAACTGTTAGCTTAAAGATGATAACAGTTATCTTAAAGATGATTGATTTGTTAACTTAAAGATGATAACCATTAGCTTTAAAGATATTAACTGTTAGTTTAAAGAAAACTGCTTAGCGATAACAATTAGCTCAAAGGTAGCCTACTTAAAATTAGTTATTCTTAAGATGCTTAATTTTTGTTCCCCCCTTGTCCTGTTCAGCGTTGTGGCACTCAGAATTATTGTCTGAGTGTCGAGGTGATACCAAACAGATTTACTTTCACAAGCAGAGCAATTATGGCTGGTTTTAATGCTCCACTTGATATATAAATAAAACTTTTATTAGAATTTGCTTTGGGTTTGTTTAAGATGTAATGGACACGAGGATGAAAAGACAAAGAAGAAAACAGCTAGAAAAGTGAGAGAAGGGGTAAAAGATGAAGTTGATAGGAGTTGGACACAGAGGTATAAAGAGAACACAAATCAACATCATTGAAGTCTGCCTCTAGACCTGCAGAGATAAAAAAAAAAGACAAAACCAAAAAACCACATCAACAAAACAACATATACATTATAATGATACTTATAACATCATTAAAAAGTATGGTACATGGTAATACAAGGTGTATTTAGTGGCCACCACAACCCAACTGAGTGTGTATCAGATAAACACCTGAATCTTAACACCTGTGTGAGCAGCTTGTCACTATAAGATTTCTCCATAAGAATGTTCAATAGTGGATGTGGGGACCCACAGACCCGCCCCCACAGGAAATGATGGTAACACAGGGAGGACCGGAGCCACAGACACACAGCGGCCCCCAAGCCGGGCTCCCCGGGAGTCTCCCAACAGGGACAACTGATAATGTAGAAGGTTGAAAGGTTGAAAAAAAAAAAAACACATCCTAAAACAAGTTTGCTTAAAGATTTTAACTGTTAGCTTAAAGATGACAACAGCTCAAAGGTACTTAAATTAGTTATTCTAAATCTGCTAATAGCTTGAAGATGATAACAGTTAGCTTAAAGGTGATAAAACAGCTTAAAGGTGATGACAGCTTAAATGGTAAATAGACTGTACTTATATAGCACCTTTCTATCTTATCAAGATAATCAAAGTGCTTTACAATAAAATCTGTGCCCTCATTTACACATTAATACATCACTCTACTAGATCGCTACAAAGCTAATTGAGCAACTCATTCAAAAGAGACTAATCAGTGCTTTTAGATCACTTCCATACACAGATGGGACACACATAGGAGGCAATGAGGGGTTCGGTGTTAATCGACCAAGAACACTTTGGCATGTGACTGCCGTTGGATTAGAATCCTCGTCTCTTGCACTGGAGGACGAATGCTTTGTCCACTCAGCCACAGCCGCCCAAAGATAACAGACAAATTGTTGTAAAGATAACAATTAGCTGGCATCTAAAATTAGTTATCCTAAAGATTCCAATGGTTTGCTTGAATCTGATTACACTTAATTTAAAAAGCTTAATATCAGTTAGCTTAAGAAGCTACGGGTTAGCTGAAAGATAACGTCCTAACATAAGTTAGCTTAAAGATATTAACTGTCAGCTTAAAGATGATACCATTTGACATAAATATGTTTAAAATTAGTTAGCCAAATTTTATGCATCTTTTTAAGCTAATGTTTGAAGATAACAGTTTTAAAACAGCAGCTTCTTTGTTGTTGTTCTACACAGTCTGATTTAAATAGCCTCTGTTTTGAAATGCTAATATGGCATCAGGTGTAATTACCATAACATAAAATATGCTGTTGTCATGGAAAAATTGGAGAAGGTCATACCCATGTTAATATCGTGATAAAACAATTTAATGTAGTTTTTTTTTTAATGATTTGGTCAAATCTACAGCTAATTTGATGTCTTAAATAGGTTCCAACCATAGATCAAGGTAACATTTCTTAACAGGAAACAATATTGATGTGGTAATAAAAATGGGTTTGTTTACATTCTTTTTAGTAAAACTTGCTCAAACTTTCCATCTGTTACTTTAGAACAAAAGTAAAGGTCTTAGCCATTTTACCATTTTCTTAAAAAAAAAAAAACTCAACAAAGATGGCATACTTGCAAAATTTTTATTCATATAAAATTAAAATAGAGAGATTATGGTGCATCGTACACAGAGGGCTGTGGTAGCTCGGTGATCTGTGGTTGTGTCAGGAAGGGCATCCGACGTAAAAACAATTGCCAAGTCTGTGTGCAACTTATTGGCAACCCTGAAGAAAGGAGCAGCCGAACGAAGAAACAAACAAAAAAACTGCATTATTCTGTCATCTTTGGGCGCATTAAAATCTATAATCTGCAACAGAAAAACTGCAACACTTTAATCTCTGTATTCACAGCATTTTGCTCCACATATGTTGAAAAAGTAGATTATTTTGGTGGAACAAACAGTAAATCTGATCAAGGCCGTTTCAAAACATTCTTAATGAAACAAGGACATCGAGTTACAACATTTAATTTCCCTTTGGGATTAATAAAGTATTATTGAATTGAATTCAAGTGGCACTGTAGTCATATCTATTTGACTCTGCCACTGAAATGACAAGGAGCTTTATAATAAATTTAATGGCTTCTAATATTCCAAGCAACTTGTATGTTGCAAAGGTTTGAACAAAAATAATTTTAATGTCAATTTAAGTATAAACATTACTTACAGATGTTTTAAATAGCAGCTTGGGAGAGGCTGAAGAACCACACGTGGCTCTTGAGCTGCAGGTTGCACAACTCTTCTTTAGATAAAAATCATTTCAGTGGATTTTAAAACATCTGCATTATTCAGAGCTGTAACACCACATCTGTCCTTTAGATGGCACTGTAGTCCCACCAGTTGTTGCCATCAGTTCCTTCTGACTCAAACTTCAGAAGGAGCTGCTGTTCCTCTTTTACTGCTACAGTCACTTCACTGTGTCCTGTTCCAGGTGACTGTTGAGCCTTTACGAGCAGAGCAAAGTGTGCAGTAATCAAGTTTCTGCTGAGAAGAGCCACAACTTCATTACCACGTCTATTCAAGCAGGTAGCACCCACTGTGATCTAATTAGGATGCTCCTGCAACACTACCCCCCACTTCCCCCCACTAATCTGCTGTAGGACAACACATTAACCTCAGGAGCTGTGATGAACTCCTCTCATTAATTAGTAGAAAGATTCAGCCGGGGAGCTGGAGAGGCAGCGAAAAGTGAAGTTTTAAGGTGCCTGGTCTTCACGGGGGTGGGGGGGTGAAGCTGATAATTAGGCGCTTTTAAATTATTTAGCTTCTCAAAGTCTCGTGAGAGAAATGTGCTGTCGTGAATTAAAAACAAAATGAACGTGTTTGAGCACAATATGTTTGTCAGGAATATGTAGTGTACGGTTTTATTTCCTTAGATGACTTTGACACGCAAAAAGAGGGTGCATGATGACGCTGCACCTTTGACCCAGGTGTTCATTTATCTGTCCCGCCTCCAGTACTCTGGGGAAATGTTTGTTTAAAAAAAAAAAAAAAAAGAAATATACTGAGCCCAGTCTCCGGTTCTTTTGCCTGAGGAGTAAAAATCATTTTGGGTTTATTGAGGACAGGAGTATTCCTGTCAAGATGACCGCCGTGAAACGTGATTTGTCATCTCGCGTCTTATTTTACGCACCTGAAGGGAAAAATCTGCTAAGAAATACAAGAAAAAGGTAACAGTACCGTGTAAAGCAGTGAATACAATTACAGAATTAGCATCTGTGAAAAGATGTAGTCGTTTTGGTCAAATCTTAAAATGCTGGTGAAGCTTGTCAGTCATCCAGGACATGGTGAATTCAAAAAGGTTCAAGACAAAAACAACTGGACTTTATAAATACAATTACAAATAAAGTCCAGTTGTTTCTGTCTTGAACTTTTTTTTAAATCTTACGTAAAACTACAAGACCTCACTTTCAGAGTATGTGTTGTAAATTACTCTCAGCTACTACCATTTATATTAAAAATAAAAAATAAATATCTGTAAAACTGACTGAGTTAGTCTTTTTTTGTAGTCTTAAGTTAATTTGCTCTGGCAGCCATCTTGAACTGTGTTCACTCCAAGAGTTAATCTATTCTGTATGTTCACGGTCTGAGAGTTTCATTAAAACCTGTCCAGTGGTTCACTAAATATTTTGCTAACAGACTGTTCTGCACAGAATACACAGGCAAAAACAATATTAGCTGCAGCAGAAAGGTAAATAATATCAATAATCAGAAGCAATGTTATTCGTGATCACTGTGGCAGTAGTGTATTTGATTTTTGCACGCCATTATGAAGGCAGGCAATGATGCAACTTCCTGTCTGCATGTCTAAAGTGTTATAGCCAAACAGCCGTAAGAGAACAAAAACAAACATGATTTCATTTTAATAAGAATATTTGTTTGATTCGACAAAAAGAAACATTTTCCTCTAAACTGTAACACAGAGAAACTAAAACGTGCTCACAGCCTCTGCCAGCGAGCAGCGTCTCCTGCTCCTTCTGAAGTTCTTCATTCGGCATGGAAGAAGCTGAACTCATTGTAATTCACTTCACGGGTTCTCTGAAGGCGAATGGTCCAACCTGACAATTAACTCCCCCAGCAGGGAGGCTCTGTTGGAGCCCGCGGTGGGGGGGAAGCATGTAAATCAATTAATTACGCGTGCTAGTTAGGGATTAATTAAGGAGCCGTCGAAAGTTGGCAAAGATCAGCTTCAAATTCCAATATTTTCATGAAGCTGGAACTCAGCTGTTGGCTTGTGGGTGCAGCTTGTGCTTAATGGAGCAATTTGATAAACCGTTAAAAATGAAACCTCTAAAACAGAAATTGAGGACAGCTTTTGGAGATTTATACATTTCTAAATGTTAAAAGATTTTAAAACATTAAAGTGGTAGCTCAGATCTTCTGAAACTACTTTCTGTGGAAAGGTTGTAATGTTGTGGGTAACTCTCTGAACGACCTCACTTTTTATCAAATGACCAAAGTTTATGCTCTATCATCCAGGTACATAATCCAGTAATGGTCAATCAGGTCATCTGGACAGTTTCCTCAGACTGATGAAGCCCTCTGGATAGAGGGCGAAATGTCTTTCCACAAAAAATAAACTGTCCAGATGACCTGACTGACCATTATTGGATTTCTTTACATAGATGATGGAGCATGAACTTTGATGTCTTGAACCACTTTGGCAGTGGCTTCCTGCCTGGGAGGAGTCGACGGGGGACAGTACAGCGCCCACAGAAACCATCTTATCACCAGCAAACTGGTTGGTCCACTAAAGGAGTGTACTGCTTAGTGGGGAAAAGAGTTTACTTGGCACTCTTCAGACTGATGAAGCCCTCTGGATAGAGGGCAAAATGTCTTTCCACAAAAAATAAACTGTCCAGATGACCTGAGTGACCGTTATTGAACCTCGCTTTGGGGAAATAAAGTTTAATTCTGAGCAGAATAACAAGCCGACAGCTAGTTCGACTGGGACCAGGGCCGAAGTGGACCTGCTTCCATCTTTAACCAACTCCAGTGAGACGTTCGACTCATATCTGAGGCTGAATGTTTGTACTGTCAGCTGTTTCTGTGTGAATGATGAGTCAGCATTCTCTCACTTGTTTTGCTTTTAACTTTTAGCTACTTTTAGCTTTTAGTCAACCTTTGGCTACATTTAGCTTCTAGTTAAAAGTGTCTAGTTATTTGATACTTTTAGCTAGTCATTTTCTTCTTTTAGCTTAGCTAACTTGTTTACAATTTTTAACTTTTAGCTAGCCTTTTCATACTTTTAGCTTGCATTTTGCTACTATTCTGCTACTTTTATTTAAACACATCTAGATGTTTGATGCTTTTTGTTAGACTTTTGCTTCTTTCAGCTTAGGCCTTTTGTATTTTTTTGGCTCTTTTGATAGTTGTGGTTAGCCATTTGCTACTTCTAGTTTTTTACAAGGCATTTGATACTTTTAGCTAGCTTTTTTCTTCTTTTAGCTTAGCTAACTTGTTTACGACTCAGCTTTTAGCTAGCTTTATCATACCTTTAGCTTGCTTTTTGCCACTGTTAGCTTTAAGCTAATGTTCTGCTACCTTTCATTAAATTTATCTAGTTATTTGATACCTTTTGCTAGCCTTTTGCATATTTTAGCTTAACTAGCCTTTTGTATATTTTAGCTTTTAGCAGTGCTTTCTTTCTTTGCCTTCTTTTTCCTCATTGACCCTGAAAACTCGAATGCCACACACCCTGTGGACCAGATAAGAAGGGTTCAGGTGATTTAGCCCCGACAGTTAACATAGCCTTTTGTATTTTTTAGCTTCTAACTAGCCTTTTGATAGTTGTTGTTAGCCATTTGCTACTTTTAGCTTTTGGTTAGGATTTTGTTAATATATCTTTTTATCTGATGTCTCGCTACCTCTAGTTAGCATTTAGTTACTTTTAGGTTTTATTTACTGTCATGCTACCGTAGCTTCAAGTCAACCTTTTGCTTTTGTTAGCTTCTAGCTAGCCTTTTAATAGGTCTAGTTAGGCTTTTGCTACTTTTAGCTTTCAGCTAGAATTTTAATACCTTTATCTTTTAGTTAGGATTTTGCAACTTTTAGTTTTTTGGTATTCTTTTGATACTCGTACGTTTTAGCTACTGTTCTGCCTCTTATTGTTGCATCAACCTGTTGCTACCTTTAGCTTCTATTTAAATGTATCTACAGGTAGTTATTTGATACTTTTAGCTTGCCTTTTTCTCATTTTAGCTCAGCTAGCTTTTTTAGCTTGTACTTAGCCCTTTGAAAGATTTCTCAAGCTTCTTTTACCTTTCTTATTATCTTTAAGCAAGGGTTTTGACACATTTAGTTTTAGCCTTTTTTTTTTACTTTAATCTATCGTTTTGATACCGTTTGCCTTTTTTGATAGTTTTAGAAAGCATTTTGCTGCTTTTGTCTTTTAGCTAGCCTTTTGCTCCTTTTTATCTTTTAGTTCATGATTTGCTTGTTTAAGTTTAATACTTGACTTTTCTAAAATTTTTGTGAAAGTTTGCGATAATGCAAATTTTCTAGGCTTTGATGAACCCAGTTGTTCCACAGTTTTAAGCGCGTACCGTCTGTTTCTTACAGACTGTCTCGTGTGGCCTTCTTGCCGAAGTCAAACCAAAGAGGAATGAGGCGTCAAGTTAAGTGTCCTTTTCCTTTTCCCACGTTGTGTCAACTGCAGCGATAAATTGAGGGATTTGCGGCATGCTGAATGAGGTTTATTAGGAATGAAAGGACTGGAGATTAGATCAGGAAATCCCCCTGAAGCGCTCACTTGGGCTCACTTAAGATCATCTTGATACCACAAAACATCCCGAGTTTAGCAGGTTTACTTGGACAGTCAGACTGCAAAATCTCAGCTTGTTTGAATAAATCTGTGCTTTCTTTCTTTGCCTTCTTTTTCCTCATTGACCCTGAAAACTCGAATGCCACACACCCTGTGGATCAGATAAGAAGGGTTCAGGAGATTTAGCCCCGACAGTTAACATTCATGAGAAAAACGAGGGCTAAATGACTTCGGTGGTAATTAACACGCGGTGGCATTTGAGCTCCTAATAATATGCATGATATTAATTAGGCCTGAGTGATTAACATAGGAACCGCCGGACACCGTCCCAGGGTGCGGGAGCAGAGCCGCTTTCCTTTTTATGAGCTCTCCCCAAAGTCAGGCTCATTAATAAATGCTAACAGCCATCTTTGCTAACCTTGACAAGTTTTGAGTGTCGTGTTTCTTAAAGTAATTCGATAAAGTCAATGCAGGGTGTTAGGGAGCAGAATAAAGTAACAGAAGAAATCAATAAAACTTTTATTGTGTGAATGTTTATGAAGCATTCACTCTACTGTAATCCATTTTTCTTCCAAACGTTTTTTGGCATCTTTCTCGTTCCACAATTTTTGTGCTATTTCATCTCTTAAATCAAAACATTCGGCTCGTTCAGGACAATCCTGCTATGACTTTTGGTATTGGTGCAACTTTAGCTTTTTGAAATGTTTAGCCTTTTCTGCCACTTTTTTCCTCCTAGAAAATGAATTGAGCTCATTTTACGTCCTTCAAATCTATAGATCTGTTTACAGCCTCTTACTGCTCCTTTCACATTTTGTTCTACTTCAGCTTTTTTCAACTTCCATCCATCCATCCACCACTTCTTCCATTTTGGGTCACGAGGGTCGCCGGTGCCCATGTCCAGCAATCACAGTGCGAGGGGTGGGGTGCACACTGGATGGGTCGCAAGTGCATCACAGGGACACATACGCCCCATTTGCACTGCTCCTACTCAGCCTTCAGGCAGTGCGCCACGGAAATAACCCTTTTGCATCAATACTTTAGCTAGTACTTTAGCTGATTTGAGGCTAATTCGAGTCCTCTTTTCGTCCCTACTTCTCTGGTGGGGCCGAGCGAGCTCAGTCTTATAAATATTATTTATAAGACTGAGCTGAAAACAGCTCATCAGACTGAAGAAGTCTTTCGGAGGAAAGACAAAATGTTTCTACATTTTGTTTTGTTTTTTGAATGTCCAGAGGACCAGACTTAACTTTGTTAGATTTAAATACATAGATGTTTTTGTAGAATCTGGTTCATCAGATTTAACTCAGTTCAGTTTATTTATACAGCACCAAGTCACAACAGAAGTCGTCTCAGGGCACTGAACAGAAACATTCATATATAAAAATAATAATTTAACATTATTTATCTGAGGAGCAGACT
>JARVGQ010000804.1:3612979-3625937 GCA_031762355.1 Hypsolebias martinsi | reverse complement strand
CAGCATCTCAGACTGAGGAAGTCTTTCGGACGAAAGACGAAACGTTTCTACAATTTTTTTGCTTTGTTTTGTTTTGTGTTTTTTGAATGTCCAGAGGACCAGACTTAGCTTTTTTAGATGAACTCAGAAAAGTACTCAGTAACTCAGTTTTACAGATACTGTGGTAAAACAATATCTGTTGACCCACATTGCAGCTGTTAGTCTCCTGAGAGCGGCGTTCAAGGCTAAACTTAAAAAAAAGTCTGAGCTTTGAGACAACCGACGATTCTCTGGCCGCAGCCTTTGGCAATTATGGAACCATCAAAAAGGTGGATGTGATCAGAGACAAAGAGACTGGAAGATCACGTGGGTTCAGCTTTGTCAAACATGACAACGATGATGATGTGAAAGCTGCATTGGATGCCATGAACAGAAAGACCCTAGACAGTCATGCATATTGTGCTGATGAGGAAGGAAAAGGTGGATGTCCAAGAGAAGGATTTGGCTCCAGTCCAAGAGGCGGTGGATTCAGTGGACCCAGAGGGGCAGGGGTGGACGTGGTTTCTCCAGTGGTAGATGCAACGGTGACGGGGCAGAGACAGAAGTTATAGTGACAGAAACTTTGGTGATAGGAGTTTTGGTGATGAATACAGAGATGGGGGTTAATCTTCAGGTGGCCATAGAGAGAGCAGGAGCCAGGGTGGAGGAAACGATGATCGCGCTGAGTCTCAACAGGGTAGATATAACAGTAATGTGCACGAGTAAAAGGCCTCTGCACTCTTCAAGAAAAAATTCCCGTGTTTTTGCTGACCTTAGTTATGTAGTTCTGTTGTTGTATCTTGAAATCTAAAGAAACATACTCAAAGGGTGCCACTATCATTTGATATATACTAACAGTCTTTGTTAGGTTGTTAGGCTGATGGTCCTCCTTTAATACAAAGTACATGTGAACAGCTAGTTCTGGCTGTCAGCAGCAATTTGATTGATCCACTATGAGAAGGAGCTGTTTATAAGACTGAGTTTGTTGTGGCTCCTCAAACTGACAAAGTCTTTTGGATAAAAGACAAAACGCTTCAACAAAGAAGAATCCGTCCAGAGGACCTGACTTGTTAAGATTGATCTAACTTAATGTTTTCAGAGTTCAGTTACTTTTCTGCGTCTACAAGTAAATCAGTTTTGAGCCATCCATTCATTTTTCAGGGCCAGCAGCTGAGCAGGGAGGCCCAGGCATCTCTTTCCATGGCCTCCTCTTTTAGCTCTTCCAAGAGAATTCCAAGGCGTTCCCTAGAACAGCCAGGAGGCATGGTTCCTCCAGCGTGTCCTGGGTCTTCTCCGGGGTCTCCTTCTAGTTGGACATGCCCATAAATCCTCCCTAGGGAGACGTCCATGGGACATCCTTACCAGATGCTAAAACCACCTCAAATGGCTCCTCTTGATGTGGAGGAGCAGCTGTTCTACTCCGAGTCTCTCCCAGATAACTGAACTTCTCACCCTATCTCTAAGGGAGAGTCCAGCCACCCTGAGGAGAAACTCATTTTGACCACCTGTATCTGTGATCTCGTTTCAGTCACTACCCAAAGTTCATGACCATAGGTGAGGGTAGAAATGTGGACCAACCAATCTTGCAATTCAGCCCCTTTTCACTACAACAGACTGGATCAGAGCATGCAATACTGTGGAAGTTGCACCAATCCGTCTTGTCGATCTCATGCCCCATTCTTCCCTCACTCGTGAACAAAACCACAAGATACTTGAACTCCTCCACTTATGCACTTTACCCTCAACCCAGAGAACGCAATCCACCTTTTTCCAACCGAGGACCATGGCCCCAGATTTGTGGTTGCTGGTACTCCTTCCAGCATCTTCACACTCAGTGTGCACTGCTCCAGTGAAAGCTGGAGATCCTGGCACAAGGACCACATCATCTGCAAATGGAGATAGAATTCTGAGGTCACCAAATCGAAGCCCATCTGTCTCCCTGGCTGCACCAAGAAATTATGTCCATAAAAGTTATGAACAGACTCGGTGACAACTGGCAGCTCTTATGGAGTTTGACTCTCACCCTGAAGGGGTCCAACTTAATGCCAGCAATGCAAACCAGAGTCTTGCACCGTTAGGTTAGGAACTGACTGGCCCATAGCCATAGACCTGCAAATCCTTATTTACCGAGAACATGGTTAAATGCCATATAGCACGTTTTTATTTTGTTTTACTTCAGAGTGCAAAACTACATAAGGACACTTGTTTTTAGTTGCATTGGTACTGAGGCCAGCTTTCCCCGCCTTTCCCCAGCCCAAATCATTTCAGTTCAACCCCCTTTTCTTCTTGCCTGACATCTGTTTCTGCACATTTTATATACATTCACCTCTTCAAAATTCACCTCAGAACAATACACTGTGTCAGTCTTGTAAATATCCCCACAATGTTTTTGTCTACTAGTGTAATCAGAATCCTTTTAGTTTATCATTTATCACTCCAAAACCCTACTTTGTTCATGTTCTGCCCCGAGATAAGATGAAAATAGACTGGACCTTGAATGCTGCTCCAACAGCTGTTCCCCAGGTGTTTGAACGTGTGTGGCTCAACAGTACTGTCCTAATCGCAGCCTCCTCTGAGAACTGGCAAGACTTCCAACAAAACCCCTCATTCCTTTTAAAACAGGGCACACAAACCGCATAGCCCAGAGCACACCGAGAAGGTGTACTTAAACATTAGTCAGCCAAAAAGATGGGGGGAAAATTATTCATCATATAAAAGCAAGACTCAAGACCATTTCTTCATACAAGCTGAGTGAGAATGTGTTGATTTCCACTAAGGAAATCAGCTTGTTTCTTTTAAAGGCAGACTGAAGCAACTCGCCCCTGAATGGAGGATCTGATTAAACCCCCCCATCCACCCACCCCTGCCTCCACTCTTCGAAATGCTGGCACCACCATCGTGAATCTGCCGTTTCATAAACACAGTTCCACTGTGGCAGCCAGAGAGCCGCAAGACAAGTTCCAAATGCAAGTTTCAACAGCAAGCCTGCCGTACAAGCACACCTTTTTCCCTCCTGCTGAAGAGGAGAGGCCTGAAACAACAAACCACCAGGCGAGAAGGGCTGGGGGGGTTGTGGGGGTTCAGGGAGGGGGAATGAGTCATCCTGCAAACAGAGAAAGCCTAGTTGGGACTTAGGTACATTGTGGCCTACTGCTCCTGCAGCAATTTGTGGGTTTAATGTAAATTTCCTGCAATCATTATAAGTTGCATTTAATTACAGGTACCAATATTAATATAATTACTTAAGAAGGTGGTCCGAGCACTAATATTCATAATTGTTGGTTGGCATGTTGCTAATAATTTGATTTAATTGGGCTTTATTTGCTGTTTGGACAGTTTCCATGTTGATCTAAAAGAGGAGGGACAGCTAAAAGACATGGAAGTTTGGAAATTTTGGACTAAAAAAAAAACGTTTTTTCAGCTAAGATTTGTTTTTGCACAACCTAACCTCACCAGTATGAATGAGGGAGAATCTAATATTCTATAATAATGTCTAGTGATGATTATCGAATTGATCCATTACCAGAGTTTTACTTGACTAGTAATTAATTTGCTTCATGTCATTTATATGTTGAAACTTTGACATTGCTGTCAATTTCAAATTACAGGATTATCCAGCAGAAATATTTGTGCCAGAAGTTCAATGGACTGCACTTGTAGTGATACAGCTAGTTGCCACTGCAGCTGTTTGCACTTATAGCCATAGAATGCAAAACTGACAATGATCTAAAGGATTTGCATCCCCTTTCATCTAAGCCCTGTTTGGATGAGTCTTCAGCTCATCGGGAGAAAAGAGTGCAAAGTGTGCAAACTTATTCTCTTGAAGTGAGAAAAGACCTTCCCTAAGATTCTGGTTGTTTTGAAAAAAAATAAGATTCAGTGATAGTTCTTCTAATATGTTCAGTTTAATGTTGGGTTACACTGTCCTCCAAATGATGTGGGCTTCCAGGCAAGACAAAACAGTTGATGGTCTTGCTTTTTTTATAAACTTGAATAAAATAATCAACTTACATTAGATTATTGTTTGAAATTATATTATCCCTTTGATTGTCAGCTCAATATTTATTTGTAATAAATTGGTAAAAATAAACACTAACCAGGGTCTTCCTGTCTCCCTTATCCAATCCTGTCCCTTGTCCAATCGAGCCAGAGGGCTCGATTTGCTCCCTTTGGGGTCTATCCTGAGGAAACATGGTCTTTCATTTCATTATTGTGCTGATTGATTGTCAGATTTACCGTATCTGCTCTTGAATCCTAATAGTCTTGCTCTATTCATCCTTGGTTAAAATGTCTTGATGACATCAAGGCTTCACATTTTTAAGTTTTAATGATCAGAAGACTGACGTTATTGTGTTTAGCCCTAGCTCTACCACTGTCTCTGATCCTGTAAATCATAACTGTCTTCTGCCATAGTCTGTTACAAATCTCAGGAGGGTTTTAGACTCTGACTTTAAGTTTAATAAACAAATTAACTCTGTTCTGCAGAAAAGCTTCTTCCCGTTAAGGCTTAGCTTTAGCCAGTATTGTCCAGATTTGACCTTGAAAAACTAGTCCATGCCTTTATTACTACTTGACTGGACTACTGTAATGCACTCTATATGTTGGGGTCAGTCAGGTCTCCATTTCACGCCTCTAGCTCGTCCAAAATGCTGCAGCTCAGCTCTTAACAGGAACTCGTAGGTTTGATCATCTTACACCAGTTTTATCCTCCCTTCACTGGCTCCCTGTACGTGTCAGAATTGATTTTAAAATTCTCCTGGTGACCTTTAAGTGCATTAATGGACTTGTACCCTCATTTGAGCTACTGGAACCATATGTTCTTTCTCAGGCCCTGAGATCATCTGACCAGCTACTTTTGGCTTTTCCAAAAACAAGCTCAGAGGAGACTGGGCTTTTTCAGTCGTGGGCCCTAAACTTTGTAACAATGTGTCCCCCACCATCAGGCAGGCTACTTCTGTTTTTAAACCTCAGATAAAAACACACCTGTTTTCTCTGACGTTTAACACAGTGTGACTTGATTTACTATTTCACTCCTCTGTAATTAAGTTTCAGTAATATTATTTTTGTTACGTTTCTTTTCTATTAAATTACAGTACTCCCATTGATTTTACTCTTAATCACTTGTTTTAAATATGCTTTATAAAGTTGACTCATCGTTTTTGCCACAACACTGATCTTATCTCCTGCACATTTTCAACTATTTTTCCATGTTTTTAGCATGAGATTAGCTCATAGTGAATGTTTTTATTCTTGATGTTAGGCTTTCAACACTAACAGCCCCTCGGTGTTTTATTGTGTCGGCCACAATCATCTAAGCCAAAGTAACAAGGGCAGAAAGTATATTGGATTGTCCGAATATATTACTAGGATGAATGTACGGCATTTGGAATATAATTACTTGGATTAGCCAATGATTTATTACAGTTTAAACAGTCCTTTGTAATATTGATATTGTGATAACTTTACATTTTCAATATATGTGCAGTTAATTAAGTTGAAGGAGCTGGTCAGTAATCTGCATGAATGAAATTGAATTTTTTATCCTGTTTTTTGTCTAAACGGTTTGTGACGACAAATCTGTACAATTCTCAGTGTTTAGCACCCCGCCCCCCAACACCTCATACATGTCCACTTAATCTGAAGCCAAAAATGTTATAAAAAATATAGCTTAAGCAAATGTAGCAGCACATATTTATTTTTTATTGTTTATATATGTGCAAAACATTGCTTAATTCAAAGCTGAAATAAATGAATATGCTGCAGAAACAATCATACAAAAAATAAGCAAAAATCATATCTGTTTATAAACAATTTACAAAATATAATATACTTTATAAAAAAAAATGTATAAACTCATTTGCTATTTAACTGAATCTTTATCAACAAAAGAACATTTTCTGCTGTGACATCAAATTGTCCTTTACATTCACTCGCTGCACTTTACAGAAGTCCTTTATTGCAAACGTTGTCCATTCACTGAGGTAGAAATTTAAATTATTTTGTTGTCCTCTTCATAAAAGCTGAGAACAGCCACTCAGCTAAGTGCTCATTCGGCGCTGTGAGAAAGGATCAGTCCTACAGCTCTCGAAGGGGTGTTCACTGACACCGTTACTCTGCTCTGAAGACGAGTCCTCTATGTTTTCCTCGTAGTTTGAATCAACGTACGAATTCTCGTGCAGAGTTATTCCGTTATACGTGACTGACGGGGGGTTATGGCTACTGTAAAAATCCCTGTGGGGCCTCCAAGGAGTTTTCCCAAATGTTCCTGAGGGAGAAATGTGTGGGGGAAAGTGAGAAGACAGCAACATAAGGGAAATCAGAATATCAATGGAAGTGGAGGCCTACCCATGAAGGTGTTGCAAGGAGAGACATTCTCGTGAGGTCTCCCGTAGGAGACCACATCTCCATTCTCAAAGGGTGGATTGCAGTCACTCTGCTGGTACGAGACATCTTGATGCTTACTAGGGTTGGGAAGCTGCATCAGAACGGTGGAAGGGCAGAGGTCAAAGTAATCAGGCAACAAGAAATCCTTCCTTTTGGAGTTGGTCAAGCTGCCACTGTAGTAATCCATACCAACTGGAATTTGATCGAAGGAACAACCTGAAGATGAAAAGTCAGAATTTTAATGTGGAGTTTTTGCTGCGACGAATGATCAAAATCAATTTTTTTTACTAACCTGTAAAGACTTCAGAGGGCTCGTTGGGATATAAGTTATCTCGGCACATCAGTGAGCCAAGTGGATCTTGATAATGGCAGAGCAAAGGATCAATAGCTACTTCCATGTCTGCTTCGCTTCCTGTATCCAGCTGACAAAGACCTGTCCGGGTAAAGAGATGGTATCAAGTAACCAAACCGGGATTTTTTTTTTTGAATATTTACTTTCAAGACAAAACACAAAAGGCAGGTGCCCATACCATTCATGTCTTTAGGCTGCAGGTAGAAACCACTAATGGATGACGTCATGTACTGATGGCTGCTGCCACTCTCAGATGGGATGTAGGCGTCCTGTCGGTCAGCCAGGGTGCCCTGAGAGGACAAATAGCTGGGAATATCTGCAGGCAGGTTGGTTTCATCTGGAGCACAATTACAGTTTATAGTTAATAGACAGAAAGTGTGGGAAAATAAGTTATTTGATGATTAGGAAAAAAGATAAAAGCACCTGTGTTGGTGACGCTGCAGTCTTCATTCCGCCGACGGGTGTGGTAGATGATAACCACCCAGACCAGAGATGTTCCAACTACACAGCACACCACAGCTATGATGACAATCCCCACTGTGGTCCACTCGTCATCTTCCGATCCTGGTCCTATCACTTTTCCGATCCCTACACCACCTTGCACTCCAGAGTCACAGTTGGGATTTGGTAGAACACCAAGATGAATATTGCCCCTCTCCGTCCCCAGCACGTTGGACATCTCGCAGGTGTACTTTCCTGCATCTGCATCTGCAGCATCAACAATGATGAGGAGCTGGTTGGCAGCAGCGAAGAAGTGGCGCTCGGTCACCACCAGTGGGCTGTCGTCTTTGGTCCAGTTCAGTCTTGGTGGAGGGCTGCCGCCTGCAATGCACTGGAGGACTGCAGTCTCACCCTTGGCCACAGTACAGTCCATGAGGGGGCGCAAGAAATGAGGCGTTTCTGTAAGAACCACAGCAGAAAGAATATTTACGGGGTATATGCCAACAAAACAAAAATGATAACCAACGAGAATGTATGACTTTGAACTTAGAAAGGCTTCCTCACCAAGAACAGTTAGTGTGGCATTGACAGAAACGGCTCCTGCAATGTTCTGAGCCGTGCAGCTGTAAACACCAATGTCTTCCGTTTTGACATCTACGATGAAAAAGACATCATCTTCTGGCATGACGTGCATGCGACGTTCACGGGCAGCAGGAAAGTCGGTGCCTCCGTCTTTCTGCCACGCAATTTGAGGAGAAGGGTGACCAACAGCAGCACATTCCAGCCGAGCCATTGCTCCGGCCCGGATACTTAAGTCCATTGGTATCTTAGTAAAGGAGGGGAGTACTAGATAAAAGACAAAGACCATGAGATTGAACCATTTAAGATTTCAACATGTATTTTAACGAGTACGATGGTTCTTCCTATCCCAGACTTACTGTGAACTGTGAGCCTGGCCTTAGTGGAATAGGACGACCCAAAGTGGTTGGAGATCACACACTGGTACTTCCCCTCACTGGAGAAGTCCACGTTACGCAGCTGCAGCGTAGTTGTGTACTCCGTCACCTCCGTCTCACTTCCTGCACCTTCTTGCACCCGTAGATGGGCCTGATTGTGGATCTCTGCATCATTCAGGACCTCGTTGTCTTTCTTCCAGGCAAAGGTCATGGGTGAGTCGCTGGAGCTCGCAGCAGAGCACACGAATGTCACGTTGGAGCCTTTGAGGGTTGACTGTGTCTCTGGCTGCACTGTGATCTGAGGCTTAGGGAAGTCATCTGCGTGATTTAACAAGAAGAGAAAAAAAAAACTTTTACATGTTCTATGTTTGCTTATTAAACTAAGTTTGAACAAAAGTTTTGAGACTGGGCAAAAGCCTAATCTGGGTTAGTTTGTACATCCTCAGTTCTGGAAAAAGTTGGGACAATTCATAAAACGTAAAAACAAAACAGAACACAAGAATCTGCAAATCTCATAAAACCCTTTTATACTGACAATAGAACACAGGATTATGTTCTATTGTCATTAAAAAAAAAGTATTATTACCACTGCAGTAAAATCAGGTCTGGTTCTATTATGGGCTCAGAAACACTTGCACAGATCATTGTCTGTAAACAGTTCATCCACAAATGCTGCTTGAAGCTCTATCAGGCAACAAAGAAGCCAAATGTGAACACTATCCAGAATGACTGTCGTCTTTTGTGGATCAAAGCTTGTTTAAAATGGTCTGAGGTGAAGTGGAGAACCGTTCTGAGGTCAGATGATGGACATTTGAAACCACAGACACCACGTCCTATAGCCGGTTATCAGTACACAGTTCAAAAGCTTGCCTCTCTGATGGTATAGGGGTGCATTCATGCCTCTGGCATGGACAGCTTACACATATGGAAATACTGTACACTATTAATGCACAAAAGTATTTACGGGTTTTGGAGCATACGCTTCTACCTAGCAAAAAAAATCCAACAAACAAGCCCCATGACAGTTGGAATAGCCAGAATCCTCCATCAGACAAGAATTGGACATCATCCTCCAACAACTCTCCTCAGTTCAGAGACGTTGACTGGCTGTTGTTGAAAGAAGATGAGACGCTTCACAGTGAGACGCATGGACCTGGAACAACATTTTAAAGATATCCAACAGGTCAGGTCCTCTGGAGGGGTTCCAAAAACAAAACTGTAGACACGTTTCGTCTTTCATCCGAAAGACTTCTTCATTCTGAAGATGACTGAAGAAGTCTTTTGGATGAAAGACGAATGTTTCTACTTTTTTTTGTTTGTTTGTTTGTTTTTTGAACCTGTCCAGAGGACCAGACTTAACTTTTTTTTAGATTTTTCTACCAGGATTATTGAGCATGCATCAGGACATACAATTTTATGATTTTTAAACCATGTTTTATGGTGATAAGATCCTTGGACTGATGAAGTCCTTGGATCAAGGACAAAACGTTTCAACAAAAAGAAACCGTCCAGTTGACTAGTTGGATTTTTTTTTTTTACCTGGATTATTAAGCATGAACTTTAATCTTTGAAAGATACGTTGCTGCCATAAAGTTTAAAAGTACCTTTTTGAATGTACAGTTTCTTAGTTTCAACATATTAATGATTTTTACGTACTGATATATAAACAAAAAAAAAAAGAGGTTGATGAGATTTGCTAATCATTACATTCTGTTTTTGTTTCGTTACGTTTTACCCAGCTCCCCAACTTTTGTGGGAACTGGGGTCGTAAATGGGAAAACCTTTGGAGAAGGGCTGACTTTACAGCGCACGTGTCGAGATGTTGCGATGAAGGAATGCTCCACTCACCGCACACAAACTCCTCCTGGTTGACAGAAAACACACTCCTGCCCTTCAGCATCTGCGGGTGGGCGCAGCTGGCATTGACGCAGGGCAGGAAGGTTTGCTCTGCCACCCAGATGGGAAGCCACTTCAGCTGGCAGTCGCACAGGAGGCTGGAGGTGTTCAGAAGCCTGCCAAGGGCGGGAGATAACAGCAAGTCTAGTGTTTTCTAACACGGTTCACACAAGTACAGCTGTAGGCTCACATGCAGACACCAGCAGAGCCCATACATGGAGGTTGCAACCAAGTTTTAACGTTTTCTTTAAGAACTTTCCAGTGCAGCGAAGGCAAAGGAAACCCTGCGCTCCTTATTAGTGGAGGCAGCCCCGCGCGGTGCCGACTTTCCCAGCACGCCATAATGACTTTCACCTGCAACAGCACCGAGGCTCTGCCGAAACGTGGACACACTTACAGCTCGTCGAGGTTCTGCATCTGAGAGAAGGCGTTGGCTTGGATGGACATGATGGCGTTGTTGCTCAGATCTCTGTGGAAAGAAAAATGAAAGGCGTCAGCATTGATATGGTGAACTTTTAAAAAAAAAAAATTTATTTGCACACAGCAAATGTTTGATGTAAGGACTTCAAAACATCAATCGCAAGAGTAAAAAGATCCGGGTTCCAAAACAATAAAACTCTGGGCAACAGATTGTGGAGTTAATCAAAGGAAGCCAAGCTCTGGGACGCTTTGAGCTTTGAGCTTTGGCGATGGCGGGGAGGAAAAAACTTAATTAGAATCAAATGCAGTTGTTGCACAGTCGAACACACACAGTTGTCTCCACTTGCCTTGGTGATCGATACGATTTGGCTCACACATAAAGATACTAATGACCACATTTTTTTAAACTTGACTCCACATCAAAGCAGAGAAGACAGTTTGGATGCATGGCTCTAACAAACACCCTCCATGTCTTCTAATGAATCATCCCGCTCAGTTTACAGCTCGGACTTTTGAAAACAAGCAGCCGAACATGACTCACAGGTGCTGCAGCGTGTCCAGGCCCGAGAAAGACTTTTTGGTCACCGAGCGGATCTGGTTCCCCTGCAGGAACCTGGGAACACAAAACGTCCGATCACTTTTAGTCACCGGCGTGGCTCTGTTCAAATGGACATCGGACAGAACGATGGACGACTCACAGCGTTTTCATCTTGTCCAGTGCAGAGAAAGGGCCGTTCATGTCTTCAATGGTCCATGAGATTTCATTGTTCTGGAGGTCCCTGTTAGAGGAAACCAAAAAAAAAACAGAGCATGCTGTAATAAAATAAAATAAAAATCCACACCCAAAAAGCAGCTGAGTCAGGGAAACTTCTTTTGTGCGTGAGCGAGGAAAGTATTGGACATTAAAGTGGCTTTGTGCCCTGACAGAAAGTCACTTCCTGGTCTTGTGGCTCTTTTAAAAGGTTGTGTTGTGTTTAGGGGGAAATTTTCCCAAAGAAACCCTGAAATACAACATGTGGGCCATTTTAAGACTTTATTTAGAAAAAGATGCATATTCTCTCAGTTTAAAATGAGCTTCTGTCAAAATAATGCAGCACTGAAGATTAAATCAACTGATATGAATCTTTTAGTTGAAGCTTATAGCATCGGCTTTCTTCTGTAAATTCTTTATTTTGATTTGTGTTTGTTTTGTTATTTATCTAAAGCCAAGGCTCGCTGAGCTAGATATGATACAAAAACAAAACAAAAAGTTCACTATAAGAAAGCTTTTGTGTCAAAAAGTTAGTCAATAATAAATTTCAGATGCAAAAAAAAAAAAAAGTCCAGCCAAAAATGATGCTGTTATTTTCTGATTGATTATTTTCTTTTAACACTTAGAGGGAACAAACCCAACACAACCAGAAGACATTAGCATGCTAATGCATTTTTTAAAGAATAAATTGTCAAGGAGAAAACAGAATAAGTTAAACTATAAAATGATATATAGATTTGTAGTTAATAATAATAAAAAAAAAATCAAAAACTTGAGGCCTCAAATTGATTCAAATTCCAATTTAAAACACAAAACAGGTTAACACAATTCAAAAATAGTTGTTTTTGTTAGGTCTTTTTGAGTATTATTTTTCTATTTTGTTATAAAGTATTACCATATTTTCTGCCCAATAAGTCACATCAGTCTAAATATGTCTAATAAAGTGGAAAAATCTATAAATATGTTGCTTTGCCGTATACGTCACATCTTTTATGCGTCACTGCTGACAACATGGAAATGTGGG
This sequence comes from Hypsolebias martinsi, assembly GCA_031762355.1. Lineage (NCBI taxonomy): Eukaryota > Metazoa > Chordata > Actinopteri > Cyprinodontiformes > Rivulidae > Hypsolebias > Hypsolebias martinsi. The sequence continues at coordinate 3,613,695 of JARVGQ010000804.1, read as the reverse complement.
CCGGTGTTGTGCCAAAAATCGATTGGCTGCCAAATGGAGGCCGCGGGAGCGTGCACGGGACGACTTTAACAATAATTTAACTAGATTAACACTTAAAAACAATTGTTTGTTTGCTCGACTTTATAGCAAAGTTGTGTCTCAGTCTAACTTTTCCTTAATAAATGCACTTTGATGGTCAAGTCAGCTGTAGTTCAAAACCTGACTTGCAGAAGTAGGTGCATGCACGAGAGGACTCGCTGTGCATTTCTTCGCAATTTAACAAGATAACCACCTAAAACAATTATTTGTTTGCTCAACATTATAGTAAAGGTGTGTCTCAGTTGAACTTTTACTTGATAAATGCACTTCATTGGTCAAATTAGCTGCATTTCGCCGAGGCGGCGCAGTGAAATGAAGCTGATTTGACGGTTGCTCCAGGCAAGCTGGACGAACTTGGCAGGGTATGGCAAGCCGATTGTGTCATTAATTGTCACTTTTTACCTATTACATGACACAACGACGTGCCATACTACTCGACTGCCATCTAGTGGCTGAAAATGGTAGTGTTCAGTATTTTCATTCCAAATGAATGAAAACGGTTATATCAGCCAAAAACTGGTTTATAAATACAGGGAAAAACATAAATGCATCATTTCTGCATAAATGGTAAATGGTAAATGGAGCTTACTTATATAGCGCTTTCCAGCCCCCTGTGAGGGGCCCCAAAGCGCTTCACA
>JARVGQ010000804.1:3540700-3564832 GCA_031762355.1 Hypsolebias martinsi | reverse complement strand
AATAAGGCGTTTAAAAAGACGTGACGGCCGCCATGTTGGTTTTAGTTTCGTTTTCGGCCGCACCGGGAGCCGGTCCCAGTAACCGGCTTTTTCGGTATCCGGCCGGGCCGGTGTAACGGAACTACGCCGGAAACCGGGGGTTACCTGTACACTTTTGCGCTCCACGTCAACCCGGCTAAGTTCTGCTTCACGCCTCTTTTGGTTCCGCGTAGCCCGCTTCTTTTCTGAAAGCTCACATCTGTGCGGGATGTCTGGCTTCATCTGTCAGAGCAGAGCCTTGACTTTAAATCATAAACACGGTGGTGGCTGTTAGGTGGACCAAAGCGGGCCGAGGCAGGTACGATGTGGGCAACAAAACAACGTTCACAGTTTTCTGAGTGGTACCCATGAAAATAGGCCATAGTTTCTAACAGGGCATGGCTTGTTGATGGCTTGATCGCAAACATTGGCCATCTAGTCTCCTACAGTCGCAGCCCAGTGAGGTACTACCCTTAAATGAGCTACGACTGCAAACCACTGCATGACACTCTGTAGGTCATTGTTTGATGACGCCAACTGAACCACGTCATGCAGAGGCAAAACCAGACGCTCTCCTATCCACGCCTCAAGATCCTGTCCGTGAACACAACAAACGTGGTTTGAACTCTAGATTCTGAGATATTCTCCTAGGAATGATCAAAGTGATTAACCAAAAAACGTTACTGTATGTCTTGTCCATTTGTCTTGCTGGCAGCAGCTTTAGGTGAAAGACGAGACTCCAGGTCTGGAAGGAAATCAGGAAAGTGTTGACATTGTAAAGAGTCAACAGTGACTTTGCTTTAGCTTGACTTCTTATGTACTTATATGGCTTATTAAGATGGTGCATTCTCTTTTTTTTAACTCCGTCTGCTGCAGTTTAAGGTTATTCTATTTGAAGCTACATATTCAAACTCATCAACTTAAGCTGCTTATGGGTTCTAAGGAAATGGAGTTCATTGTCGTCTTGTTCAATCAATCAAAACCCGTATCTCCTCTGAAAGCTGTGGTGGACAGGCTGTAATCTGATTAGCTTGGATTAGATTCACTGTGTGGGACTCCGGAAAAAAAAAAAAGACACAATTTGTAACTTTGATTAAAAGGGCCATACAAGGATTAAAAAGTCAGGATTATATTTTCATTCAGCGGGCAGGTTTTAGCACAAGACTTTTTTTTTCTCTCTTTAGTTATAATTCAAGTGAGTTAAAAAAAATAATAAAAAAAGATAATAGATGTTGGATTTGCAGTCTAGAAAGGAATGCTACTTTCATTATTTATTTATGTTTTTTTGCAATCAGTACATTGATATTCGTCCCATAGGTTCCCTAATTTCATTCCTCATTTGAATTATTTTTATTGTAAATTCCTAATTTTCCCAAACGTTTCTAACGTAAACCCGGCAGATCTTTTCTGACACAAATGCAGGTTCCAGTAATTCCTTTCCGTTTTATCATAGACGATAATGTGGTATGTGAAAGTATTTCCTCCTCCGCAATCTGTCCTTACGAATCAGCAACAAGGAATGACTGCAGCGTCCTTCGTAAAAGGCTTTCTCTCTGAGCCATTTACTGAATAGACTTAGTCACCCTGTCTTGTAAAATATTGGGTGCACGGCGTTCATAGGAAGGCTGGTTAGGTCTTCATGGTGGTGATGGTAAAGAAGAACTACTTCTTAATGGAAAGATCAGTCATCATTTTACCCAATATCTGGGCATTTTAAATAAAATTAAACTGTGAAGTTCCAAAAGGAGTGAATACAAACAGGGTTATATTTCAGGGTATTTTGGCGTTTTCTTAGGTGGGACTAATCACGCATTTATCTGTGTTGCTAATTTCAGAGATCTTTACAAGTTGTACCTCGTTGTAAAGGTTTTGAATCAGGCTGTTTGGTATTATAAAAGGGGAGAAATGAGTGACTGAAATAACATTTCCAGACTTTTTATAAGGCCTTAAATAGTCCATATTCATCCATCCATCCAGATATTTATCCTATACTGACAGTTTGAGACCAGGTCCCAGGGCAACACCTTAAACAGAGATCCCCAGATCTCACTACCTCAAGAGACGTCCTTTAGCTCATTTGGAGAACTTCTGATGTGCTCCCAGGCCAGCTGTTTGATGTAAGTTCTCCACTGAGTCCAGATGACTCCTCCTGGTACAACATGTCTCAAACAGTTTTCTTGGAAGGTGTCCTGAAGGTATCCTTACCAGATGTCAAAACCACCTCAGTTACCGTTTTTGGATGAGGAGGAGCAGTGACTCTAACGGTGGCTTCACACTGGGTTGCGATGGTGAGGGAGTCACTCAAGACTTTCGTGCAGTTCTTATAACCCCTCACTTGAGCTGTAGAAGTTCACAGTCCTGTTGCTTGAATTTTGAACGTGCTCAAAAAGTTCTGCGACAGTTTTTGGTCTCAGAATAGTCACAGTGTTGCTATGAGTTTCTCAATCCGTTTTTTTGACTTTGTCGCTGACGCCGTTAACCTGTCTGAAAAGAGCTAGAGCTGTATTGTGGCACTTGAACCGGAGCTCTCCACGGACAGAACTTTGTTTTTAGACCTGTGACCAGAACTAAAAACCACTCAGGACATAATTATCATTTTAAAACACTGGTCTGAATCTGGCGGCTCACTTGGTAGAGCTGTTGCCTCACAGCGAGAAGGTTGCTGGATTGCGTCCTGACCGGAGACCTTTCTAGGTGAAGTTTGCATGTTCTCTCTGTGTGTTTCTCCAGGTTTCCTCCCAACAGTTCAAAAACATCATGTTGGGCTAATTGGTAACTTTAAGTTGTCCCTAGTTGTGACATGAATGGTTGTTTGCCGCTCTGTGGCCCTGTGGTGGACCGGAGGCCTGTCCAGGGTGTACCCTGCCTCTTGTCTTGCAATGTGACTGCAGATGATAATGACTGGCTGGTCCAAATCTGTTTATCTTCATTTCAAAAGTGCACTTTAGCAGATTAAATCAAAAACATGGGGGGGCAGCTGTCAAGGTGGAGGTTGAGATAATGTGTACGGCCATAAATACAGTTTGACGGAATTGAAAACACGACCACAGCTCGTTTACAATTCAGAGACTGCAATGAAAAATTTGACGTTTTTCTCGCAATTTTGAGTCCCAGGATAGTTCCAGCCCAGTAGAAGATTTACTTTAGTGAAGTCCTCGAAGAGGGTCAGCACTCACTGGAACTCAGTACCAATATTTCTAAATATTTGTACTTATTTTCTGTAGCTTTGCCACTTCTCATTAACCTGCCTGTACTCAGTGTCTCAACTGCAAGCTAGTGACAGAAGAGTAAAATACTACCTTAAATGGAACAGGATGGATAATGGGGGGGGGGGGGTCTTTCTGAGAGTTCAAACCTGGCTTGAATAGACAAAATCCCAGAAAGTCCCCTCATGAAACCCTGATGACCTCATGGGGGTCTTCAATACGACATGAACCGTCGTGGCTCAGTGGAGCCAGCTGTTCTCCTGGTTATTATGTCGCAGACACACTTACTGGATTATGTCCAGCGGTGGTAATCTCCAGAAATTATGTATTTACTTGTGTTTGCTGCAAACACCACAAGCTGATTGTTCAGCTGTAAACGACACTCGTCTCGGTAAGTAAACGGAACGACACGGTACTCGACCTGTCGATCAGCGCGTCATGAAGCCTGTCTGATTGTTGACGCTTGCTGCTGGTGTGTAAACAGGACGTGGTGACGTTGTACACACGCCACCACCTGATTCTGTCACTTGATTTGACTCGTAATGCTCCCACTGCCTTTAGGGTGGAGGCGTGGGCTCAAGGTGGACTGTGGGCGGGGCAAGTCTGGCCTCTCAGGTAGAGTGAGTTCACGCCCTCTTGAGTGCGAGCACGTAACACGTGTGTGTGTGTACACACCCCTCTTTCAGGATGTGGAGCTCAGGTATGTCACTCTGCTGCTGAACACAAAGCTGTTTACTGTCAATAAGAGCTGCAGTGGGTGAGATTTTCCATTAATTATCTGCAACATTTTCCGATAAACTGTTTTTTTTAAGTTGTCTGGGACAAGAGGAATGTTTTTCTTCTTCTCAGACATCTAGTTTTGTGACTGCTGATTCACACCGTTGATTTCTGAAGGTTATTTTAACACGACTACTTCTGCTCACTTTGTGTTATTTTACCCGTTCATGCATCAAAACGTTCGGCTCATTCAGGAGATGGGTTTCTGTGACATTTGGGTTTTGTTACTTTTATAGTTTTCAAAATATTCAACATTAATTGCCAATATTTTCACCTTTATCTTTATTTCCTTAAAAATGTTCTCTTTAAAATTCGCTTCAGCTGCTGGTTCAAATTTGTGATGCTCTTTTTAGCTTTAATTGACCTTTGGACACTTTTGCCTTTCAATTAGCCATTTGCTACTTTTAGCATTAGCTAACATTTCATTGCTCTTAGCTTCTATCTAGCTCTTTTATTTATTTAGCTTTAAGAGTTTTTTCTTTTAGCTAGCCATTTGCTACCCTTAGCTTTTGTTTTCTTTGCTACTTTTAATTTTATTTATTGTACTGATAATTTTAACATTTACCTACCCTTTAGAAACTTTTAAATGTCACCTTTTTTAAATGTTTTTATTTTAGCATCCAGCCACTTTTTTTTCTAGTTTTAGCTAGCTTTTTTCCTACTACTGTATTATTCTTTTAGGTAACAAATTGCTGCATTTAGATTTGTTACCATTTTGTTACTTTAGCTTTTAGCTAACCATTTGCTACTTTTAGCTTTAGCTATCATTGATTTAGCTTGTCATTTTTTGCTACCCTTAGCTTTTAGCTTTCCTTTTGTTACTTTTAGTTTTATTTACTGTTTGGATAATTTTAGCTTTTCCCTACCCTTTAGCTACTTTTAAATTTAACCCTTTTTTACGTTTAGCTTCTAGCCACTTTTCTGCTAGTTTTAGTTAGCCTTTTTCTACTATTTTTCTTTTAGGTAAAATATTTGTATATCTAGAGTTCATTACCTTTTTGTTACTTTAGCTTTTAGCTAACCATTTGCTACTTTTAGCTTTAGCCATCATTCTATGACTCTTAGCTTCTATCTAGCTCTTTTATTTATTTAGCTTTAATATAGTTTTTTTACTTTTAGCTAGTCATTTTTGCTACCCTTAGCTTTTAGCTTTCCTTTTGTTACTTTAGTTTTATTTACTGTTTGGATAATTTTAGCTTTTCCCTACCCTTTAGCTACTTTTAAATTTAATCCTTTTTTTTTACGTTTAGCTTTTAGCAGCTTTTCTGCTAGTTTTAGCTAGCCTTTTTCTACTATTTTTCTTTTAAGTAAAATATCTGTATATTTAGAGTTTGTTAGCCTTTTGTTACTTTAGCTTTTAGCTAGTCATTTGTTACTTTTAGCTTGTACCTACCCTTTAGCTAGTTTTAAATTTCACCATATTTTTTTTTTAGCTTCTAGCCACTATTTTTTGCTAGTGTTTTCTGCTATTAGCTTTTTATTTAGCATATTTAGATTTTGTTACCATTTTCTTACTTTAGCTTTTAGCTAAGCTTTTGTTACTTTTAACTTTTACCATTCTGTTACTTTTAGCTTGTACCTTTCCTTTTACTACTTTAAAATTGTTTCTATTTTTTTGCTACTTTTAGCTTCTAGCTACATTTGACTAACTTTTTTCTCTACTTAAAGTTTTTTACAGTAGCATATGGCTACATTTAGAATTTGTTGCCCATTTGTTTCTTTAGCTTTTATCTAACCTTTTGTAACTTTTAGCATCTAGCTAGCATTTTGCTATCTTTAACTAGCCTTTTGTTACTTATACCTTTAAGCATTTCTTAGCTTTATCAACTCAGTTTTAGCTTCTTCATCAACTTTCAGCTGACATTCAGTGCTCTGCATTCACGCTGCTGTTTCACAGAAAGTGAACGTTTGTCTTTTTGCTGTTCTTTCAGTTTGCCGTCAGCTCTGAGGTGGGCCAACGATGCCGCCCCCAAAGACAGGTCCCGCCGCCGTGACCCCACCAGACGGTGGGTGGGGGTGGGCGGTGGTGCTCGGATCCTTCATCTCCATTGGCTTCTCCTACGCCTTCCCCAAAGCCATCACGGTGTTCTTCAAGGAAATCCAGATCATCTTCAACGCCTCCTACAGTCAGATCGCGTGGATCTCCTCCATCATGCTGGCGGTCATGTACGCCGCAGGTGAGGCGCCGCTTCCGTTGAACCTGCTTTTCATGTGAAAGTGAAACCTTCCCGCACAAAGAAAGGCAGAAATGTAGGTCAGCTTTTCTTCTGCTGCACCACTTCCTGAAACCTTTCAGAGTGGATGTTCCAGTCCACGAACTGAAAGCGCTTTACTGGGAATTTAAATTAAGACAGGATCAAGGTGCCAACCAAAACCATTGAGCAGGGTTCCACACTAAACAAAAACAAAAAAAAAAGATTTGTCAATATCTCCTGAACCATCAGATGCATTTTAATAAAACAACTTCCAGAAAATAATCATCGGACCCATAAATAGTTAAATTTTCAAGCCAAACAATTCAAGATGGCCGCCACAGTCAACCCATTTGATAAAACATAAAAATAGGGACACTCAGTCTGTTTGACAGATATTCAGCTCAGAGCGGCGTGGTAGTAGCTGAGAGTCATCTCCAACGAGAATTTTGAAGCACTTAGTTCATGCAAAATCTTAGTTAAAAAGTTTGGCGTGGAAGACGGCGGGCGATATGCATTCCTTCAACGAAAAGGGGGATTATACAGTCAAAGCTGAAGGGTCAGAAACAAACAAAAGAACGTCGAGGCAGAGTTCGGCTGCTTTTTAGCTGCGGATCTGAGTGAACCATAAAAGAAGTCAGTTCTTAGTTTATTACAGACTCGAGTCTTAATCTCCCGTTCCGGATGTCATCACGGCGTATTGACCGCTGCGTGCGGTGAGCGAGCGAACGCCTCCTTCAAAACCGATGTCCATCGTCGGCTGTTCGGCTGTTCGGCCTCTCACACCGACGGTTCCTTCACCCTCAGTGTTTAACACCTTCCTAATTCTCCACAGCTGCTCCCGCGCGTGTTGACAGAGCGGTCATTACCACCGGACTGCCTGATAACACCCACGAGTCATAAAGCCGGCACTTCAAACGGCGCAGAGGACCTTTCGTTTATTACCACCGCCGCGTTATTTACTCCATAAACACAGTTTATCTTATCCTGAAGTGGCGGTCTGCCTTCAGCCTCCGAGCCTGGAGCAGAGCTGCGCAGAAGTTTTCCAGTGTTTAACTCGTGTCCAGCGTGATCGCCAAACCCGTTGAGCTCGTTCTCAGCGGCCGCGGATGATCGCGGGGTGACGTCAGGGTGTTGTTGCTCGACTGGCCGTGCAGCCGGTTCACTGGAGCGAGGCGTGGGCGCTGGTCGGGAAATTTAGGAAGCTCGACTGGACTCGTGGTTGTGTGATTATGCGTTTAACCCCCCGTTGTGTTTTTTTGGTGCAAAATCAGCCACACATTTAATTTTATTTGTATTATTTATTTATTTATTTTGGATCTTTTTTCTGACAAAGCTAATATTTAAAAATGTGGTCAGATTTTTTTCAGACGCTCCCATGATCCCACAGTAACTTTACTCCTCTTTTGTTGCTGAGGGGAAAAATCGGCCATATTGAAATTACTTTTTAAATGCACCTTTTAATCCCATATTCATCATATCATAAAAACATGAACTCCTCTCAGAAATGTTTTTCTTTTTACCTCTATTGCTAAACTTTTGGTTTTATATTAGCCCGCTAGGTGGTTCTCCGCTTTTAGACTGGCGAGCCTCTGAAAATCTCCCCGACAGGTCTCTTCAAGTCGCCACGCGAGCAGCGCCTTCGATGGGCCAGAGTCGCAGCGGAGTCTCGTTTTTCGTCTCGTCTGACAAACTTTGTTTTAATTTGGAAATAAAGAGCCAAAATACATTTCGCCAAAATTTGGCAAAATGTGTTTTGTCATATAATAACCAAGTTAAAATAACATATAATTTGCTATATATCATGCCAAAATGTGTATTTTGCTCAAGTCAACATTTAGTAAGGGAGAGTGGTGGTGCAGAGGTTAGAGAAGGTGGGCCTGTGATTAGAAGGCTGCCGGTTTGACTCCCCAAACCGACAACATCAAAATATGGGTGGCCAAGTTAAAACACCCACACTTGCCTCCACCTTCATTTGCCCCACTCTGGGCCCTTGAAAACAAAAAAACAATTGCCAAGTCTTTGTGCGAGTTAGTTCACTGCGGCGACCCCTGAAGAAGGGAGCAGCTGAAAGAAGAAAAATAAATCACATTTAGTACGAAAAAAGCTGTTTCTCATGCCACAGGCTGCAGAATCGGACGCTCCACGGCTGACGACAGACCGCCGTTGGTTTCTCCCTAAGCAGGACGTCATTAGTGGAAGCACCGTGTTCCTGCAGCTTGCATTAATTTATCAATACGTTAGTATATCAGGGTCATTAGAAGCAATAAACAAAACAGACACCACAAGTAGAGCTTAACAAATAGTGGGGCAATTAAAAAAAAATGTCCAAATGTTGAGACAGGAGAGAGTCTGAATGAAAACAAGGTCTCGTTTTCATCCACCGGGTCTAAAGGGTCCGTTGGGCTGGAGGCTCTTTACAAAACTCTGGACTGGACTCTTTGTGTGTACTAATGAAGGCAAACGTCTTTTAAAAAGGCCATCATTTTTATTATTGTTGATTTCAAAAGAAAACTGAAATGTGGAGTTTTATTTATTTATTTATTTAAATTAGAGGCCCCTAAAAAAAGTTTAAAAAAAAAAAGTACAGTATATATAAAAATACAAGTAAATTTGATACTTTTCCCCGGCAGAGATAGCTCTAAAAGTCTGACTAGTTTACTGCGGAAATTAAAATAAAACAAAATAGTATTTTAAAGCAGATAAATGAGGTAGTTGGTTTTTTGTTTGTTTGTTTGTTTAAGAAATTAAGAGTTAAGGATTAAGCTGCTTGTTGAGAGTCGTAGGAATCGGTGCCTCTAATCCAGAGACGAGGTTCACCATGAGTGTGTTACATTCACCATCAGTCACTCATCTTTTCCTTTATTGCTGGGACATAAACTGGTTTGAACTAAACAGACATGGAGTACTTTAGATTAGGCAAACAGTCATCATAGGCTAGACCACTCCGTATTTTATTGTTCTTCTAATATTGGATGATTTTTACTTGTCCGGTGGATCAACATGGAGGAGGATGCACGTGTTCTGACAGTTCCGCTGATCCGCTAATAGTGGAACTAATTTTTCGTCTAGCGGATTAGCGTTTTCGCTAACTTTGGAAACCGTTAGCATATTTAGCCTCCACTAAATTAGGTTTCGCCAGCTGTAGGTCTGCCAACAAAATTCACAAGCTTCTTCCTGTCTTTTGTGGGCGTGTCTCGAAGAGTCCTCTAGCGATGCTATGGGTTGACTACGTGTGCACATGACACGATGTGATTGGTCAACGCAGATTCTACTGGAAGGAGACGAAGGCGTGCGACGCAGACTAAGTGACAGTTGTCTAAGTGGTTAACAGTTTAGCATCAGCGAAACTATATTTTTAGCTAGCGTAATATGAGCTAGACCACTGTCTGACGGTATAGCTGAGCTCACCTGTCACCGTAGTTTCTACTGTGTAATCCTTTCAAAATAAACTGCAATGGCAGTATCAGACAGAGGGATGCTCTGCGTTTCTATTTTTTTTAATTTTTTAGTAGAAGATTGTGGGCGACAGGTTTTGGACAGTTAGGAAACAACGTTGTGTCAATGCCAAACACGTTTGTAAAATCAAAGAAAGGCAATAGATCTTTACATTTGTCTGTTTTAACCATTCTGACAAATAAAGAAGCTTCTGTATTGTGACATTTCCTTCTAGAATCTAGGTGGTTATATTTAGTTCAGGGTTTTGTCCACCGTGCAGGGAAGGCCGCGCTGGTTCTGGCCCCGAGATGATAAGCCTTTTTTTTTCCAGGGAAGTAATGTGCAGGCTCAGGGGCTTCCTCATGTTGGCCGACTCGAGTCCGTCGAGCCCCCCGAGAATACTGATGACTGCTGCGGATGCAAATGAGGGGAAATTTCCTCAAGGTCGAGCAAAGATTCATGCGGAACAAATGAAGAGATGGCTCCTCATCAGCTGTGGGCTCTAGCAGAAATAAGATACATCCTTTCAAGAGCCCAAAAATCTCTTCAAATGACTCCTCCTGTACTTGAAATTCACTTAAACTTTAGGCACTTTTATGACACCTCAGACACACGCAAACTGATTTTAACTTAAAGTGTTTTGTTTCAGAGAGACTCGTGATCATTTTCATCGATAGACCTCCAAACAGACAAGTTTAGAAAATGCATCGTCCCTAAATCGACTGGTACTGGAAGAGGTCTGCTTAAAACAGAAAGTTTTATTTTAGTAAGCATTAAAAGTAAAAACATGCATCGTTTTCTGATGTTACCCTTTTGACCAAATATAAGTATGCACATGTTTACAGAGTAAAACTAATCCAGCCTGCAACAGACTTCATATAAAATTATATATTTTTTATTCATGTTAGAAGATAATTATGATGGTACCAACCATAAAACATAAAAATGCATTAAACTAGACCTTTCAGTGTTTGAGGAGATGATCGCTCAGACAAAAGATGCAAATTTTGCTATTTTTTATGTTTGTAAAAATAAAGGTGACAAACTAAATTTATCTGCTTTTTGTGCCAACAAAAATATTTTTTAACAGAAAACCCTGAAATTTGTGAGTTTTCTTTTTATGCATGTGCATAAAACTTAAAAAAAAAAAAAAATTTTTTTTTTAGAGTGAACGAAACCAGCATAGCCCATTAAAGAAAACTAGACATCCTTTGGGAACCTGGAAGTTGAAGCCAGAACTGGACCTTTTCCCAGCGCTCCTGGTTCCAGCACGAGTTTTAAGTCCCGCCCCCTCCATGTAAACAAACAGGACATCCCCCCATTATTTAATAAATTTAATAAAAAAACACCTCAGATATGCTCGTTAAAGACTCACACGATAGCAACAGAATCTCATGGCGTCCATTTTTAACGATGAAAGAGGCGGAGTCACATCAAAAAAAAAATCTAAAAACTGATCATGTTAGTCATTAACTATATACGTACAGTATTGTTTAACCATAATGTCCCGGCTTTGATGTTATACTGCCCCTCGATGGCCAGAAAAGTAGTTAATGCTCATCTAAAGTCTTCTTTAAAGCAAAAATGGAGACGTTTCACTTTTAAGTTTACTAGATTTTCTTGAAAAATGAAGTAAATTTAAACTCATCTACCTCTTTAATACACTGAAGAACATCTATATGTCTGTCCAGAAACGAGCATCGTGGGATTTTATTAGAAGGGGCGTGGTGGTGCAGAGGTTAGAGAAGGTAGGCCTGTGATCAGAAGGTTGCCGGTTCATCTCCCTGAACGACAAAATCAAAATGCGGATGGGAAAGGTGAAACACCCACACCTGCCTCCACCCTCATTTGCCCCACCCTGAGCCCTTGAGCAAGGCCCTTAACCCCCATAATCTCCTCTTCCGGGCACCCTAGACGGCAGCACTCTGCTCCACACAGAGGGCTGTGGTAGCTCAGTGGTCTGTGGTGGCGTCAAGAAGGGTATCCGGCGTAAAAACAATTGCCAAGACTTTGTGTGAGTTCGTTCGCTGTGGCCTCTAAAGAAAGGAGCAACTGAAAGAAAAAAAAAATATCAAAGCATGAATTATTGTATATTTTAAATATATATTAACAATAACCTTTAGGTTTGGTTGCTTATAAGCTGAAAAATGTATCCTAAAACACAAATATGTGGAAACATGTAACGTAGATTGTAAATTATTATGTGCGTTCATTTGACACACAAACAGGAAGTAATGTTCTCTGGTATAATTGGGTTGACCTTGGCGTGCTGCGCCAACCAGGTCAAACCTTTGTATACTGACTTCTGGTGGCGCAGTTGGTAGAGCTGCCCCTTCTCAGCGAGAAGGTCGCCGGATCAAATCCCAGCTGGTGGCCTTTCTGGGTGGAGTTTGCATGTTCTTTTCGTGCTGCGTGGGTTTTCTCCGGGTCCTCCAGTTTCCTCCCACAGATGAAAAACTTAGGATGGATGGATACACACTTCCCTCGATCTTAAAATTATTAAACTTGCAATGTTTTTGTGTTTTTTGTTTGTTTCAGGCCCCATCAGCAGCATTCTGGTCAACACATATGGCTGCAGGCCCATTGTCATGATGGGGGGCTGCCTTTGCTCCACCGGCATGATCTTAGCTTCTTTTTGCACAAACGTGTTGCAGCTTTACATCTGCATAGGAGTCATTGGAGGTACGTCTGTTTGATTCCACATAAATCCATTTTACAGTTGATGAGATTAGTTCACCTTTAACCAGATGTAAAAATTAAACTGGTGCAGCAGGAAATATGGTATAAAATCAAACTATTCATTGTACTGCGCCTTATTTTTAAATTGTGTATCATCTTTTTAATTTCCAGCTATATACTGAGGCACACATACTTAAACTGATTGGTTCTTTGAACAAAGGTGAAATTCCCCCGATGGGCAGGTTTACAAGTTTTAGCTAATACTAATGAAGATAGAATATAGCTACATAATATTTAGCTAATTAGCAATAAAAACAAAGTATAGCTACCTCAAAGGAGAGAGCACTATATTAGTGGCTAATTAATAAAAAAGCTGGAGTTTAGCAACACAGCATTAGCGATTGACTGAAAGTAGCTAAATTGCAATTAAGATGGCACATACCGGTAGATACATAATAATGACTACCGGTAAGTGGCTATTAAGGACTACATCAGCTTGATATTATTTTTCTACCAATGAAGACAAAGCATTTCTACTTTATATTGTCTAATTAGCAAAAAGACAGTGTGTAGCTACATATATGAGTTAATTATGATGAAAACAGATATCTACATAGTAATGGCTAATTAGAAAAATAAAAACAGATTATGGCAACTTAATATTGGTTAGTTAGCAATTAAAAACATGATTTTAGCCAATGAAGACAGCGTATGTCTACTTAGTATTAATGAATTGTCAATTTAAACAGAATATTGCTTCATGATATTAGTTAAATATCGATGAAGACAAAGTATAGTACTGTATTGGATAAGTAGCAATAAAGATGGAGTGTAGCTCCATTATATTAGCCTACAGTAATGAAGTTCGAGTATAGGGCCTCTCTTGTAAATGAGTCCTCGAGGCTCAGTGGGATTAACCTGCCTAAATAAAGGTTGAATGAAAAATAGCTGTGCAATATGTGCTCATTATTAATGGAAAAGGATTATAGTTGCATATTAGCTGATTAAAATTGAAGGCTGGGTACCGCTACACATTAGCCAATTAGTAATAAATACAGGGTGGTTCCATGCATTGAAAGGTACATTTTAAAATGTAAATTAAAGTATTGTTTTGTCTTTGCTACTCCCACAGCCTTTATGTTTTAGTTTTATTATCTATTCATTTTTGAATATTAAATCAGCCAGGCTAAACTTTCACTTTGGGGATTCCAGAAAGTTTAAAAGAACAAACCAACTGGGTCAGTTCTGTAGGTGAAGCTATTTTGCTGTCCATCTGGGGGACTTTATAAATTCAAAACTGTGTAGTGTGGTGTTCATAGCTTTAAACTACCTGAGTATTGACCTATTTAAATTATCCAAGGCTTTAGTTTGGTCGAACTTTGCTTATTTTTTCATACTTATTTGAAAAAATACCAAATAGGTTCTTGTGTTTTGGCATTGCTCTTTAGGTCTAATACGCCTTCTTTTATCTTAGGTCTTGGACTGGCCTTCAACCTGCAGCCAGCACTCACCATGATAGGCAAATATTTCTTCAAGAAGCGACCCATTGCTAACGGACTAGCAATGGCAGGCAGCCCAGTCTTCCTCAGTACCCTGGCTCCCCTTAACCAGTACCTCTTTAATCAGTTTGGATGGAGGGGCAGCTTCCTCATCCTGGGGGGCCTGCTCCTGAACTGCTGTGTGGCTGGTTCCCTCATGAGGCCCCTAGGACCACCACCTGGCAAAGTCAAGAAGGATGAAGCTTTGGCAGCCATCACCACGACCGAAAAGCGCAGTGCCTGGCAGTTAATCAACAAGTACCTGGACCTGACGCTTTTCAAGCATCGCGGCTTCTTAATTTACTTGTCAGGCAACTGTATCATGTTCCTGGGCTTCTTTGCACCCATTGTCTTCCTGACTGCCTACGCAAAGGACATGGGCGTGGACGAATACTCCGCCGCCTTCTTGCTCTCAATCCTAGCATTTGTTGACATGTTCGCCAGGCCCTCCATGGGGCTTCTGGCTAACTCGCGCTGGGTCCGACCCAGGATCCAGTACTTCTTCAGTTTTGCTGTTTTGTACAATGGTGTGTGCCACATTCTCTGCCCACTGGTTGAAGGTTACACTGGCTTGGTGGTGTATTCCGTATTCTTTGGCTTTGCCTTTGGGATGGTCAGCTGTGTACTGTTTGAGACACTGACGGACCTGGTTGGAGCCCAGAGGTTCTCCAGTGCTGTTGGACTCACCACCATTGTCGAGTGCTGCCCAGTTCTCATTGGGCCACCGTTAGCGGGTACAGTCTCATTTTTTGGCACTATTACCCACATGTTTGACGCTAGTAGTTTCAGATTCAGATTCTCAACCAGACCTCAAAAGCAAGATGTCACATTTTAAAACTCTGATTTGTCTTTCAGGAAAACTGGTTGATGTTACAAAAAATTACAAGTACATGTATTTCTGCTGTGGCGGCGTTGTGATTCTGGCCAGCATTTGGCTCTTCATCGGGAACTTCATTAACTACAGACTCCTGGAGCGCGAGCGCAAGCAAGCAGAGACATACAAACGGACTGAGGTGGAAGATCCTGATCCAGTTCAGGACGGCAAGGAGGCGGATGGTGCGCCTCAGACCTCGGAGGAGCTGGTCGACAAAAGTCCAAAAGATGAGGAGGCCATGCAGAAGGAAACCAACATCTAAAATGTTCTTCTTTATCTCCACCACTGCAAATGTTCAACATCTTCAGCTGCGATCAAAACTGAGTTCCAAGCCAAGAGGTGCCTCTCACGATTCAAAACCAACTGTTGGACTCCACCAGACTTCTCTTACAACGGCCAAACCAGGAGTTGTACTGACGTAAGCTTTGAGGTATAATTTCTGTTTGTTAAGCTGCATTAGCTATGACTACAACTGAAATGTTATCGACATTCAGCTTATGTTGGACGTATTGTAGCGACAGCTTCATGGGAACATAACAGTTGAGCTGTTTTATACCTTAGAATCTGGAAAGTTTGGCCTCCAAACCACTGAATTTTAGACATTTACGAGTTTAATCAACAAAATGGGTTAACAAAAATGTTTGCCCCGTAGCAAAATGCTTTAGCTTGTTTGACTGAAGAAAAAGAAAGTTGTCTAATGTCGTACTAGATCAAGAAACATAAAAAAAGGCAGCTTGTTAAGAATGCGTGTTTCAAAAATGTGAAAAGTTTGGGTCTCGGAAACTAAATCCAAGTTACAGAGAAGAAAATTTCACTGAAAGGAAACTTATCCGGTTAATTCACTGTCAGTGACTTGGTTATACTTTGCTTTTCTTAACAGTCAACTTTACTTGATTCCTTATCGTCCAAACATTCCAAGTGAACTGTTCCCCAACTTTTCTCACAACACACTAGGTTAATGTCAAAGGTCAGATTAGAAAGCGGAACCTAAGATGGAGTTTCTTGGTGATTAGAAAAACATTTCAGTAACTAAATGGTGACTAGGGCCGAATTCCATATTCTAGTAGCAATACTCCTACAACAAATTTTTGACCCCTAATTTATTTTCACAAGGGGTAGGACCTAAAATAGTCCTTTACAAAATGGGACACCAATTCCATAATCTGATCAACGGTCACTCTTTCCTTTATGCTGTGCAGCGAGTAATCTAGCCATCAGTCTTTACCGTTACATAAATGTGCCCGTATGTGTTACCCGACTAGTTAACTAGCTTTAAACAGAGTTCAGCATACATCGTTTTATTTTATGCTTGTTAAGAAAAAGCAATACTAGATATGTAATATGTAGAACGTCAAGCTTGACTTTTACAATGGTTGTTTTGAGAACTAAATTAAACAAAATTGCGGGTTAGTTTTTTGCAAGTGCAGTCAATATCCTTTTCTTTGAAGTGCGTTCTTGAGAAATCTCTGAAGGCCCTTTTCCCTTTCCTCTGCCTCGTAAAAGCATAACTGGGACATCTTTACCCCGTGGCTTTAACTTTCAAAACAAAAGGATAGTGCCATTTAGCCTCTTCAATTTCACTAAACTTCTAATGAACTCAGCAGCTTTTCCCTAAAAATTACCAATGCTTCTGTAGTCACAGTCAAATTCAAAAGAACAACAGTCACTATAACCACACCTTAAAGTCTTTTAGTCTCGCTTGTCCTTCAAATCACTTTTCTTTGGCACAGATATGATTATTGAGTAACTTGATCTTTGCTTACTGACACACACAAAGTGCCCAGGCGGAGTGGCGAAAACAAAATTAACCTACACGTGTTGCATCCAGAAATTTATGGCCGTTTCGCAATGACTGCAATGTCAGCTCAAGTAGATAACAGTGTTGGTCATACGCGCATACTGCTCGTTCCATACCAGCAGGGTGTGGTGCCCTTTAGGCCTGGATACATGCCGTCATTCTGTGCAGAACTTAGTCATACAGTTGTATCCCCTCCAGCAACAAGTTAGCCCATGGCTGTTGTAGCTGTCCTTTGAGATCCGATAGATCGGCACTGGGGTTGAGGTGATGTTGGAGCTGATCCAACACATGTTCACTTAGGTAAAGACTGGGAGACCTGGTTGGCCACAGAAGGACCTTAACATATTGTAGGCAGTCCACTTGTGCTACATGCGGATGGGCATTGCTTTGGTGATAAAATGTACTAAGGTGCCATCAGGAGGGGTGACTGCAACCTTTATTGTTTAAAGGTGTCCTCACTTACCCATTGGTACCCATTGGTTCCAATATTAGGTCATCGGAATTTCTCTAATGCCCTTTTGGTTGAATGGAAGGTTGAATGAATGCTGGGCAATTCACAATTCGACCGCCTGACCTCGTGCTAATCAAAAATGGGACCACTATTAATCTTTGTCAAGTGTTGGTAACGGTGTTTCAAGACTCTACCAGACATCTTTGTGTCCGCTGAACGTTACTCACTGTTTAACTTGATCGTTAGACACTCTACCAACTGGCTGGTAACACGATTGCTCTTCTCTTGATGCCACCATTTATATCCTCTGGTGCTTATACTAGATACTCCAGCCCCTTGGAAAGTAAATACTTTCCATGCGCATCGCTGGTCTACCTGTAGACCATTCTACTTCCAACTTGTTCTTTGTGGGTGCTTAACTCGTCAATGAGAGTATATTGATAGTGGCAAACCCTTGAGAGAAAAGTACGTAAAAGCTTAGTCAAATTGAGTTTTATTTTTAGTCACACAGTACATTACTTGATGCTGTTTTCACAGTTTACAGGTACCGTAGTTAGAGGTTCTGATGAGTGCTACCCAATCCAAGGAAAGGAAATGTTGGGTGTGTCCATCGCTGTGATCACTTTTTGTTATGATTATTTTTTAAAGTTATACTTCAGCAAATTGGAACGCTTCATACTATGCTGTATCTACCACCATAAATTAAGAACAGATGTACTCACAGCTGGTGCCGCTGGTGCCTGTGTTTTATGCTGCCCGCCTGAGCACTCTAAAGCTGTGCCATAAAACCTGTGCAAACTTTTGATCGAGTCATAAACTGCCGCACTAAATGTCTTGGGTTCAATAGTCTCCCTCGCACACAGAGTATGCTGAAGGAAAAGTGAAACGACCACACTTTCACCCAGATACTGACATAAAACTGCTGCAATTCAGTGAATTTAATTAAGGTTGAATGTAATTTCCTCTGTGGGCCTTAACAAGGTATTAATGACCAAAACCCATCTGCATAATAGTGGCTGTCTACACCTAGAGGCCATGAGCAGTCCTCTCTCTTACACTTTAATGCAAATATAGAGGGAAAGGTTTCCACGGGTGGTCCATTCTGTCATGCACTGCCTTAAACCGGGACGCAGCGTAATGAATACAGTGGAGCTGTACAGTTCAAACTTGACAGAATTGTATGAACATTTAGGTAAACGTGAAGTATTTTTCATTTTGTTGTGAAGTTTAAAACTCATAAAATAATCTGTTCCTGTCTGTATCTGAATGTTAAAGCTTTAGGTAACTGTTGTGTAAACGTATTCTCAAATTAACTGACTCACTAACCAGGTACACTCGACGACATGCGGCTAATTTATTAATACTAATCCAACTATATGTCTTGTATAGTGTGCGCTTGATGATGAAAGATGGCTGTGAGTTGCAATTGTCGACATTGTTCAGGTTTCGGCTCGTTTCGTGTTAGATTTTAAGGTATATAATTGATTTGAGTTGAAACAGTTTGTGATTTTTAAACATAGCCCTAAGAGCAAATGCTGTGAGATAAAAATTTTAACTAATTTTAATTAGAAATAAAACGTAATGATTGAAGCAGCCATGAATAAATATAAAATAAGGGGATTGCTTCCTTTTGCTTTTGAGAATTGTAAAAGTGAATTTGTGCTTATCATCTGTACCCAAGAGTCTAGATAACGCTGCTAACAGAAATGACTCTGCGGGGTGTTTTTTGTGTTAAATCATTGAAATGGTGGGTATTCATTTAAGAACAACTGCTGTACTTTTTTTTTTTTTTGGCAAAACAAACAAAAATACAAACGTTAGTTTCTTTAAGTTTGCTTTGTAGTCTTAATCTGGTCTCACTCCTATTTCTTCTTTGAGTGAATTCTAGTTGAAGGTAAAGGGATAGTTTGGTCATTTAAGATAGGGTATCTGTGGAAAAGTTTTGAACAGTTAATATCTTACCTGTTATAGATGGCTCTTTGACCTTAATTTGAGAATTAGATTGGATATATGAGCTAACGGCTAGTCTAAGCAGGGCAAAACACTGGAATGGCCATTGGCAATGCTATGCATGATTTGTTGCCACCATCTTGCTAGGTTCTACATACATCCATCTGTACTGTTTATATATCAAAGCCTTTTTATGTGCTGTTAGCTGTGTCATCAGTCCAAAAATGCACTAAAATAGCATTTTTAAATTTTCAATAAATATAAAGCGTGCATTTTGTATAAACAGAAGACGAGTCTATGAGCCTCTCACCAAGTCTGGTCAAGCGAAGCGGCAGCAAAACATCGACCCAGCACGCCACCACTGCTGTAATAAAACCATCAAGTGCCAGACCAGCACAGAACTGCACTTTATGTCATTTGCATGTCTGCTTTACTGACCCAAGCTCTGATGCCAGTGGTTTTAGTTCGTTTTTCTTTAACCAATAGCTTAAACTTATTATATTGTCTTTTTTCCTCATAATTCTGGAACTGTTGAGCCTCATATACAGTATTATGAACTGTAGTATTTAAACAAACACAACCGAGCTTTAATTTAGCCCATACACTAATTCACTATTCTTTAGCGTATATATTTCACCCATGTAATAGATTAGACAACTTGGTAGGCTAATGTGTAGTATGTAAACAAAAGGAAGTACTGCGCGGTGGTGCTGCGGTCTTGTACTAACGAGTCTGCAAGTTTGAGCCCAATTTGCATCAGGAAGGATGTTCTGAGTAAAACCAATGCCAAATATTTTCTTCAAGTTCACTTACTGTAGTGATTCATACAGAAGGAAGGAGCTTAAAGAAAAACAACAACATTAATCTGGTATTTTTTGATAAAATAAAAGAAAATTTGTGGCAATCTTTAAAGTTCAGATTTTGGTCATTGTAACCATCCATGGTGAACCTTTAATCTTTTTGGCCGAGTTTAGGTTTTTTTACTCAGATATTTGAAGTCTGCTGCCGTTTTATGACTTCAAGATGGTGGCACAAATACTCGCCTTGTTAATGTGCACTGATTTTTACTTTGTCCAGTCTCAGCACGACTCTGTTTTAATTCGACCCGGCTCAGTTCTACAGCCTCATTGGTTTTCCATATAATGGAGGGTTGTCATAGCATCACCTCTGGAAACGTACCACCAATGAGTAAATAAAATAAATAAAATCACCTGTTTCCAAAACCTGAACCTGTGCCAGGTTGACTCAGGTAGTTCTGAGTCAGCTCGTATAAAAGGTTCTCCGGTCTCTAGACGGTGCTCTGGCTGGTTCCTACGCAGCCTTGAAAAGTAGGGATGATTACGAACATTTGTTATTAGCATTTACCAAGTCCGGACGAGTGTTGCCTAAAGAATCCAGCTCCCCAGTTCTCCATACCAAATCTGAGATTGAAAATCCAAATTTCTTCAAAAAGTTACTGAAGCAAGAGTCGTGGCTATAAAAGAACTAAGTAGTTCCAACAATGTCCACGTTTGGTTCAATAATAAATGAAGATTTGAAAGAGAATACATTGTGTCCAAGGCAAACAGTGTTTTCTAGACCTTTATGCTGCCTTCAGTTTAACATTTAACATAGGCCTGTCGCGATACATCGATTCATTGCATGATAAATGAAAATTATCAACCTCATTTTCATTTATCGGCTTTATTGTTTCTTCATGTCTCTTTCTACTGAAGACACTGGATGACAAAAAAAACTCAACTCAGGTGCTCTTCACTGACCCCTCCCCTTTCTCTTTAAAATCCATTAACCGTCCAAAATCACGTTTTTGGATCGTTAAAAGCAGCTAAGCTGAGAAGCTAAACTACAAGCTAAGTTAACAAGCCAAACTCGGGGGGGGGAAAGCGCCATCTCGTCAAAGCTCCAAAATTCGCAGTTGAAACCCGTGGCTTCGTCTACAAAGTTGTTTTTCCTCTGCAAAAAGAAGCTGAGAACGCGTTTACTGATTTTTTTAATAAAAAGCTTTGTGTGACAAATGCTATGCTAAAGAGCTCAAACCACACCGAGCAGCCACCATTTTGAGAACCGAAAAACAGGAACGAGAGACAGTCCATCAAGTCTCTTGTAAATGAGTCCTTGCGGCTCAATGGAATTAACCTGTCTAAATAAAGGGGGAATGAAAGTCACTTCAAGGGGCCTCCCTCCCATTTTTCTTAAAGATACACGCTGCTCGCTCCCTCACTACCCATCCTTCAGTTCAAACGGTCTTATACTGCCATCTGGTGGTCAAAAAAGGTACTACACACAAAAATAACTAACATTTCTTCTTAAATTTGACAATAATTACTAATTATTGTCAAATTTCAAACAATATTATTGTTTATCGCAGTAATTTCTGAGACAATTAATCACCCAGCAACACTTGCTATCGTGACAGGCCTAATTTAACATATTCTGCACAGGAAGTGCTACAGCTAGACTCTCAGGGATTTTCATGAACCTCTAAAATGAAAACAATCCACCTTGGTATTGACCTCAGTCGAACCAGCCGTTAGCTCATCAATCTGGTCAGAATTAACTTCAGAATCCTTCTACGACAGGTAAGATACTATTTCCACAGAACTTTGCCTAAACTGTCCCCAGTTTCCTTCAAGATTCAGACGTCTACAGGGTGTTTAGTCCAGAACAACTACAGGCTAGTGAAGGTGGTATTTTATAACGTTCTCATGTTCGTATCTTTGTTGAATGAACGACAGAGGAGCTATGTTTTCATTCTGATTGTCGAGGAGTGAAACTGCCTGCTGTACAATCACTTTCTCCCTAAAGACACTGCCCCCTCCTGGTGCCACACCACCCAAACCAGTTTGTTGATGTCCAAACAGGGTTCCTGCTCTGAGAGATGCATCAAGATGTTTGGTTCTTCTTTCCTTTCATGAGATTTTATTGACTCGATGTAAAAAAAAATAGTATTACGTTATATGAAAATGGAACAGAATGTAACTTTGAAAAATGAAGAATACCAATCAAATGAGGTACTTTTTAATTTTTCTCTTGTAAAGTGTGTAAAAGAATCTGTTAGAAATAAAATTAAATGTGTTGATCACGAATAACAGTGATTCAGCTGCAACAGGACAAATGTTTTTGGGCCGAATATACTGCTAAGCCTTTTTTTCTGTGTAGTGTTTTGCTCTGTTAGTAAAAAAAAAAAGGAAATAAATTTCATAAAAATATAAAGAAGTGAATTAATACCATGAACATGAAGCCTTTTGAATGTGACCAATTTATTTTTGTATGTATATTAAAAAACAAATTTTTTTTTTGCTGTAAATTGACAGAGATTATATTTAATTCAACTAGAAATGATATTCCCCTGTAAAAAAACGATATTACGTGTTGAAAAATGCTCATTTTATGAAGATTTGTTTGGGGTTGAAGGATTGGATCATCTCTGTGCCTTATTGTGTGCTACCTGAACACGAGCAGGTCTAAAATCTATCTTATAGCTTCTGCTGTTTGGATGTTTTCAAACCACATTTTTTAATTTATGTAAACCATTAAACAACAAAACACCACTGTTCAGAATGTCTAGTACTGAAACTAAACCTAATATTTATTCCCAATAAAAAATAATTCCTGTATATTGTGTTGCCATAGCTGCGTAAACGTGGTTTATTTCTGCATATGAACATATTTGTTTTGATGCACTTTGTCTCGGCCGTCTGCTCAGTCCAGTTCCGCCCTTCCATTAGCAGATGTGCTGTGTGCTTTTTTTCATCAGGGTAAAGAGATTATTCAGTACTGTATTTAACCATTTCCACCCCCACAATGTGTCCGTCCTTCCACTGCCTCTGCAGATTGAGATAAAGGACCACACGGACACAGAAAACTGACTCATGGTTCTGTAACTCCAGCATGAAGACATCACATATTACTCAAGCCAAATAAAGTAAAATCCATATGAACCACTCATGTTTCACTGTTTTTTTGTTCTATGTATTTATTAGCACATACTGTGTTTGACACTAGTTTTGATTATTAGACATAGAAACGTAACAGCTTTATTACAAGTACTGTTTTTATGTTTCCAAGTTTATCCTGACTACCAGCAGTTCAAATTTGTCCTCCTTGGAGAATATTTGTACACCTGAAAATCTCCCACCCACAGCATACTTCTGAATTAACTCCTTTTACAGAGGACATTTAGGGCTTTTCATTTATACCAAATATGAAAGGGTGGGCTTTGGTACAGTTCTCTTCCTCATGAATAATACAATGTTGGACATGAACTATATTTTCCTGGGAGTCGGTTAAGCCTTAGCTACAACAGATAAAATCTTTAATAAGTACTTAATTGGAAGAAGGTAAGATATATCAAATAGTAATTGTTGCCATTACATTTTATAAAGAGTATGCCATAAAGTTTTATTAAAAATATATATAATTGGGCCTTTAATGTATTCAGATAAGTTTTTAAGAAAAATCAAGGAAAAAAGTTAAATAATTTGATTTGTGCATTTTTATGTGAAGAAAAAAATGCATTAAAAAATAATTCCTGACTGGTTTGCGTACATAGTACTGTATAAAATAAACCTGTTTCTATGTTTTTCAGCAGGTTTTTGTTATTAAAGAAAATTAACCAATCAGAATCCTCCTATTGCGGTCTCTGGGTAAATTTGAAGAATTCTCGGCCAATCAAAACCTAGGCCTAAATTTGGATTTCCGTTTAATCACCTAATCAGATTTGGCATTGAAGTCAGTGGCCGTTCTAGCTAATTAGCATTTGACGACAGGTGAAGGTGATTTAGTATTGTAACTAAATACTGTACTAATTTAGTTTTTTCAAACTGTTATTGGTGTGCTGTTATTTAAAGACAAACGTTCACTGAAAAAAAAAAAAAAAAGACGTCAGCAACCGAACTAGCTAGCCGTTTAGCTAGCAACCGGGATTTAGCCTTCATGAAAACTTACAGATAAACAAGAACAAGTTCACCCCGAAGGAAACAAAGCCTGATTCCATCTTCAAAAGAACTTCAATGGTGAGTACAACTGATCATTTATTTAATTTTTAACTGACTTTGCTAAAGTTTGCTTTAAACCTAGAATAAAAAGAACCATTCCTGCCTTCCCCCTCATTAAATGAAAATTTCTGCAAGTCTGGTCTTATCTACATATGTAACTTTGAAAAAAAAAAAAAAAGGGCACACAAAGTGATATCTATATATATACAGTATA
>JARVGQ010000804.1:3524843-3540600 GCA_031762355.1 Hypsolebias martinsi | reverse complement strand
TGTGTGTGTGTGTGTTATTGTGTGTGTGTATGTGTGTGTGTGTGTTTTGTATATGTGTGTGTGTGTTATTGTGTGTGTGCATGTGTGTGTATGTGTGTGTGTGTGTGTTATTGTGTATGTGTGTGTGTTATTGTATGTGCGTTATTGTGTGTGTGTGTGTGTGTGTGTGTATGTGATTGCGTGTGCGTCGCGGAGCTCGTCGCGCACGCGCTGCAGGCGCGCGGCTCACCTTGCTCGCGGCTCAGCAGGAGATTGGCTGCTCACTTTGTTCCCATGATGCCACATGTTCCAGAGCGGACTACATGTGGACCGGCGGCAGAGCCGAGGTTCGGTTCGGCAGGTGGGGCCGAGCGCGCGGACGGAACCATGGCGGCCAAAAGTTCGGACGGGTCCATTAAATGGCAGCTCTGCTACGACATCTCAGCCCGGACCTGGTGGATGGTGAGTCGGTTCTGGTTCTGGTTCTAACTTTCTCTCTCTTTGCTGGGTGTCCGGTCCAGTCGGGTCCGGTCCGGCTCGGCTGCTGAAACTTGGAGCACAGTTGGACTCTGCTGACACTTCGGCACCGCGGGATAATTAGCGGTGACCGTCCCGCACCGGTACCGGAGTTCGGTTCATTAGGCTGCGTGTTCTGTTCAGGAAACCCAAACGACCTTTGACCCCGTCACCGAGGATGCACAGCGGGTCGAACCGGGAGGGGGTTCGGTTCCTCACAATGGGCCAGTGTGTCGGCTCGGTCCAAACAAGCCCGGACATCAAAGGGCTGAGTTCATTATCGGACAGCCGAGCGGCGGCCCGACCACCGGACCCGAACCAGGACCGGAACCAGGACCGGAACCCGGAGCTCTGGCCGCTGCGGCTTCGGTCGGTCCGGTACCGGAGCAGAACGCGCGCGCGCCTCGGACACGGAGCGGCGGAGCTGGTCTTTGATCCGGCCCAGGTTCTGTTGGTCCAGTTTCAACAGAACCGCGTTTTACTGAAGCAAAACTGGTTAGAGGTTTTCTTTGATCTTTTTATTGAACAATTCTCTGTTTTTATTCGATTTGTGTGAAAACAACTCATTAAAGCATCAGATTAAATGAATTTAAAATATCAGATTAAATATGAAATAGACATTCAAAAATAAAATTTTCCTGTAAAAAAATAATTTCAAACCTCATTTTTGAGGTTTTATTTATTTTGCTTTAATTATGTAAAAACCTTAAAACGTTTTTATTTCCAAATAAAATCCAAAAGGTACAATATAAGATGTAATTAGTAATTTTATACAATAATGTATATTTTAAAGATAACTAAATCTAAAGTGATAACATTTTATTTTTAGACTTTAATTTCAGATTATCTGAAGCAGTTTTCATTTGAAGATTAAAATAATTGAAAGTTAAACCCTTTGATCTCCTTATTCCTAAATATTTGGGACTAATTTAATATTTGTTTGTAAATAACGGATTTATAATATTTGGAGCTTTAATTTGAATCATCTGAATTTAAACAGCGTCTCGTTTTAATCCAATTTGTCGTCTGTTTTTTTCTGCCGGTCCAGATTAAGTTAGTGCTCAGACCCGTTAAAATGATCCGGTAACAACCGGAGCGGAACCGGTGCCACGCTCGATCTGTGTCTGGGAGTTGGAAAAACACGACGCTGAGACGAACAAAACTCTTCGTTTAGTTTTTTCACTTCGAACCAGAACCTCAACGTCCAAACATCAAGAGAGAAAAAGAGTTATTTACAGGTTCACTATTAATCTGACAGATTAAGTGCAAAACATCCAGAAAATAAACCTTTTAACAAACCGTTTGATTAAATGTAGTATTTTGTTTGCAGATTAACTAGAATAACAGATTATTAATAAAATCTGACAGATCATTAATTAAAATTGGCAGATTATAAATAAAATCTGACAGATTATTAATAAAATCTGACAGATCATTAATTAAAACTGACAGATTATAAATAAAATCTGAGCTATTATTAATCAAATCTGACAGATTAATAATAAAATCTGACAGATTATTAACAAAGTCTGACAGATTCTTAATGAAAACAGACAGATTATAAAACTGACAGATTATTAAAAAACTAACAGATTATTAATAAAAATTGACAGATTATTGATACAAATTGACAGATTAAAAATAAAATCAGGCATATTATTCATAAAATGGGACAGTTTATTAATAAAAATGTACAGATAATTATACAATTAACTGACAAATTATTAATAAAATCTGACAGATTATAAATAAAATCCCTTTAAAGGCTGAATTTCTTGCCACCTTCCATCAGAGCTTCTGGGTCCTGGGTCGACCGTTGACCCGGCCGGGTCCAGAACACCTGCAGTGGTTTCAGTCTCTGTGAGTCCGGACCTGTTCACTCGGTCTTACTGGTTTTAATAAACCTGGTTCTGGATCTGGTCTTTGTTCAGACCCATCTGGATCCAGCTCAGAGCATCTTCTAGTTGTGACAGCTGAGTGTTTATGGTCTGTGTGAGGTCCGAGTCATCAGAGGAGTGTCAGACCGGGTCTGAACACAGAACCTTCAGATCCAAACTCCGAGCCAGAACTCTGTGTTCGGATCAGTCATTCCAGCTTAAACTAATCCGTCTCGTTTACAGAACCACGATGCTCGAGTTCTGTCAGGAGGACTTTGTGTTCAGGGACGAGGTTCTGCTGTGGTTCTGGGGCGTTGCGTATGGATGGGTCGGTTCTGGATGTAGTCTCCAGAACCAGCGTTTGGGTTCTGTGACTCATCGAGGCTCATCAGTTCAAGATGGCCGTCACAGAAGAGCGACCTCAGGACCCAGTCCATGTTCCTGATACCAAAACTTGGTGTGGTAGTAGCTGAGAGTTCTCCACAGAACCTTTGATTAGTTTAGCTTTCTCAGACAGAACCCATAAGTTCTGGTTCTGATGGTGTGTTCATGTTCTCATGTTCCATCTGGACTCGACCTGTTCTGTTTCGCTGTGGAGCAGAACCAGTAAACCCAGACTGTTCTGATGGACGTGAGAACCCTGACCTCAGTTCCTGACAGGTCAGTGTCTGAGGGAACGTCTGAGGGAACGTCTGAGGGAACGTCTGAGGCTGATGACCTTCATTTGTTTGGGTCTGGTGCTGGAATGAGAGTCCATTCAAATGGTTCTGTTGACCCGTCCAACATTTTGTTGTCAAACGAGCTCACCTGTCCGTCTCCTCCGTTTCCCTCCTGTCCCTCACCTGTCTGTCTCTCACCTGTCTGTCTTCTGTGTGTCTCTAGTTGAACTCAGCATGTCTGTGTATTTTCTCCAGGTGGTGTGCGTGTCCATGTTGTGTTCCGTGTTCCGTGTTGAGCGGAACATGTTTCCAATTTGGAAGCGGGCCTCGGCAGGCAGAGATGATTAGAGACGAGGAAATTGGAGGATTAAAATTGTCTGCTTGAACTTCCTGGACGAGCCGAGCTCTCTGCGCTCAGGAAACTCTGCCTGAGGATGACAACTTTTCAATAAATGAACCTGGTTCTGCTGGATTATAATTTCACTGCTGGATTATAATTTCACTGCTGGATTATAATTTCACTGCTGGACTATAATTTCACTGCTGGGTTATAATTTCACTGCTGGATTATAATTTCACTGCTGGATTATAAATTCACTGCTGGATTATAATTTCACTGTTGGATTATAATTTCACTGATCTGCTAATCTAAACGTGTTGCGAACTGGGACACGATTCATCAAAGCAGTGACTCTCTCACCTGTCTCTCACCTGTCTGTCTTCTATTTGTGTCTCTCTCCATGTGTAGTTGAACTCAGCATGTGTATTTTCTCCAGGTGTTCCTTGGTGTGTGTGTCCATGTTGTGCTCCATGTTCTCCGTGTTCCGTATACATGAAATGCAGTGTACGAAACATTTGTAAAAAATATATGACAGTCTATGTCACATTATACGTCACATTATATGATGCATTATATGTCACATTATATGTCACATTATATGATGCATTATATGATGCATTATATTATATATGTCACATTATATGATATATTATTCCATAATCCAACTCCCTGAATTACAGTAGATCTTCCCTTCAAACTGGTTCTAAACTGTGGTTTAACAAATACATCTTTCCCCTTAAGATTGTAACAGCTAGATCTTTTTACAAAGTACATTTGGATATTAGAAGGTAGTATATTTTTCTGAGCTCTATACATAAGTGATAAAATATTATAGTCTACCAAATCATGGAACTTCAGCAGTTTCATTTGATAAAATAATATACTTGATGGATGATAATAATGCTTTCTTGTTATGATTCTTACAACTCTTTTCTGCAAAATAAAAATAGGCTTTGTAATTGATTTACACGCCTTTTCCCAAATTTCAACACAATAAATTAAATGTGGCACAATAATTGTATTATACAGTAAATACAGCGCTCTGTCATTCAATAGATACCTGACTCTGTAAAATATCACAATAGATTTGGATATTTTCATTTTAACAGAATGTATGTGTTGCTTCCATGACAAATTATCATCAATGATGAGACCCAAGAACTTTGCTTCATTAAATCTACTAATCTCAGAATCCCCAATTAAAAATGGAACATCAATAGTTTTATTTCCGTTACTAAATATCATGTAATTTGTTTTTTCCAAGTTAAGTTCCATTACTTAGTGTACACATCGCTTTGTTCAGTACACATTTAATATGAAGTAAAAAATTTAAATAACTTCTGAATAGATTGGGGATTTAGGTGGGTGAATGAGTATTTTATTGGCTTTGCTGTTGCCACCGGCTTTTACGTACAGACATTTATTAATTTATTACTCACAGGACACACACAGTATATATAACATTTAGCTTTGCCTCTGACTACTCTCAGCTGAAATAGGTTAACTGGTTCAAACTTTACCTTCAAAGTTAGTAAATTACCATGTGTTACTCTTCCCACTCAGCACGTAGCTGCAGGAGGTTGGGGCAGCTGAATTCGAAATACTTCAGATGCTACCAGACAAAATTGACAGGTTTTTTTTTTTTTTAATTGTAGTTTCAAAAGACAGTTTTTATAATTTAACAGGAAATATTACAGTTTTTTGTCTTGAGAGATCTGGTTGCACCCCTCATGTACACCTAAGGTTTCCATTAGACCCCCCAACTCGAAGAGGAAACCCCTTAAATTCAGACCATCCTCAAACCCAACACTGGACTTGTCTGGTTCTCAGTAAAACTCTTTATCTTAGGTGTTGAGAAATAAGCTGTTTTGTACAATCAGACGGCCATTTTGTTGTTGTGGTCTGCGAGTGCATAAACAAGTTGCATTTTACAGCGGATTATTTAAGTATGTTCATTCTTATTTATTTATATTATTTATATTTAAAAGGACAGGTTAGGTAGTAATAAAATATTCGTTAGGCGGTAAAAATGGCGATGAGTGTGGAGGCTGCGTTGACTTTGGCGCCAATTTTATTTTGAAGAAAGCAAAATTAGCTGTGAATTTTAGAAAATATGATCTTTATTACACAGTTAGCCTTTTTTTAAATTCCTGTTGACCTCTGACCTCACCACATGTCATTACATCACGTTGATTTGACAAAATATTTTACTGAAGGTGAAAATCTGACGAGTTGTGATTTTTTTTTTTTTTTTTTTTTTTTTAATTGAGTTAAATCGTTAACGGTGGCAGTACAAATCCATGAAAACTTTTTTTCAGGTGTTAAGAACATATTTAAACTTTAAAGTATCTCACCGCTTCATTTAATTTAAATTTTTATTGAACTGTATTTGTTTTCCCTTTCACTTCATCAAACTCCTGTTCAAAAACAGAGCTGATAAAAATATTTAGTATTTCTGTTTTTTCTGCTGTTCCGTTGCCTCAGTGAACATATCAGATGTGGAAGCTGCCATTTGGCTCAGGTCCAGCGAATGCCGGGTCGGTACCGCCTGCCTGGTATCACAGAACGTGCACCGAGGCAGCAGCAGAAGAAAACCTAACCTGAAACGGAGCTGCTGTCTCAGCATCAGTACAAACCCTGTTATGCTGCATGCGGCCGCTGTGCACACCAACCCAATAGACAGCGGCCCGGAGGCGTTCTGACCCAAACTGGACCTCAAACCGGTAACGGCCGAGAGCTACAAGCTGCTCCCGTGTCTCGACAAGGCACACATTAACCTTCGCTCCGTCATGTTTCTGTGGAGATCTCCCACTTTGAAGCGCTTCCGTTTAACCTTCATTTAACTTTTGCGTCACGCGTTCCCTGGCGCTGCCGTTTGACAGCGGAAGCCTTTAGAAGTCGGGAAAAGGCCCGCGGCTATAAACAGCACATCAGCACATCTGTCTGCTCCGGCGCCGAGCCGCAGAGTGAAGACCTCGACGTTCGCTCCTCTTCAAGCGTCCTGGACGCGCTTCACTGCTTCAGAGCTTCAGCCATTTATTTGTAAATGTGTAAAATCCAGATCAGAAAATAACGGGTCTTTTGAAAACAGAGTAGATAAACGTATTTGTTTCTAATTTCTCACGTGAATATTTAATGTTGAAGAGCATTTATGAGCAAATACTATGCTACCTGTTCCTGATAGCTCTTTAAAACGGTCGTACTGAATATATTTTAGATGTCAGGGGGAAGAGTTCAAGTATCTGGGCGTCTTGTTCATGAGCAATGGTGGAACACAGTGGGACATGGATTGACAAATGGGAGCCTCATCCTCAGTAATGAGGGTGTTGTTTCGGGCGGTCCTAGTGAAGGAGTTGAGTCTAAAGCTACACCTCTGGATTTACTGGTCTGTCTACGTTCCAACCCTCACATGTGGTCGTGAGGTTTGGATCATGACTAAAAGAACCAGATCCTGGATCCAAGTGGCTAAAATGAGTTTGATTTGTAGTGTTGCCCGACTCAGTCTTAGAGATCAGAGGAGGAGCTCCATCATCCGAGGGGAGCTCGGAGCTGCTCCTCTGCATCGAAAGGAGTCAGCTGAGGTGGTTCATCTGATAAGGACACCTCCCTTTGGAGGTTTTCCAGCCACCTCCCACTGGGAAAAGATCCCGGGGCAGACCCAAAACTCACTGGAGGGATTGTGTATCTTCTCTGACCTGGGAACTGCTCGAGATCCCCCAGGAGAAGCTGGGAGTGCTGCTGGGAAGAGGCTTGTCTGGACTTCTCTCCTGGACCTGTTGCCTCCATGACAAGATGGAGATGGAGTTTATGAAAAACGAGCATCGCAAATGTCAAATATAAACTTTGTTTAAGCCGTGTCCATCTAATTTAGAGGCAGTTTAGCTTTTCACCGCGTCTTCAAACACCTCATCGCTGCCTCCTTTCATCTGCGAGGGGTTTGAACTTGAACCACTTTTTGATTCTGATTCGTTCTAGATGAGCTCCGGTTAACTACCGAGACCGGTTCGACTTTTTCGCACGGAGGGTTCTCATCGTTCCGGGGTTTCGAAAAGTTTTCTAGAAGCGAGCTCATCGCCGTAAGGAGCACTTTAGACTCAAAACGCTGTCGTCTTGAAGCTAACTCAGTCGACCGTGCCACATGGTGGTTCAGAGACTGAAGGAGGCCGTTAGCTATGCTGCTAACGTGCTAACGGAAAACAAGACGCTGAGAGGAAGTGACTGGATTTATGATGAGTCTGAGGATGGACGTGTTGTTGATGACTCCCATCAAATTCTTGGTTAAGCTGCGCTAACGGCTTCATTTTGGTTCTCCTGTTGAAGTATAACTGCATCCGGGCTCGAACGTCGGCCATTTTTATTATATTTATTATTATTATTATTATTATTATTATTATTATTATTATTATAGAAACCTGAGTTGATGGCAGATATACAGCTGCATTTTTTTTATTCTTGTTCAGTGTGTGTTTAACCATAATTTAAAAATAACTGATTAAATAATAATATACACGTTTAGATTCAAATCAACCCACTGAAGTAACAGTTTCTGATTTTAGTTGTAATTAATGATTTATCTGCAGTGAAGCTTTTATACGACCTGCTTTTTACTTTTATGTTTGTGTCTGTTTGTAAATCTAAAGCATGAAAATGTAATTTATTTTCCAGACACTTCAGGTATTTTAACATCATTCTTTTCATGTTTGTTCAATAAAACACAGTTTGACCTTCGTCAGCTGCGGTCTTTTAATTCGTTTCATCTTTTGGAACGTGGCTGTTCCTGTTTGCAGCAACAGTTGGTTTAGTTTGGTGCAGCCTGACCGAACCCTTCACCTCTGTTGTGCTCTGACAGGTAACCAGAGTGTGCAGGTGAAAAAAGGCTCATGTTTGCAGCTAAATGCAGTTTGTTTTTCATCTAACTGCAGTTTTTATGGTTCTGTGGACTTTTTAACCTGCAGTCTTCAAACGGAGCGCTTTGATTCTGGTTCCACGGGCGTGACCTGTGAGTGTCAGCTCAGTCCGGCGGTTTGAGCCTCCGAGGATGTGACGGGGCTTCCTGGACTGGAGCAGAGATAAAACCAGACAGTGAAGATCTGCGGTCCTGCTTTGATCCGGGGACCAGATCACTTAACTTCTGATGACACCGAGCATCAGGGTGTTGGCTCAGGTGCTCAGGAACGTGGAGCCCATTCAGTCCTGCTCATCACCTTCAGCTGCTGAAGAAAGATGTTTACTGAGGGGGGGCAAGGTGGGCCATGAGGTTTCATGAGAGGGGCGGAGCTGATTATTGACTTTAATTCCATGCAATCACGTGTATATTGTGCATGTGAATTACAAGAAGAGGCGAAACACTCGACCAAGTTCTGCTTTAGCAACGTTCGTATTGAGAAACAGACGGTGTTGAATTTATTTGACCTCATTTATAAATTATTTACTTCCCAAAACATTCACTTTCAAAATAAAACTGTCAACTAAAAAAAGACAGCCGGTCTGTCACCAGGAGTGCAGACCAGGTCTTAAAGGGCCTAAAATTAGAACTCTGCTCCTGTTCGAGGACCAACCTCGCTCTCTATTTTTAATTTTTTAATTTGACGTGCTCATATTTTTCTCCAGCAGTCCCAAAACGTACGTTAGGTTAATTGGTCATTTTAAATCGCCCCTAAGTGTTCGTGAGTGTCTCGTTTGTTCCTGTGATGGACTCGTCCTCTCACACAGACTCCTCCTGCGCCTGGAAATTAAAAAAGGTCAAATAAAATGCTCACATTTTCCCCCACATTTGTCGGTTTGAGTCCTGGAAGCTCTCAGGATGGATAGAAGTTGTGCGTCAGAGGTTCAAAAGCACCAGTTGATCTGCCACAGTGCCATGTCCTGGTCCAGTGAATGAAACCAGTGTTGGATCCAAGGGAGGGGTGTGCGACCTCTAGGACACAGAATATGGTTCATCTTTTACAAAATGTACAACATGGCTTCATCTTCTTGCAGACTTTATACTTTTAATCGTTGTAGATGAACATCCACTGGTTCCTGTCTAAGTTTTAATTAGCAACAATTCAGCAGATAAAAGGTGAAAGCAGGTTCTGGTTCTGCTCAGAACTTCTTCAATGTGCAGATAGAGGGCGCTGTTCACCTGGTTGATCTCAGCCTCTGTGAGAAGTTATTTATAGATGCTGGTTCTGACGTTCTGCAGCTTCAAAAAACATCACAGGACCTCCAGGAGAGCAGGGAATAACAAATGATCAGATGAAGTTGGTCTGTGGTTTTCCTCACGTTTATTTATTTATTTTTGTCATTTAATATTTTTGTGGTTTATGCTTAAAAAAAAAAAGCATGGCATAGAATTAAATCTGGAAGTTTGAACTCTTTCAAACCCACCGTTTGCTGCTGCTTGTTGTTTTGAACGTCCATGAAGCTTTCACTCCACTGTGATCCATTTTCAACGAGTAAATCAAAACGTTCAGCTCTTTCAGGACAATCCTGCTATGTCTTTTGGTATTGGTGCAACTTTAGCCTTTTCTGCCATTTTGTTTTTCTAATAGAAACTGACTTGAGCTCATTTTACATCACGCCCTTAGATTTGTTTACAACCTTTTATTGCTCCTTTCACATTTTGTTCTGCTTCAACTTCCTTTTGTAGAATTAAACAAGTTTTTCCAGATAATTTCGGTTAATTTCAGCTGTTTTTTTTTTTTTTCCCAGCTGTTTTGTGCTCTTTTCAGCTTATTTCTGCGTTTCAGTATTTTCTGCTATTTCAGCTACTATTTAGCTGTTTTTATGCTAATTTTATTTTTTCAGCTAATTCCACATTTTTTGCACTCATTTTAATTTTTTCAGTCTAATTCAGCAACAATGTGTTTCTCCACTTCCTTCTAATTTAAGTTTCTTTCTGCTTTTTTAGCTACTTTTAGCCGTTTTTTTTTTTTTAATTTAATTTCAGCTTTTCCCATATAATTCACACTAGACTGTGCTCATTTCTGCTTTTTTCAGTCTAATTAGTCAACACTGTGCTCTCTCTGCTTTCTTTGGCTAACTTAAGCTTTGTCTACATTTTCAGCCAACTTTTTGACTTTTTTTTTTTTTTTTTTTTTTTTTAAGCTCATGTCAGCTGTTTTCAGATCAGTTCAAGTTTGTTGTGGTAACTTACCGGTAATTATTTCTTCTAATTTCAGCTTGTTGTGCTCCTTTCAACTACTTTCTGCACGTTTCAGCTTTTTCTGCTATTTCAGCTACTTTTTGGCTGTTGTGCTAAATGTAGCTTTTTCATGTAATTCAACTTATTTTTTAACTCATTTCAGCTCCTTCCACTTCATTCTGGTAGTTTAAGCTTCTTTCTGCATTTTCAGCTACTATTCAGCCATTTTTTCCCCAGTTTCAGCCTCTTTAGCTAATTTCCTAACCTTTTTGTTCATTTCTGCTTATTTAAACATAATTCAGCAAATATGTGTTCTTTCCGCTTTCTTCTTCTAATTTTGGCTTGTTCTTTTAGTTCAGCTACATTTCAGCAGTTTTTAGCAAATTGTTCAGCAATAAGCCTTCACACTGCATTTTTGCAGGAAATGCAATTTCTCTAGTTTAAAAAAACAAACATTTTTAATGCACAACCCTTTTTTTTATGCAACCACATCCTGCAACACCGTGTTCTAGGTCATGTTTTATTGACCACGTCGGTCCCACCTCGGCTCATATTGAGCCAACTTCAGCAGCCGCCCCCACGTTGAGGATTTATCCACTGGATTAGATTTTAGAAAAGGGCAGTTTATTAGTTTTGACACAGCAGAGATGAAGCCTCAGGTGGAAACATCATACAAAGCATTCGTGCATGAGTCAAACAGCTCGGCGCTGAGACGAACACGAGGAAACTGAATGTTTTGAGATGTTTAGGAGACTCCCTCGTGAATTCTGTTCAATCTCAACAGTCTCAGCCGCTGAGGCTTCACATTTGGAGCAAACGGAGAAACGTCACAGTACGTCCATAAAAACTCTGCCTCAGAGCCATTTTTCAGATCACTTAAATACTCTTTTACAAATCAAAGCCGGTAAACTTCCTGAACTGCAGATCTTTCTGGAAAAGACAAATGAGACAGACGTTGTCAAACCGTCTTTCCTCGTTTTCTGCAGCGGTCACGTCCTTCAGAACGGATGACCGGACATGGTTTGCAGGTCTGCTAATGTCAGGTAAAAGTGGGCCGACGGTTCTGGTGTTTAATTACAACCAAACTGCTGACGGACCTAATCCGCTGCAGATTCTGTCCCACCGACAGGTTACCGGAAACACCTCCACGTCTGTTTATGCTACTCAGCTCTTTTTAACCCGAAAAGACACTGAAACCTTGACTACGAACGCCTCTAATGCATAAAAATTAACTGGATGTTTTTACAGTAATTATAGGCAGATGTGCAAATGTTAAAGAACATGAACTGAATTCCAATCTGTCAGAAAATGAGGATGGGAAACTCTGCAGGAGCATCACAGCTCTCTTCTCCACTCGCTAACTTCACGTCATCCCCGAGCTGCACCTGACGTCGCTTTTTTTATTTTTCTTTTAACAATAAATTAAAAGTGTCAGGAAGGCTGGAGTACAGTATTTATTAACTTTTTTTAGTCCTGAGAAGTTGGCCAGCTCCTGACCTTTCACACCGCAGGATGTTCTGCTGCAGCACTTCCTGTCTGCAGAGTGAGGTTAGCCAGGATTCATCCCGCAGCAGGCTGCGTCCACCATGCCACGATGTGAGGTTAAAAAAAGGTCACCTGTCTGAACAAAACTAGGCTTTTTTTTTTTTTTTCAGGAAGTGAGACTAAATCAAACGGGCTTCAGAAAAAAATCATGATTAGAAGTCCGGTGTATTTTTATTTTTTAGTCATTATAGTCTGCAGGAAATATTGCTTTTCATGAAATGAGATCTAAATCTCTGCATCGGTTGCAGTTTTGGCTCAGGAGGTGAACCTGATTCAAGTCGTCCTTGAACTAAAGTTATTTGTGTGTAAAACCCTCTTATGTTTATGATTCTAAGTATCACGATATTAGGATTGAAGTGAAAAGGGGATTCTTGGCCGTCATCATCCTCTGCATTCATACCAGCGTTTTAGATGTTGATTTATTGAAGAATGATAATTGCTGCTGTTTTGGACAAGCCTTGAAAACAATTCTATGTCCGATCTCATGCATGACCTGTCGGTGCTCAGAGTACGTAACATGAATGACTCTCAGCTACTACCACACCGAAATTTAGCTCCATATCCGTAAATCTGACTGACTTGTAGCTGTTCTTGTGTTTGCTAAGGTTGATGAACTTTTGGAGTCAACTTCATTTATGAATTGACATTTTTGTCCCCTGCTGTGGAGCGCGATAAACAATAAATCAATTAATCACATGATGAATGAAAAATTATTGACCTCGTTTTCATTTATCGGCTTTATCGTTTCTTCGTTTCTCTCTCTCTCTAGTGAAGACACCGGATGACAAAAGACTCAACTCTTCACTGACCCCTCTCGTTCTCTTTTCTCTTTAAAATCCATCTTAAGCATCCAAAATTGTGTTTTTGGATCATTAAAAACAGCTAAACTGAGAAGCTAAGCTAACCAGCCGACCTCAGGGGAAAAAACCCACCAATTCATTGTTAAAACCTGTGCCTTCGTGTAAAAAGCTGTTTTCTCTGCAAAAAGAAGCTGAGAACTTGTTTACTGATTTTTTTTTTATTTTTTTAATTTAAAGCTTTGTGTGAAAAATGCTATGCTAAAGAGCTCAAACCCCACAGAGCGTCCGCCATTTTGGGAAGCAAAATACATGTAAAGGAAGGATACAGCCCATGTCACGTTAAGGGGCTTCCCTCCACTTTTCTTAGAGACACGCTGCTCGCTCCCTCACTATCCATCCTTCGGTTCATACCGTCATATACTGCCATCCACTGGCCAAAAAAGACACTACACACAAAAATTAACTGACATTTCTTTTTAAATTTGATGATAATTACTAATTACAGTATTGTCAAATTTCAAACAATATTATCGTTTATCACAATTTCTGAGAAAATTATTTGCCCAGCAAAATGTATCATGACAGGCCTTTTTCTCCATCCATCTGGATAACTTAAAAAAAAAAAAAAAAAAAAAAAGTGCAGTATCGACTTCAATTTTGGTGTGTGGCTGTGTGCACCTTACATAAACGTCCATATCAAAAATTGGGTTGCCACGTTCTGTTTGGGGTTGCTGGTTGGAGGGTCAAAAATTGTTTAATGGTGGCCAAGGCCACCAATGACCAACCACCCTCTGGCTCCACCAGTTGCTCCCGCCACTCGCCATGATGCGTTACTTTGCACCGCCTCGGATAAGAAACAAAAACTTCCCTCCGTTCTTCTCCACAGTATAACTCCTACCCACTTGAATATCTTGCATCAACAACATTAAGGTTCACTTCATTCTTTTCAGTTCCAGTCCAGAAAAACACTCATCTTGAAAACTACAAATATTCAAATCCCTCATTGATGGCAGGACACTGGTGTGCCACTTGTTACAGTTATGAATATACCCATGCTCATTGTGCTTATTTTGCAATGCATTGTGGTCTATATAGTTTCATGCCTACTTCTGGTTTGTTGAAAGACACTTTGTGTAAACAGTGTTCATATCTCCAGATGTTCCAGCTGCTCTGCTGTCGTTCAGACACCCGGCGACATTGTACGTGGATGACATGTTGCTATGACAGTGTGAAATATCATTAAAACTAAGTTTTTTTTTTTTTTTTTTTTTTTTTTTTTTTTTTAAACCAACCAACAGTATCAAACACTTATATAATTAAAAAAAATACTTGAGTTGTTTGTAGCGTTGGAATTGTCACTTACACCCATTTCCTTTTGCTTTATTTATAAGTCTTGACATTTCATTTAATGATAAACTAAAAACACCAAAGTTGTCTGTTTTAAAATAAAATGAACTAAAATAGAAATGACTTATGATCTTTGAAGGAAAATTTATTGATGTATTAATAAAAAAAATGCTGTAGCCCTGTTAGTGAATCTTAATGACTTGAGTGGTGTGAAAGTTCAGCCAAGAACTGAGATTTTTTTTTAAATCCAAGTCCGAAGACGATCTTGTTGAATCATATTTTAATACAGTCCCTCATGCAGGTCTGTTGAGAGGTTGACTTTGTGTTGGAGACTTCATAGTAACTTTAACACCTCTTACTTGTTGGTTGTTATTGATTGTCTTAATGTGCTGGAAGTGTCTTGTTCTCGTCCCCTCGCCAGATCCCCATGAGGCGCTGTGCCATTTCATTTACAACAAGCTTCCAAACAGCCCTGAACTTGTTTCCAGCGTTTCCCAATTTATCTACCGAGCATCCCTCAAAGTGACTTAAGTTCAGGCAGAAAGTTGCAGCTGCTGTGTTTTCACTGTGAGACGCCGAGGTAAATGCGGAGCGATCAGAGGCTGTGGCAGGAAGCCTTGTTAGTGCCGTAGCTTGAAGACGAGAGACGAACACAAAGGACGGCTACCGCAGAGGGTAGAGCAGCAAAAGAAGACATTTAATATATTCTGTTTGAAAGCCGTCTCTCTCCTCCCCTCAAACACGTCTCCTTTTGTTGTGGCAGAACTCCACGTGTCCACGGGCCGTAGGAGCATCGCAGAACAAACAGGTCCCCCGAAGCGAAGCGGAGCTCATATTCCTCCAGAATACTCTTCCTTCCTTCACGGTGTACAACACTGTTCTCCTTGCTTTCCAACTGCCACATACCATTTAACTAAAATATGGTCACTTGGTTCAGTCGAGTCCTTCTCGGCTCTATTTTCCTCTTGGCCAGTGTTCATTGAGAAGTCACAGCAGCTACTTCCTCATAAATCATACATAATTCAGGAGCAAATGCTCCGTCTCCAACACTCTGACAAAGAAAAGAAAGGCCTCGCTTTCAGAGGAAGAATGCACATCGCCTACTGCTTTTCGTGCCTGGCGTCCAAGTGGAACCAGTTGAGGTGGTTCGCAGTGATAAAGACAAAGGGCGTGTCTAAGTGGAAGGAGACCTGGGATGACCCAGGACATTCTGAGGAGTCTATATCTCTCAGCTGGCCTGGAAATACCCTGGGGTCCTTCCAGAAGAGCTGGATGAGGAGGCTGTGGAAAGATGGCTGGGCCTCCCTGCTCAAGCTGCTGCCCCCGAGATGGGACTCCAGGATGAATGGACTCCAAGACAGATGGACAGATGGACTACAGGACCGACAGAAGGAAGGATGAATTCTTTAAGAGGTTGAGAAATGTCACACTTGGTAAGTGTTAATGACTCTCAGCTACTATCATGTCAAATTTTAGCTCAGTTTCTGTGACATTAGTGTGTGTGTGTGTGTGTGTGTGTGTGTGTGTGTGTGTGTGTGTGTGTGTGTGTGTGTGTGTGTGTGTGTGTG
>JARVGQ010000804.1:3410700-3421778 GCA_031762355.1 Hypsolebias martinsi | reverse complement strand
CTAAGCTAGAGGCACGCAATACAGACACGCTTACTAAAAAGCTACAGAGGTAGCGCTCAGTCTCCCTCATGCTGAGCCGTTTCCTTCCACCCCCCACCAAGGCAAGAAATATAAGGTCTAATTTGGACCAAGCCATCCCAGGTAGTAAATGTACCTCAGCAGGTTGTCAGTTTGGCCCGCTACCCTACAATTTGTTTAAAATGACTAATTTGTTGGTATAAAGCTCCTAAAAAAGTGGAGTTAAATAGAACAAGCCAGAAAAATCTGGATAATTAGTTTTGGTTGGTGCTAGCTTATATTAGCATCAGCTAGCTAGCATCAACTAGTGCCACAAAACACAAACTCATCATGTAGTGTAAAGTTAACAAAGCCAAACTCAACGTTAACTATTGTTAATGATCTTCTTCCATGTTGCTTTTACGGACTTATCCGAAAGTCGTGGTCCAGTCAGGTCCGATTTAATCAACTTCTGGCTTAAAAAGACTACGGTAATCTCTGGCTGAACCACTGGGTCAAACCAACTCAATCAATCATACAACAACTGTTATTAAAACCACCTAGCAGTTTTAGGTGTGTACTTGTACACAAACATGACTTCACCGTTATTTTCTTTTAAGTATTTTTTTCTCGAAACTTGACAGAATTTTTGTTTTTGGTTACAGATTTACAAGAAAACAAACTAGATGTAATTAAAATCACTGTTTATGAAAAACAGCCCAGTTTATACAATTCTTCAAAACATGGTACCATATTTATTCATCTATAATGCAAAACTTTTAACCCCAAAAATTATCCATAAATTTGGGGGGGGGTGAGTACATTTCTACTGCACAGAGCATGTACAGGAGAATGGTGTTTGCATGAAGCTAGGCTAGGCAAAGCTAAGTCCCACCTGAGGACGTCACGACCCTAGCAGTGTTTTTGGGCCCAAATGCAACTCTACCGGGTGCCCTCTGGCTGACTGTCTGCAGTCGTCTGCTCGAATGGGTCTGATTCTAAACGCCAGTTTTCCTATAACGCTGCTACAAAGCACAAAATCATAGTTTGCTAAAGAAAAGAGCAACTATGCAGCAGCCAGAGTTTGGACTTCCTGAGAACAACATTTAATTATGGAGAAAGCAGAAAACAGCTTCTGATACCATAATAATTAATACCGTAAACATCATATGATCATTTTAATCATATGCATACAGACCTCAAAGGCTGAAAAATCCTCAAATCTGTATGAAATTAAGAGTAGCATTCAGGGGTTAATTTGAGCTGGATCCTGCTGGAACAAGATCTGGGAACTCTCTCATTTTGACCCGCTGTGTTCCGGCAACTCTTTGCTCAGATCCGTCATCTCAAATCTCCGCCCCTAAAAGTTCAAAGTCATCGCTCATTTTTATTTTGATTATTTATTAAAAAATACAACGAGAGGAGACGTTGCCCTCAGCCCGGTGGACCCAGTCTGTGGAGTGGATGTTCCAGCTGCAGCACGTGCAGCGAACCAGCTCGCTCGCATGCTCCAGATGGTCACATTTACGCACGG
This sequence comes from Hypsolebias martinsi, assembly GCA_031762355.1. NCBI lineage: Eukaryota > Metazoa > Chordata > Actinopteri > Cyprinodontiformes > Rivulidae > Hypsolebias > Hypsolebias martinsi. The sequence continues at coordinate 3,420,247 of JARVGQ010000804.1, read as the reverse complement.
AGATTCTCCAAATATTGTCCCTACTCAGCGGTGCTGCGCACTGAAAACACTCCCTCTCCTCCTCCTCTCAGACCCCCAAAACAGAAACAATAATATATTCAACAGCACTGTGGACAGTGCACGTTATGCACAGAAACGTCTCCAGACAGCTCTACGGCGTGCGCGCACAACATCAGCAGGTGTCTGAGCTCCTGCTACATTTCAGACATAATGAAATAAAAAACAACTTGCTGTAAAAATAAATTAAAAATACAAATAAGTGATGTGTTATTCACATTATACGTCACGTTTCAAAACAACGGCGCTAATTTGTCAAAATAACCCCGATCAAAACGTCAATAGGACAGTCCAATTTACTTGAATAAAAAAATGGATGGATTGTCCGACAACCGAGACCTGAAGCCTTCAGGTGCTTCAAACGGTGCCACGAGAACTGGAGCAAGAGCGGAGAAGAGTTCAGCTCAGAACTGTGAAGTGAGGGGAGGGAGGAGGGGGTTGAGGACACCTGACAGACCTGGAGCTGCTCTATTCACACACAACCTGCGGTTCATCTCCAAAATAATAATTTTATTACGTGTTTACAAATGTAGGTAAATGTAGACGTTTGACGACACGTTAAAATACACCAAAATGCAGGAAATGGCATCTCTGTTCTTCAAAACTTTCTGTGAGACGACCCACGGACAACATTAATCCCTGGTAGCATTATACATGAGGATTAGATTTTTTTAATGCTTTTTAAGCCAAAAGTAATTTCAGGGTTTCATTTTACTGTACTTGAATAAATATGGTGTCTGTTCTGTCAAAACCCAAACAGAATATTTTAAAGTAAATTATTGTTGCTTTAAGGAACTCCGTCTTCAGCCTGCCTCATGTCGTCACACAACATAACTATTCGATTTGTTCATTTGCAGGATGAAAAATGAATATCGATCTTTGTGAAGCTGTTCCTAAAATGACAAACGAGGTCTCAGCAAAGACATTTACGTCGTTAATAGATGGTGTAAAATTAGAAATCAGCCTTGGAGCAGAACCGCAGGTCTTTCTGCTCGTTGCAATTAGGACCATAAATGTAAAGCTCTTTACGTATGAATGGTTCAGGTAGAACATAAACACAGAATCAATTCCCACCTCTGCGGTTATTTATTTCCAAGAAGCGATGAGTGAATAGAAGCGTGAGCGGGCGTTATTAAAGGTTTCACGGACGCTTTCCGTTCTTTTTCTGAGCACGCAGGGACATGTTCATCGAATCGACTTAAAACGGACACTTATCTCGACGTTGTTTAGAATGGAACGTTGCCATTTCAGACGCCAGAGTTGCAGTTTTAAATGCTGTTGCGATTTGTGGCGGTCGATTCTGCCGACGTCTGTTAGCAAAATATCTCATGACGCATTAAAGGGATTTTAATGAAACTTTCAGGGATTGATCAACGAACATACAACTACACACATTTGCCTTTAGGAGCAAACCCCATTCAAGATGGCTGTCACAGCTAGCTGACATTAGCTAACATAATATCTATAGTTCACTTGTTTTACAGATAAATGAGCTATAATATGGTAGTAGCTGAGGATCATCCCTAACACATACTCTAAACACCATGAATGCTGGTTTAAATGTCTTTCATTAAGGAAATATGAACTCGTCATCAATGAGTTGACTGATTTAGAAAATGTGTGCAGAAAGCTGCTCTGTGTTCAGTGAGCTGACACTGAGTGATGATTTCAGCACATCAAGATTTGTGCATGAAAAGCGTTCAAACACAGAGCTGTGGTCGAAAATGATTTAGTTGCAGGAGCGTACCGTCTACACACGACGGGGCGGCTCTGGTGGTGCCGGCGACTTGCCCCGGGAAGCAGGAGCACTTCACGGTCTGTGACCGCTCCTCGATTTTGTTCTTGTTGCAGCAGCGGTGCAGCGCCACCACCTCACAGGTGCCTGTTCGGACATGGTGCACTGCTGGAGAAGAGACAGAAAAACGAGGAGAATCACCGTCATGAACATCCACAGTGCTGAGGTGAAATGATGCCCTGGAGGAGCGTTTCCCTCTAGTCTTTGTTGCATTGTTTTTATCACAGGAGCAGGAAACTTTGACTGATCTGCAAGCTTTTTGTAAACATCGCAGCCTGTTCCCAGTTATTTCCATTTAAAAGTGTCAACTAGCAAAAACATGACATTAAATATCCCAAATATTTTCTAAATTTAAAGCCTAACTTTCTTAGGAATACAAGATCACCACCTTTCATGGCAGAGATTTAACCAGATCTTTTCAGAGTCAGAGATTGTTTATTGTCTTTGCACAACATGTGGAAAATGTGGGGTCGAACGACATTATGTACACAGGGTCCCAGTTACATCCAACAATAAAAATAAATAAAACCAGTAACAAGATCTAAGATATGAACTAAGACAAACATCAACTAAAAATACACTAAGCACTACTAGCATAAAAATAATACGCCAAACAGCAGCACGAACATGAGTCTGTATGAGCAGATGAGCACGAATGAGCACAGCAACATGAAACAGATCAGCAGCAACATGAAACAGATTAGCAGCAACATGAAACTGATCAGCAGCAACATGAAACAGATCAGCAGCAACATGAAACAAATCAGCAGCAACATGATGTGATTTTTTTCACAGTAATTATTCTGGATGGATATTCATGAGTCTAACATCCTCAGGGTAGAAGCTGTTCCTCAGTCTAGTGGTTCTACACTTAATGCTCCATAACCTCCTTCCTGGTGGGAGCGGAACAAAAAGTGTGTGTGCTGGGTGAGTGTGGTCCTTCATGATGCAGGTGGCCCTCTTCCTGCATCTGGAGGTGTAGATGTCTGTGATGGTGGGGAGACTGACTTTTGTGGTCCGTTAGTGCTTAGTAGTGGTGAACTGTGACTTTACCCCCACCCCGTTGACAACTGCCAGTACTGACGTAGCGCTAAGCTAGTGCTACGCAGATGCGTTAGCTAAAAAGCTACAGTGGTAGCACTCCCGTTTCCCTCAGGCTGAGCCGTTTCCATCCCCATCGACAAACATCACAGAAGAGTTGAGCGCCCTGCCAAGGCACGTGATGTAGGAGAAACACTGCAGGAACTCACTGAACAGGAAGTGTTTTATCAGTCAAGTACAGTCACTAACAACAACCTGAACATAAATGCCAACCCAGCACTAAACAGATAAACCAACAGGGACAACCCATCTGAACCCAGGGCCTGATAAAGTCCACACGACTATCCTGAAGGTGCTGCGGCACTTCCAGCCTCTTGCATTCAAGTACCACATGCAGTTTCAACAATTCAGACTGAAATTTAACAGTTACCCACTGAACTTACAGTTTCTTTAAGATTTTACCATGTGAAGAATCCAAAATAGAACTGTGATATTGAAAATTGCAAAACGCTGCCTCTTGGTCAGGTCGTCTTCAAAAATGAGAATTTATTCTCAACTGATTAACCTGGTTTCAAGTGATTAAAATTAAAAATGATCTATTCAAATCTAAATGGGATTTTTACACTTCATTTATCACAAACTTTCACTTGTTCAAAAAAAAGGAAGCCTTGCAAGGCCTTCTTGAAGGCTCAGCGTCCTGTTTTCATCCCACCAATATGTCAATGTTGTGATTGGTTAATTTTCCTGTCTGTTATTAAACAAGCTCATTCTTCACAGACTCTGATTGAGCTCAGCCTTTTCTCCTGACAGTGAAATCTTAACTAATGAAAAAGCTCCTTCCGTTTCCGCCTGGAGACAAAAAATAAATAAATAAATGGATAACTGAATTTTCATGATTAAAACAGTTTCTTGTTAAATGTTAAAGTAATTTCTAGAAAACAAAAGGAAATAGCAAAAAATAGAAAACACACATTAAAATTATTTATTTAATACAAAATAAGTAATAAATAAACACCTAAATGTAATATTTTATTTATACTGAATTCTAAGGGCCTTCTCTGAAGATGTAGAAGGCCCTGAGTGGTCACCACTGGTGCTTGGTATGTATGGGGAGGACTTTCAGCTGCTACCACACCAACTTTAAGCTCAACATCTACACAGCTGATTGAGTTGTAGCCATTTTTATGTTTGCTAAGGTTGATTAGCTGTGGCGACCATCTTAACTCCAGAAGATGTCATACAATGATTTATTTCTAAAACGTCATTAAAATCTGCCCAGTGGTTCATAAAATATTTAGCTAAAAGACAGAATTGACTACAAATACTCAATGGGAAAACTCTAAAAGATCTTGAGTGCTCTATATGTTCAAGATCATTCTCAGCTACTACCACTCTTAATATTTAGAACAATGACAGAGTTAAAGTCACTGTGTTGCTTCTGGGGCAACTGTTTACGGTGGTGCTGTAGTAACCAGTTGTAAATGTACATCAGATGTTATTACTTTTTGAGAGTTTAATTAAAATCTGGTTCATGATAGTCATTGCTATTAAGACAAACAAACTAACAGGAAATATGTTCAAAGGTAAAAGCAAACCTCAGCAGTTTGTTTGAGTTAGAAACACTGAAACCCAAACTTCACTTGTTTAACATCTAAAGTGCATTTTTGAAGCTCAGTGAAGTGAAACAAAAGGTTTCCTCATCAACCAACAACAAATGTCCCACATTTACCACAAGCAGATAGATGGCAATCAAAGAGGATGTTGCATAATCAACCATCATTTATTCTCTAATCACTGGTTTTGCAAATAAAAAAAATAAAATGTTTTAAAAGTAATAGTCATATGAGGAATACACGATAGGTTGAGACATCGTATGATAATTTCCAGGTTTCTTGTGACAAGCAGTAGCAAATAAACAAAAAAAATAATTTGACATGCCATGGGGAAGTGCAGCGCTGCAGAATTTAGAGCCAATCACTCTCCATTATCTGAATTATTTAGAGGCTGAGCTGTTTCACCATCTTTTTAATTGCATGTGACATTTTCAGGAGGTGTCTTTTCTGCAGAGACCTACGTGCTTCCATCGACAAAGAATGGAATGAAAGATCTTTAAACAAACCCATTTGATTGGACTGAGGGTGTAGCAGTTCACATAAAGCACCGTTCAGATTGTGCTTTGGTTTGATAAGAGTTAGGTACAACAAGAAAAAGAGACAAATACCAACATTATATATTCTTCCACTTGTGTTAAACATATAATGCTACTATCTAAAGAAAAGGAACCAGGGTTGCCATTGTTAAGGCTCTAAAGCAAGAATCTCTGTTGGCCACTACTTGAAGAGGTCGTCTCAAACACCTTCAACGCCCGCCAGAGTTCTTTGTCCGTGCATAAGACAGAAATTCACAATCATCTCACTTGAATTTTGAACATGTTCACACTATTCCCGCAACAAGTTGTCTCTCCAAATAGTCTCGGAACCCCAAGTTTCTGGGTGTCTACATGAAACATTAGACGTGGTCCAATAATACATGTTAGGCTGCCTTCATGCCCGGGCCTCCTTTGCAAAAGACATCCGTGATCTCAATGGGATTTGCCTGGTTAAGTAAAGATTAAATAATAAAATGAAATGTCCCGCCTGCTGAAAAAGATGCAACAATGACTGGACTTTCATAGGAAGCTGCGACGTGGACTGTACTGTATTCAGGCTCGCCAGCTGAAGCATCGTCAAGGACAGAGCACACCGTGACCGTCGGCTGCCTGGTCTACTTTTATCTTGACAGAGATTCAGGGTGATCAGATCCTTCAAACACACAGAAATACAACTTTGTATTTTACCAAAGGATCCTGTTCTCCCAACAAGAAACTCCTTCAGCCTACAAAACGACAATACATAGTCAGGGTGAGCCCTTCTTCAAGGGTCACCACAGCAAGCAGACTCAAAGATTTGGCAGTTGACTTTACGCCAGATATCCTTTCTGACTCAGCTACAGACCAAGCCACCGCAGCCCACATTCATTCAACCTTTATTTATACAGGTTAGTCTCACTGAGCCTCGAGGACTCATTTACAAGAGAGACCTGATTTCAACAAAGAGCGCAGATGACATACATAGACAATCCTATATGAAGCATATAAATGAAATGTAAATACAAGAAATGATATAAAAAATAAACAAAAAAGCATCTACATTATAAAGCAATATAAAATACTAAAAACAGGAACATGTCTGCGTTGGTTTTTACAATGAACTTAGTAATTTATCCCTGAGAGGTCAAGGTTGAGAACTTCACATCTTTTTGTGAGATGTTCCAGGGAACAGGAGCGTTACATGTTTGAAACCGAGCTCTAGATTGCCCGCAGCGTGGAGCATCTAGTGGGGCTATGGGCTTGCTCAAGGGCCCAGAGTGGGGAAAATGAGGGTGGAGGCTGCTGGTGTGTTTCACATTTCCCACCCACATTTTGTACATGTGAAGTTGCTAGCAGAATCTTCTTGAATACAAGTGCAGCCTACAATCCTATTTATCTCTGGTGTCTTGAACCCTGTCCAGTTCGGTTTCCACTAAGCTGCATTGAATTTAGCGCTCTCCCCTGACAGAACAAAGCTGAGGCTGTAGCTCCCAAAGTCCCGGTCTAAAAACCACACTGAGGATGAATAATTACCAAAGAACTGGTCAAAGATCTGCCCATTTTTATTTCTAAAGTGTGCTCCAGGAGATTAAATCCTAATCGTGGGGGCGGCTACCGAGGTGTCTACAGAGGAAGCCAAGAAGGGTACGATGTGGGCAACAAAGGGATGTACACAGTCTAGAATACAATAGTGTAAGACGTCCTCGTGACAATATTTAGAAAATTTGCTGTGCAAAAACACAATGTTAAGGTTCTCTGGTCTTGATTCTGTAAACTGCAATAAGACATTTTCCATGAAGTTCAAGTGGCCAGCTAGCATTCCGTCAATAAACCAAACCATAAAAGAAACCGTCCAGAGGACCTGACTTTGTTTTGTCTACCTGGACTACTGAGCACGAATTAGGATGTTCCATCTAGTGTTCGTCGCTCTGAGCTCTGTGAATCCATAGTTTAACAATTCGTGTTACGTTTTACAGACTGTCTGTGATCTGGCCACTTTGCATATTTAAACGACGTCCGTTCTCGGGAAGCGCACGTGATGAAGGATGGAGACGAGCAGCAGCAGTCGGGAGGAAACGCGCTGTTTTGATTATGCAATCGTTAGCAACTTTTAAAAGCGTCTGCGCTCACAATAAACGGCCCGTTTCTCCATCGCTGATCACAAACGGTGCAGGTAGGCGGTTAAAATTAGCAGCACGCGTACTCATGCTCTGACTGCCAAACACGCAAAGAGACGAAAGGCTGCTGCCAGCTGTTTCACACCGAGGCGCAGCGGTGTTTCGGCTCGATCTGGAGTTCTACTTGGATGCTCGCCCAGATCCCCCGCCCAACGGCGCATACAGAGGGAGGGAGGAACCACCGAAATCTGCAGATCCAGAGGTTGTTTCGACACCTGCTGGAGAGGAAGCCTCGAGTCCTGAACCTGTCGACTTCTGGAACTTTGTTTTCTCTTGTGAGAGAAACACGATGTTGTGAAAGGTACATAGAACCAGAAGCAGAGTCCGGGTGGCCGAACATGTTCAATTCCTGCTGGGGCCTTTTGATAGATGTAGCCCTCTTCCTACTGTCACACTCACGGTTTCCCTCAGCGAAGGCAAAACCAAAAAGCATCCACGCATGAAAACTGGAGACGTGTTTAACAGACGGCTGAGGGGAGTTATGAATAGTTGATAGAAAGACACAAAGGTTTTACGGCGACTGTACTCGTGTCGGCGGGTTTGGAGCTCTTCAGTCTCGAGGCAAACCAAAAACGGCAGAATTTATTTAGACAGAATTATCTCCAGCTGAAGGTTCCTGTCAGGCCTGGATCATGTCTGGGTGTTTCTACAGATGCTTTGGAGGCAGAATGACAAAAAGACCAACCGGTTTTATTTAAGGCAGCAACTCTTCTTGGAGATAAACAAATTGTGCTTTTAAAACAAACCAAGCAGTAAAAAACGTGAAATTTAAAAATCACAGTTCGGGTAGAAAGTGATAGACACAAAATTCTGTTGTTATTTATACGGCCGTCAAAAGACACATGTGTTACAGTGTAGTCTCCATCTGTCTGTAAGTTTCTCTGTCCGGACCATAACTTTTGATCCACTCAAGATAACTTCACAGAACTTCTCACACGTTTGCATCATCACTACACAGATTGTATCAGACACTTGTCATCCCAGCTTTAAGGTTAAATTACAAATTAAGGTCAAATATAATAGATTAGTCTAGGGCTGGCTAATGTGCCGTACTATGCAGAACTCATTATGATTATCTGCTGATGGCATTCGAAGCAACTAGCTTGTTACATTTTTGTTTCACACAGCCTTTGTTAGTAAAATATACTATATACTGACTTTTAAACACCTCAGCTTTGTAAAGTCATTTTTATTATACTAAAACCTACAATTTGTATATAAACAACATAACATATTTTTCACCCTATAAGTTGCATTTTTTTTTTTTTTTTTTACATAATTTGCATGTCCTGTGAATTATAGGCCGAAGTGACTTATTTATGGATTTTTTTTCCCATATCTATAAACCAATTTTTGGCTGAGATATGACCGTTTTTATTCATTTTGACTGAACATTTTTGAACTATAACATTTTTCAGTCACTAGATGGCACTCGAGTAGTAAGGTATGCTGTTGTATCATGTAATAAGTAAAAGTGGCTATTAATGACAAATTCAAAAAAAATTCAAGTAAAAAAAACAACAACTGGATTTCATTTATTATACTATATATTTTAATGTTTTGTCTTGAACTTTTTTGAATTTACCATGTTCTGTATGACTGAGAATCTTCACCAGCTATTAATGACACAATCGGCTTGCCATAGTACACCCACCTTCGTTCTGCTCGCTGCTTGTCGCAACCGTCAAATCAGCCTCATTTCGCTGTACCGCCCTGGTGAAATGCAGCTAATTTCACCATTAAAGTGCATTTATTAAGTACAAATAGAAGTTCAACTGAGACACCTTTGCTATAATTGCAAGCAAACAAATAATTGTTTTTAGGTGCTTATCTTGTTAAAAAAAAAAAAAAAAAAAACGTGCAGCGACTCGTCCCTCTGCACATTCCTACTTCCGCCTATCCGCTTTTGAAATGCAGCTGATTTGACCGTCAAAGTGCATTTATTCAGGAAAAGTTGGACTGAGACACACCTTTGCTATACTTTTAAGCAAACAAATAATTGTTTTTAAGTGTTAATGCAGTTAATTATATGTTAAAATCCTCCCGTGCACGCTCCCGCGGCGGCCATTTGGCAGCCTATCGATTTCTGGCACAACACAAGCCGACATTTCCGGGTTGTCAGCGGTGACGCGTAACAAGCTCGATGCATCAGCGGTGGCACATAATAGATGCGACGTATACGGCGAAGCAACTTTTATGGATTTTTCCACTTTATTAGACAAATATGGACAGATGCAACTTAAGGGCGGAGCGATGTGTACGCCGGAAAATAAATTAAATTTTAAAAAAGTTTTAAGTCCTGACTCAGATTTGCTACAAACTCAGATTTTCCCCAGTTTATATATACAA
>JARVGQ010000804.1:3266505-3276655 GCA_031762355.1 Hypsolebias martinsi | reverse complement strand
GAGTCCGCTGCGGTCCAGAATCCTTTAGAGTCTGCTGTGGTCCAGAATCCTTTAGAGTCCGCTGCGGTCCAGAAACCTTTAGAGTCCGCTGCGGTCCAGAATCCTTTAGAGTCTGCTGTGGTCCAGAATCCTTTAGAGTCCGCTGCGGTCCAGAAACCTTTAGAGTCCGCTGCGGTCCAGAATCCTTTAGAGTCTGCTGTGGTCCAGAATCCTTTAGAGTCCGCTGCGGTCCAGAAACCGTTAGAGTCCGCTGCGGTCCAGAAACTTTTAGAGTCCGCTGCGGTCCAGAAACCTTTAGAGTCCGCTGTGGTCCAGAATCCTTTAGAGTCCGCTGCGGTCCAGAAACTTTTACAGTCCACTGCGGTCTCAAGTAGGGAATAAATAAAATGTTTCCTTTATTTCCCAGACATGATCCAAACAAATCAACAGTACGGCACAAAGAGGCTCGTCAGCAGACGACCTCGGTTCGTCTCCTCTGAAGACGCCAGGAAAGTGAGGTAGGGTTTGAAACCCAGCTGCTAGCGTTCCACTAGTTTAAACATTCAGCCACGGTTTTGTTCATTTTAGCTGCTGGTTTTTTGAATTTTGTCTTTTAGCTACTGTTTTGCTAGTTTTAGCTTAAAGTTACTGTTTTGCTAGTTTTGGATTTTCACTACTGTTTTACTTGTTTTGGTTGTTCGTTTTAGCTACAATTTTGCCAGCATTAAGTTTCTAGCCACAGTTTTGCTACTTTTACATTTTTAGCTACTCTCTAGCTGGTTTTATCATTAATCTACTATTTTTCTTATTTTAGCATTTAGCTACAGCTTTGCTGGTGTTAGCTTTTAGCTACTGTTTTGCTAGTTTTAGCATTGAACTACAATTTTCTTTATTTTAGCATTTAGCTGCAGTTTTGCTGGAGTTAGTTTCCAGTTACAATTAAGCTTTTTTTTTTAATTATTTTATTTTTATTTTTATTTTATTTTTTTTAGCTTAAACTATTGTTTTCCTAGTTTTGGCTTTTCACTACTTTTACTTTTTTGTTTGTTTGTTTTAGCTACCATTTTGCTAGTGTTAAGTTTCTAGCTACAGATTTTCTGCTTTTAGATTTTAGCTACTGTCTAGAGGTTTTAGCTTTTAGCTGCTGGTTTGCTTCTTTCTTGCATTTGACAACAGTTTTACTGGCTTTAGCCATTCCATATGGATTCGCAAATTTAGACACAGGTAGTTTTCCTATTAGCATTTAGCTATGATTTTCTAATACTGTACTAGCATATGCATTTATCTATGGTTTTGACCATTTTAGGTTTGAACCACCGTTTTCATCGGTATAGCTATGGTTAGCTCATTATAGCAGATTTTAAATTTTAGCTATGGTTCTCTAATGCTAGATTTTAGATATGGTTTTGGTAATTTTAGGTTTCAGCTATATTTATTTATATTTGGCTTCAGTTTTTCTTGTTAGCTTTAACAACTCAATTTTAGCTTCAGCAGAGTCATTCAGTGTTTATAATACACCTTCACAAAAAATTGTTAATTTTTCTACTTGTTTTTTCTACAACAATCTGTGACTGTTTGCTTTAGAATATATTTATGGTATAAGATGTTTATTTTTCTAAACTCTCACGTTGAAACTGATCCTGAACTTTTCCTCGTTGCAGAAAGATCCCAAATTCCACCGTGGTGCCGGACTCCTGGGACAAGACCCAAATCCCTCAAACAGGCTTCCTGGTATTCTAATGTCACTACACCTGAACACCGATTAACGTCAAACAAATTCAAGATGGCCACCACAGTGAATTGACCTCAGCAAACACAAAACGAAGCTGTAACCCTAACACTCATATACTGAGCTAAAACCTGGTGTGGTGGTCGCTGAGAGTCATTCCCAACACAGACTCTAACAGATCATGGAAGGCCAAGTGGTTTTAATAATTTTATGGCTTTTCAGCCAAACTATGAATAAATTTATGTCGGTCTTTAGAATATTTCCTTTAAATGAAGCTAAACATGTTCACGTTTCGACTCCGACACACGAAATGTGACTGCCACTGAAAACGTTTCCTAATTTATTTTCCAGAGAGTCGCCGTTCAGCGGACTTCAGAGGAATTTAAAAAGGCTGAAGCTCTTTTCTCGTCAACTATGAAAGGCTTTGAAATCGTTCAGATCGAGAGGATTCAGAACAAAGCGCTCTGGGAAGGTTTTCAACTGTACGTAAGTTCTTCAAACTAAACAAGACTCGAAACGAAACTTTCCATTTTTCTGCCACTAATCGCTTGAATGGAAAGCAGCGAAGACCATGCAAATATTTCTAACTCACCAGCCTGGTTAAAAGTTCTGCGTGTCTTTAATGAAAGGCAGAAGAAAGTGATGAAGGACAACAACGGTGGAAGAGAAGTGACGGAAAAACAACTCTTTCATGGGACCGACTCTAAATACGTGGACGCCATCTGTCACGAGAACTTCGACTGGAGGATCTGTGGGACTCACGGGACCGCGTTTGGCAAAGGTGGGTTAGAGACATTAGACCTGATCTGAGCAGTGAGAAAAATAAAACCTAACTGAAGGAAATTAAGAACTCCACAGTAAAGACAAAAAAAAACCCACACGTTTTCAACTAGTAGATGGATTTTCTTATTAAAAAAATTGCAAAGCAAAACACAAACTTGTATTATTTGATTGTGTTAAAATACATTTTAATAAAAGTTGTTTCTTGCATACTCGCCTACTAGAAGCTCAAAGATGTTACCTTTAAGTTCCTTTAGCTGCGGCAGCCATCTTGAACTAAGTTGCTTCCAAAAGATTAAATCAAATTAAGACAGTGCAATTCTTTTTTTTTTTTTTTCCCCTTGTCCTGTTCGGCATTGTGACACTCAGAATTATTGCCTGAGTGTCGAGGTGATACCAAACAGATTTACTTTCACAAGTAGAGCATTATGGCTGATTTTAATGCTCCCCTTGATCTATCAATAAAACTTTATTAGAATTTGCTTGGGTTTGTTTAAGATGTAATGGACACGAGGATGAAAAGACAAAGAAAACAAAGGTAGAAAAGTGAAAGAAGGAGATGGGAGTAGAAGAGAGAGAGAGGTATAAAGAGAACACACATCAACATCATTGAAGTCTGCCTCTAGACCTGCGGAAAGGAAAAAAAGACAAAACCAACAAAAATAAAACACAACAATAAACAACATATACATTATAATGATACTTATAACATCATTAGAAAGTATTTTATATGGTACATGGTGATACAAGGTGTATTTAGTGGCCACCACAACCCAACTGAGTGTGTATCTGATAAACACCTGAATCTAAACACCTGTGTGAGCATGCTTAACAAACAAAAAAAAACTACCTCTTCTCCACAGTGTAACACCTACCCATCTGAGTACCTGGCATCAAAAACATTCAGGTTTACTTTGTTCTCTGTTCAATTCCTATCCAGAAAACTACAAACATTCACTATTTAAATCCCTTAGGTGGACATTAGCATACCGCTTCTTCAAAATGGAATGAATTTATAATTTTTCTATGTAGAAAAATGGGCTCTGTTACAAACACCCGCATGTAAAGCGGCAGGTGATGGGTATTCCTTTATGGGATGCTAACATCGATGTGAACACTGTGGTCCATGAGGTTTGACGCTCTCTAAGAGTCCCTCAAGTGGTCTATTTTTTTATGTTCGCTTGTTTCATTCTGTAATGACAAGGTGTTGTTTTTACTTTTTCCAACTCCAGGTAGTTACTTCGCCCGGGATGCCTCATACTCCAACTGTTATACTGATTCCACCAGTGTCAGAAACATGTTCATCGCACGGGTGCTGGTGGGAAGCTACACGAAAGGGAAGCCCGAATACGTTCGGGCTCCACCCAAGGGTGGCGGGGACATAAAGTCATACGACAGCTGCGTGAACGACGTCACGGACCCTTCTGTATTTGTCGTGTTTAAGGAGCACCAGATTTATCCCGAGTACCTGCTGCAGTACAAAACCACTGCTGTGACCGGTACGCCGGTGCAGAAACCGAAACCAATTATAAAACCAGTGCAACCACTGAATGTAAAAAGTACCGTCTCGACTCAGAACAACCCTTATCAACCCAGCACATCGTCGTACTATTCCAGTGCATCTTTGAATCAGTCCAGCGCTTCGGCATACAAGACCAGTACGCCATCATACCAAGCCAGTACATCATCGTACCAACCCAGTACGTCATCGTACCAACCCAGTACGTCATCGTACCAAGCCACTTCGCCATCGTACCAAGCCAGTACGTCATCGTATCAACCCAGCACGTCGGCGTATCGGTCTAGCAGGTCGTCGTACAACTCTAGCACATCACCCATTACTTTGTCCGGATCCACTATGTCCTCTTCCCTGTCCCAAACCAGGTCAAACCCACAACTTACAAACTCGTCTAATTCAAGTTTGCCAAACAAACCAAAAAAGAATTCTGATTCCTGTGTCATAGCTTAATGAGAAGGATGAAATGTAGAAGGGTCAGCTAGAACTGCCGACTTCACCGAAGCGCCTTCCAAAATTAAACACAAGTAACAAAAGTTTGTTTTAAAAACACTTTTCAAGCAGCTTCCAGCTTTATTGCTCTGACAAAAAAGGACCAATATGCTGGAAGCTGACCGCGTTCTATCAACTTGGAGATCATTTGCACAGATCGTGTATATTTCCTGTCAGGGGTTTTGGGTAACTTGTTGGTTTTAAACCAAGGTGATCCTGAACCAGTGACAGTGAATTGTTCTGGCCACAAACAGCGGACTTCCTCTTCGGGGGGAGGGTGCAATGGAGACAAATATTTCTAGAAACTGTTTATGGGAATTTAAACTGGAGTTTTTTTTTTTTTTTAAATATTCCAATTTGGAAACTTTAATGGAAATTTAGGGGTAATTTAAAGAACATGTCTAACCAAAAAGATTTATAGGTTTCTCTTGTAACCATTTACATCTGTCTCTTCATGTTCAGGTGACTGTTTATCAGTTTTGAGGGTGTGGCACCCCTCATTTTATGGTACAACAACAAATCCTGGTTGTTTTAGTCTAAGTTATGCTAAAATCCATTTTCCCCTTTTACGGTATATTTACAATCCCTTTTGAGAACTAACTTTCCATATGTATTTCTATTCATTCCCGTGATACGTTTCCAACTTGGAAATGACACGGGACATATGCAACCCAAATTCCCACAGCTGTTTAAATGAGGATTCCCCATCCAAAAAAAAAAAAAAAAAAAAAAAAAGCCTAAAGGCATCTGCAGGAGTATTTTGTCAGTCGTTGGACTGTCCATGGTGAAGGAAACATTCCAGCCAATCGTTCAAACCCAAGGTCCGACCCATCTTAGATGGGATCAAATACCTAGTTGAAATAAACACGTATTTCACTCCTGAATTATTACCAAACATCTTGGGTTTTGGAAATTGTATTTAGGATGATACTTGGGTTTTATTTTGAAACACTTCAGATCGATATATAAAACTGCACCTGTTGGTGTTTTTACGGAATAATTGCGAAATAAAGCCTAGGTTGGCATACGTTGTACACAAGTGTTCTGCATCGCTGAGGTACTCCACTGTCCACCTACGACAGTGGAACGCAGCCCGTCAGAGTTAGCTTTACCACCGTTGTCTCTCGACTCCGTAACGCCGGCATGCATTTAAAGCACGCAACGTAAACGAGCGGAGGATGCAACGACAGCATATCGAAAGAGTCGTATAGAAATAAGACTCAAAATGGTCTGTCAGATCAGACGAGTCGGGAATTATTTTCCTGATTTGCTCGACGTGCGTCTCAGACGATCAGTTAGAACACAACCTTCCTACGTTTCTCATGGCGCTTGTGACGTCCTCGGGAAAGAGTTGGGACAAGAAGCGAATCACACAACCAACAACGCCGCGAGAAGCGTGAATCTCGCTGGTTGTACGTTTAGAAAAACTTACGAAGTACGAAAATACAAAAAAGCCTTCACTAGACGGCTACGCAGGGGCTGATTTTACGAGTGCCATCTGGTGCACTCAGTTTGTGCTTCTACTGCTTAACTTTATATCAAACTACATAAACGGACAACCAGGTCCGTAGATATGAAGAGAAAACTACTGAAGAGAAAAAGTTAAACTTTGTGACCTTTTTTTCTAACGTCCACCAGAGGGCGACAGTTAAAAAAAACTATATTTTACGTGAACGAGTTTCGGTGGTAATTGATGTTTATTTTTAAGCAAGTTTAAGATGAAGGGACACTACTCGTAAAATTTTGTTTTATTCATTATGTGGTTTTTTGAGGGGTGGGGTTTTGGCTTCAAAACTAATCGTGCGTGTTCAGATTTACGCACAAAAACATTTTGTCCAGTTTGAGTTCACCGTCTTTTTTTCTGTACATCTTAGAGTTGCACGTAAAATGAGGGCGCTAATCTTAAAACGAGTATTTTAATGAATAAAACAATTGTGATACATTTTCACTGTTCACTGCCCTGTCCCGTCAAGACACATTTACACACACACACACACACACACACACAAATATGTTTCTTTTTTTATTTCTATGAACCCTGATAGCTTCTTAAGATGTTTTTTTCCGTTTTGTTTGATTATTTCAAAGCTTTGGTTTGTTTTGTTCACACGGCTTTCAAACAAATCAGTTTTTGCCGCTTTAAAGGTACATTTTACGGTTTAATTAAATGTTCTGTCTCAGTCAAACTGGACCAGAAGTGCTGGTTAGTTTTATGACAAACGTCTTAAATGTCAGAACAGATCCACAACCAGGAGTCCAGTTTGGTAAAGAACCCGTTTTTATGAATCAGATTGTAGTTTGTTGATTTGTATCTACCAATAGTTTCTTTGAGTACAGTAACTGGATCTTTTTTTTTTTTTTTCCAAACCTGAAGCCACAGATTTGATTTATCGTTCTCTGTATTGTGTCTTTACTAAATAAAGTTGCTTTTAAGATCGAATATTGAGTTTGAGTCTTTATTCTTAAACCTCTTTTGAACCTGAACCTCCTCCAACAGCAAGAATTCTGTCAAGCGTTTCAGCGTCAGTCTCTTGTGGTTGTGGCAGATTCTTGGCCCACTCTTCTTTCCATTGTTGGTTTCTGCTTTTCTCTCTGATGCTCAGTCAGTTTGAGGTTCTGGACTTTTTTTTTTTTTTTTTTATTAAATTTATTCATTTTCAGTTAAAATTAAACAACTTTTAAAACAAAACAAAAACCAATTTCCAAAGAAAATGAAAGGCAGCAGAAAGAAGAAAAAAATCTTATAACATCTGCTCCTTTTTAAAGAACAAGAAAATACATATGAAATAAAATACATTCAAACATAATTTGTCTGTAAATAACATAACTTTGACTGGAACATCGCAGCGCTTTGGTTCTTTTCTTTTTGTTCCGTTCTGTCACAGATCATCTGCTGCGTTTGGGGTCATTGTCCTGTTGGACCCAGTTTGGTACAAGTTTCAGATGTACGGTACTCACATTTGACTCTAGAACCCTTTCGTGATCTACTCAATGGATGCAAGGAGTACAAACCGTCACCCTTTCATTGTATGCCACTTGTGGTTTTCTTCAATTGTAATGTGCATTCTTGGTAAACATCTCTTCTTTCGTTTAGTGTCCAAAGGATATTGTCCCAGAAGTCTTGAAACCTTTCAAACCCAAGTCCTGATGCCTTAAATCAATGTCCTGATGTGTAAACACCCCGACCTAAAGGAGGACAGCCTTCCCCCACAGTTGCTGTCATGGAGGGCTGACGTGATTACTGAAGGCACTTATTCCCTTCTGCCTCATTCATGTAAAGAAAAACCAAACAGCTCTTAATGTGCATTAGATTACATTTCCCAGGGGGGAGATGGATTTGTCTGTCGTGTCTTCATTACGCCTCAGCTCAGCGAGACAGAGCTTTCTTACGGTAAATGCAGCCGTGCCCTGCAGCTTGCAACAGCCCACCCAGTGGCTGTAAATATTCTCTGACATTAACCAGCCTAAGGAGCCGCTTCCTGTCTGCCATGCCTTGCCCTCGCTCTCTTCCCCCAGCGGACTGAGCAGAGTCCTTCAGAGCTGGCTGCCAGGAGCTCCCCGACCTTAGCTCATTGGAAAATCTATCATTTTCTGCATTACCCAAGCTCATGAATTAAACACCAGTCGTTTGCCTTTGTTTCTGCTGAGCCACTGGGTTTTGCTGATGTCCTGATCCCCATCATAAAATTAAGAAAGCTTCCGTTGATCGGATAAATATTGGCGTAGTGTGGTGGCTTTCTTTTTTTGGTAAGTCGGTCTCTGTCATCTGGTCAGTCACGCTCCAACCAAGGGTAAGATTGCAGTATGCAAGACTTTGCCCTGACCCTGACTGAAAGTTCCATGTTTGGGGAGTGGTGGCGCAGATGTTAGAGAAGGCGAGCTTGTGATCGGAAGGTTGCCGGTTAAAATCCCCCAGGCCAACAACAAAAAGAAAAGGTGGAGCACCCACACCTGCCACAACGCTCATTTGACCCATTGAGCCCTTTAGCAAGTCCGTTAACCCCACACCTGCACCTGGGGCACCTTGGATGGCAACCTTCTGCACCATGTGTGCTCACATGTGCGATGGGAAAAATGCAGTGACTCAGTCATCATTGGGGATTAATAGTGAATTTTTGTTTGTTTGTTTTTTACTCTACAAGCTTCTAACCTCTGATTTTTTTTGGTCTGTTCTTCATAACCAAACAGCTGCAGCTCCTTCAGATTAATGTTTCATGTCCAACAATCTTTAAATCAGACCAGAGATTCTCAGTACCTTCTAGACGCCTCCCTTTGGAGGTTTTCCAGGCAAGCCCCACTGGAAAGAGCTTCTGGGGAAGACCCAGAACTCTCTGGAGGGAATATACTATGTACTCTGTTCTAGATACACCTCAAGGTCACCCAAGATATGTTGAGTATCCGGGTAGAGGGAGGTCTAGCTTTCTCTCCTGGATCTGTTGCCTCCACAGAGCAGAGGATAAATGATAGGAGATTCTCAGCTTGACTGAGACCATTCCAGGACATTTAGCGGGTCTTAAACCAGGAGAGTGTTGCATCAGCTGTAAGACTAGTTGTCCTGCTGGAAGGTGGACCTTCACCACATTCTCACATGTCTAGAACGTGTTTGTCTCAAATATTTTGATGCATCCATCTTTCATTCAACTCACACACAATCAATCATGGTTCCTGGTCATTGAAACATGGTCATGGTTCCATCCTTCTGATAAATATCCCCACATCATGATACAGTCACCACCATGCTTCACTAAGGATATGGTGTCCTTGACATGATGAAATGTGTTTTAGTCTCACCATTTAGCTGATGTTTTGCTAAGTTAATTTTGCTTATTTGATATTTAAGCTAAATTTATTTTTATTTATGTTTTTTTTTTTAAACCAATGGTTCTTCTGAGTTTTAGTGTTTTGCTTTGATTTGGCTAATTTAGCTTTTGGCTACAATTACGCATCACATACAGTACATTTGGTTAGCTATATTTTTACTAACTAGACTACACTTTTGCTAATTTTAGCTTTTTGATAAGGTTTTGGTAAGTAGCCTATATCATTTAGATGCAGTTATGTTAATCGCCCAACTAATTTTATCTTTAGTTATGGTTTAGCTAATTTGAACTTTTCACTGAGGTTTTAGTATTTTTTGCTTTTAACTACAGTTTTCCTTATCACAGTTAGTTGGCTACATTTTAATCTATTTTACCTGTTAGCTAAAGTTTTGTTAAGTTTAGCTTTTAGGTAGACTGCAGGTATGCAAATAATTTCAGCTGGGTATAATTTGGCTGTGCTAATCATAGCTGGTTGATTACATTTTTTTTTAGATAAGGTTCAGCTAACTTTAGCTTTTGGCTGCAGTTATGCTAATCATAACTGGTTCAACCAGTTATGATTTAGCTTTTGGCTACAGTTATGCTAATCATAACTGGTTGATTACTTTTTTTTATAAGGTTCAGCTAACTTTAGCTTTTGGCTGCAGTTATGCTAATCATAACTGGTTGATTACATTTTTTTTAGATAAGGTTCAGCTAACTTTAGCTTTTGGCTGCAGTTATGCTAATCATAACTGGTTGATTACATTTTTTTTAGATAAGGTTCAGCTAACTTTAGCTTTTGGCTGCAGTTATGCTAATCATAACTGGTTGATTACATTTTTTTTAGATAAG
>JARVGQ010000804.1:3220581-3233160 GCA_031762355.1 Hypsolebias martinsi | reverse complement strand
ACGTATAAATTGTAGAGGGGTGTATAATAGTTTGTTGAGGGACGTATAAAGTGTAGAGGGGTGTATAATAGTTTGTCGAGGGACGTATAAAGTGTAGAGGGGTGTATAATAGTTTGTCGAGGGACGTATAAATTGTAGAGGGGTGTATAATAGTTTGTTGAGGGACGTATAAAGTGTAGAGGGGTGTATAATAGTTTGTCGAGGGACGTATAAAGTGTAGAGGGGTGTATAATAGTTTGTCGAGGGACGTATAAATTGTAGAGGGGTGTATAATAGTTTGTTGAGGGACGTATAAAGTGTAGAGGGGTGTATAATAGTTTGTCTAGGGGCATATAATAGTTTGTTGAGGGGCGTATAATGGTAAAAAAAAAAAAAAATCTGGTCCAACTCCGTCATTCTTCTTTTCAAAGATGTCTTCCAGTGTAGAATAAATCCTGAACACCGAAGTGGTTGCCATGTTCGCACCATAACTTGAGATGGGCAATGAAACAATGTGCGCAGTGAAAAATACAGTTTTGCAAGTCGTGCACATGAAACCACGCTCTGATATTCACGAGCTGACTTGCTGCTTCGTCGGCTGCAAACGCTCGCACTTCAGTGATTCTGCCGTTGGAATTTTACATGGTCTCTTGCAACATTAAGCCGAGTTTGAGTCATTAAGTAGTCTCCAACAGCTCAGCCCAGTGAGATACAGACTGAAGAAGGTACCTGTGGAAAAAATTAACGTTTACTTTGTTTTACCCAGATTTTATGAAAACTTCAGCATTATCAGAAAACGTATATGGCATATTGAATAGTCCTTTTTTTTTTTTTTTTTTCTAGACCCAAACATCCAGAGAGTCCATTCCCAGAAGTCGAGTGTTGTCGCTCCCATTGAGTATCTGTGGGAGTTTGACTGAGTCATTAAGTAGCCAGGCTACGGCCTTTCACAAGGCCCTCACTGTCCTGGAGGCCACAGACTGGGGATAACTTAATTTGTCTTCTCTGACCAGCTCGCTCTGCCCTTCCAACTCTTTATTCTCGTCTGTGCAAAGGCAGAGCAGCGTAAAAGGATCCATTCTGGTCCGTCTTGGTGGCTCAACTGTTCACACAGGTTTCAGAAAGAAAAGCACGACATAAGGAAACTTGTTGCCTTCGTTTTAAAATCAGTAATCAAGTCACAGCTCTCACTGTATGTCTGCTGTAAGGCCTGAACTGCTCTCTTGTTTCACCAGGCGGAGTTCTCGGAGATCAACCTGGCCTCCTACGTGGTCTCGGGGTGTATGGTGGACATGCAGGTCAACAAAGGTGGCACCAAAGTCGTCAGGTGAGCTCCTCAGAGAACAACGCCGGTGCGCCCTCAGTGGAGCTGAGGGTTTGAATAGTAGATGTTTGTGGTTATCCAGATGGAGTAAACCTAAATGTTTTTAGGTGCAAGATATTCAAGTGGGTAGGAGTTAACAGTGTTTGTTCTTGTTCGACGCAGTGTAAAGTCATGGATCCTGGTGAGTGGAGGGAGCAAATTTAATCCACCACCAGTGCAGTGGAGGAGCCAGGGGGTGGCCAATGGTGGCCTTGGCCACCATACTGCAAATTAATTATAAGCCACCCCTATTATTTGAGGAAACTAAACTTTTAAACAATACAAAAACTTGAAAACAGTTTCTTCAAATGGTAGTAGTGGCCACTTTACATACTCATATTGTGGTGGCCATCTTGGATTTTGAAGTGGCAACCCCTTCTTCGAAAATAAACTTTCTAGATGGTAGGTAGGTTTTTCCAATTCAACCTTTTTGCTCTACGACAGTGGGGGTAGGGAGGGGGGTGGACAAAAGAAGCAGATCACAAGAGGTGAAGGCTTTCATGTGATTTTGTAAATAAAAGCAGCCGACACCTCCTACACTAATAATGTATAAAAACCCTGAGATGTTTGAGACTAAAGTTGTTTTAAGTCGGCACTTTGGTCTCTGCCGCACTCGGACTGGCTGTTCGCTCGTTGAACTGCTGAGATTTAAACTCCTAACTGAGCTATCTGCAACAGGTAAGATATTGTTTATACACTTTCCACTGAAGCCCACTGCACCAGCTCCCCCCACCTACACCTACACCCACACACAAAACAAACACCCCCACTCATTCGAGCCTTCTTGAGAAATAATTTGTTCACGGTGGGGTTTGGCCTGGAAGCCACGCATTTACCGGAATGGACCCGACCCCCGTCTTGAGAACCAGACGCACTAAAGCAGCCGACTCGACAACCTGCTGTCGGCGTTTTCGTGTGGGTTGAATATTTTCGGCGATATGGCAGTAATTACAAGGAGGTTAAATTGGAGGCAGATGGAGTGAGCGCCGCCTCGCTCGCTCAGCGTTCAGCGCCGGGTCGTTCGGCTCATCGTCCCCAACTATGAACTCGTCTGCAGAGAACTAGAGAAATTACATTTCCTGCGAAAGTTCAGTGTGCATGCTTATTGTAGAAGAACTTCAGCTGAAAAAACAGCTAAAATTAGCTAAAAAAAAATGCTGAAATAGAAGGAACGAGCCTAATTTAGCAGAAGAAAGTTGAAAGAACACATATTTGCAGAATTAGGTTTAAATGAAGAGAAATGCGCACAGACATTTGGAAATTAGCTAAAAAAAAAATAAAAAGTTGAAATGAGCAAAAAAAAATGCTGAAAAATAGCTAAAAAGGCAGATAGAGGCTTAAATTACCAGAAGAAAGTGGAAAGAGATTAAATTTGCGGGAAAAGTATGGAATTACCTGAAAAGGCTAAAAATAGCATCAAAAGAGCTAAATAGTAGCTGAAACAGCAGATAAAGCTGAAACTAGCAGAAAAGAGCTGAAATGAGCTTAACAAACTGAAATTAGCATAAAGAAGTTAATTAGGATGATAGAAGCAGAAATGAGCAAAAAAAAGTGGAAATAATCTGAAAAAAGCTGAAATGCAAAAACAGCTGAAAAGTAGCTAAAAAGGGCATAAAATAAACTTAAAATTTCCAGAAGGAAGTGGAGAGAACACATTTTTACTCAATTATGTTGGAAAAACGTTGAAAGGAGCGCAAAAAAAAAAAGTGAGATTAGCTGAAAAAGCTAAAGTTAGCAAAAAGCTAAATAGTAGCCGAAATAGCAGGAAATGGTAAAAGTAGCAGAAATAAGCTGAAATTAGCAGAAAGAAGTTAGAAGAAGCACAAAAATGCAGTTAGCAGACAGAATCTGAAAGGAGCACAAAACAGACAAAAATTAGCTGGAACGAGGACACAGCGGTCACCAAGAAGGCTCAGCAGAGACTACACTTCCTGAGAGTCCTTAAGAAGCACGACCTGAACACCAAACTGCTGTTGACCTTCTACTGCTGGTCCATCCAGAGCCTGCTGACATCCTGCATCTCAGTGTGGCACGGCAGCTGCACCCTGGCTGACAGGGAGAGGTTCAGAGAGAATGGCTGTCCTCTCCCCTCAGTCCCCACCCGGGTTTTGACTGTTTGACTTGTTACCTTCAGGGAAGCGCTACAGGTGCATCAGAGCAAGAACAAACAGATTCAAGAACAGTTTCTTCCTGAAAGCCATGACCACACTGACCTCATGCACTGATCCAAACTCCTGGACTTCTGTTGCGCAATACTCACATTCCATACTCTCAGTCACCTCTTAACCACCTCACTAATATCCATAATGTGCAATATTCAAATTTACACAACATATTTTTTTACTTCCATAGTGCTTTTATATTTATATTGCATTACATTTTTATATTTTAGTGTGTTTTTTAAGCATGCTTTGCACTGAAAAAGGAGTGGCTCTCAATCTCATTGTACTTGACAATAAAGGCATTCTGATTCTGATTCTGAGCACAAAACAGCTGAAATTAGATGAAAGTAGCTGAAAAAGTTTAAATTTGCTGAAAGAAGCTGAAGCAGAACAAAATGTCAACGGAGCAGTAAAAGGTTGTAAACACGTCTGAAGATATGAAGAATGTAAAATGAGCTCAGTTCATTTTCTCTGAGGAAAGAAATGGCAGAAAAAGCTAAATATTTTTAAAAAAGCTGAAGTTGCACCAAAAGTCATAGCAGGATTGTCCTGAACGAGCCGAACGTTTTGTTTTATGATTTGTTGAAATAGAACAAAACTGTCACTCAGTGTGTACCGGCAGTGATGCAGCAGATATGAAGACAGGAGGTCCAAGAAGGACGTCTGTAGAACCTGCTCGGAGTCAGACTGTGTCGTGCTTCATTCTGCACCAAATGAATGTTTAAACAGCAGCTTTCCAAACACCCCCTGACCGGGTCGCACCAAGCTCGTAGATCAGGCTCTTCTACATGGAGGGTGACCTTTGACCTCTGGCTGGATTCATAAAGCAGCACGGTTCCTCAAAGTTGACGTTGGAACAGTTTGGTTCCTGTCCGTCGTAGAGGAGCTGATGTCCTGCAGGGTCAGAGTCAACACGAGGAGAAGGACAAACTGTCTGCGTCAAAATAAAAGAATAAACGTCCAAACAGTCTCTGAAGGAACGACCGGACCTGCTGCCTTTCAGGACTGAGTTCTACACCGGGGCCTTGCAGGAGGGGTGCTTCCTCACGGAGCAGAAGGTTATATACTGTATTTTAAATTTCTCAACAACATGAACAACATTTAGGAGAAGAGACAGTCAATTTTTAGATCAGTATCTGTGAAGAGGAGTTGTAGCCATCTTGAATCAGATAAAAGAGCTGTGTAAGGTGCGAGCCGCAGAGGAAGCCCAGTGGATCGGTCCAGAACCTGCAGGCAGCGCTGACTCCGCAGGATGTTCTTGGTGCGACGTGGCGCCGCAGCCGTCGGCGGATGCGGCCGTTTTGTTTCTTTGGCTGAACTTCTACAGTCAACCCTTTGACTCCTCTGCGCCGCCGCTGCCAGAACCTCCAGCGTTCTGCTCGGAGCGGGAACGCTGATCTGGCGGAACAACGGAGGACAGAAGCCAGAGCGGCGTTCCTCTCCTCTGCGTGAACATCTGAGCTCCTTCTGTTCAAAAAGACAAAGCACGATAACAATAATGAACTGGAGGATCTGCATTCACTGAGAAAGTACAGTGTGAATGCTTAATGCTGAAGAACCTGCTGAAAAACAGCCGAAATTAGCTTAAACATGCTCAAATGTAGCTGAAATGGAAGAGCAAACCTAAATTAGCAGAATAAATCAGAAATTACATATTTGCTGAATTAGAGTTAAATGAATAGAAATGAGCAGAAAAAAAAAACTTTGCTAAAATAAGATGAAATAAGAAACAAATAGTTGAAAAGTAGCAGAAAAGAAGCTTAAACTACCAGAGGGAAGCAGAAAGAGCTGAAATGAGCTCAACAAATGTGGAATTAGGCTGAAAATCTAAAATTGGCATAAAACATTTAAACAGTGGTTGAAATAACCACAAAAAAAGTTGAAACTAGCAGAAAAAGCTGAAAGGAGCATAGCAAGCTGAGATTAGCATAAAGAAATTAATTAGGTTGAAAGTAGCAGAAATCACCACGAAAAACTTGACTTTATATGAAAACAACTAAAATATGAGCTAAAAAAAGAGCTGAAAAGGCAGAACAAGCTTAAATTAGACTAAAAAGCTGAAAGAACACATTTGACCAATTAGACTGAAAGAAGCAAGAATGACCATGAAAAGGTGGAAAATATTTTTAAAAAGGTTAAATGAGTAAAAACAGCTGAAAAGTAGCTAAATAAAACAAAAAGCTGAAATTACAAGGAAGTGGAGAGAGCACATTTTTACTGAATTAGGCAGAAAAAAGTTGAAATGAGTGCAAAAAAAAAAGGAGAATTATCTGAAAAGGTTTAAATTAGTGTTAAACAGCTAAATAGTAGCTGAAATAGCCCCAGAAAAAAGCTGAAAGGAGCATATCAAGCTGACATTAGCATACGGATGTTAATTAGGCTGAAAGTATCAGAAATTACCACAAAAAACTTTAAATCATGTGAAAACAGCTAAAACTAGTTAAAAAGGTAGGTGAAAGGTAGAAAAGCTTAAATTAGCATAAAAAAGCTGAAAGAACATGTTTGTTCAATTAAGCTGAAAGATGGTAAATGGGCTGTACTTATAGCACCTTTCTACCTATTCAAGACACTCAAAGCTCTTTACAACAACATGTCCCTCATCCACCCGTTCATACAGCTCTCTACTAGAT
This sequence comes from Hypsolebias martinsi, assembly GCA_031762355.1. Taxonomy (NCBI): domain Eukaryota; kingdom Metazoa; phylum Chordata; class Actinopteri; order Cyprinodontiformes; family Rivulidae; genus Hypsolebias; species Hypsolebias martinsi. The sequence continues at coordinate 3,227,026 of JARVGQ010000804.1, read as the reverse complement.
CTATACAACGATAACTGAACAAATCATTCTAAAGAGACTAATCCAAGCTTTAGCTCACATTCATACACTGATGGGACACACAATGAGGGGTCCTGCCCAGGGACACTTCAGCATGTGACTGCTGGTGGAATTGAACTCCCAACTCTCGCATTGGAGGACGACTGCTCTAGCCACTCAGCCACAGCTGCCCAAAGAAGCAAGAATAAGCACAAAAATCTTTAAAAGGTAAAATTAACACACACACACACACACACACACACAAAAAAAGAAAAAAAAAACAGCTGAACAGTAGCTAAAAAGGCAAAAATAAGCTGAAACTACAAGAAGGAAGTGGAGAGAGCAGGTTTTTACTGAATTAAGCTGAAAAAAGTTTAAATGAGTACCAAAAATGTGGAATTAGCTGAAAAATATTAAATTAGCACAAAAACAGCTATATAGTAGCTGAAATTGTAGAAAAAGCTGAAACTTGCATAAATTTGCTGAAAGGAGCATAATAAGCTGAAATTAGTGAAAGAAGTTAGAAGCAGCACAAAAATGGTGTAGTTAGCAGAAAGAATGTAAAAGGAGCAACAACAAAAAAAATCAGCTGAAATTAGCTGAGAAAAGTTAAATTTGCAGAAGGAAGCTGAAAGAAGCTGAAGCAGAACAAAATGTGAACGGAGCAGTAAAAGGTTGTGAACAGATGTAAAGATTTGAAGGATGTAAAATGAGCTCAATTCATTTTCTACGAGAACAAAATGGCAGAAAAGGCTAAATATTTCATAAAGCTAAAGTTGTGCCAACACCAAAACTCATAGCAGGATTGTCCTGAAACAGCTGAACATTTTGATTTGTGATTTGTTGAAATAGCTGAAAACTGCAGGATGAGAAGGAAGCTGAAAAATGTTCAGAAGAAAACAGGATCTCAACAGTGTGGATGCTTCAGAAGCGTTCTCACTGTTGGTGGTTGAACATCTGCCAACAGCTTCATGTTGGTGAAGAGACATTGAGCTTTTTTAAGGTCATACCGTTTTCTGCTCTTACTGGGTCTAATTAATACCATAGTTTTTCTTGAAAATACTGACGCAGGAAATATTAAAGAACTTCAGATAGACACTTTAGTTGAGTCCAGCTGTTTATTTTATTTTTTTCTACAAAGATCTGATAATTGATCCAACATTCAATAAAATGACCTTTGATACGTTGTTCACCCCAAACACTAAAGGTGCTCTGGACTACCAGTTTCACGTCATCTAATAAGGTCAAAGCTTTTTTTTTTTTTTTTTTTTTTTTTCCCCTAAAAGTCTTTTTTATGTATTTTTTTATAACGTGTTTGCAAATGTTCATGCATATTGTCGTATTTTGAAAGTCTTCAAGTGGGTCCACACTGTCAACAAAAACAAAAATGAATGGTGTTTTTTTTGTTGATTCACCTGGTTCTTACCTGAATGTTGACATTTCATTCAACCTTTATTTAGACAGATAAATCACATTGAGTCTAGAAGACTCATTTACATGTGAGATCTGTTTAGACAGACTAAAAGTTGTGAAACTGGACACATGTAGGAATTGGAGGCAAAAAAAAAATCCTATAAAACTCTTTCTTCTTGCCTGAGAAGAAAAACTTTAATATAAAAAAAAACACCTTGCACAAACAAACACATAGTACCGTAGACATTCTGCAGAGGGGGTGAGGCGATGAGAGCGGTGAGCAATGTCCAAGGATGCACGCGAAGACACTGTAGGAGTTCTGATAAGGATGGAATAATCAGCCAGTTCTCTCAGGTGAGATTCGTAAACATTCTCAAGTGATGTTGGGGAATGGCCAAGGACACGCCTATGAGAATCCACGAGTTCTGAAATGAAGACACAATGTTTATTCAGCTGGTTTCCTCTGTTGATCAATTAGAAATTCCTCAATGGGAGGGAGGGGTGCAGAGCGTCAGATTACATGTTCTCCAGGCAATTCAGATAAAGTGGCCTTCAAGGCCAGCTGGGGGAGCCAGATTCAGATAAACACAGTTGTTTTGGGGGCAGGCAGAACTTAATGTCTACTTTGAGTCTTTGTTGGTCCACTCGGGTTCCGAAATGTCAAACTTACATGGCCACACCAAAAGAACGTGCCTGAGTAAAATCCCCGAGATCTGATCCATTCTGCCAAAAGCATTTGAGTCTGGGTACTCGAGGCACAAACCAAGCCATCACAAAGGCAAGCAGCATAGAGTCCAAATTTGCTGCCGATGACTTCCTTGTTTGTAGATAAACCAGCAACCAGCCGAATCCAAAAGGCAGGAACCAGTTATCATAAATCCAGTTATAAATGCATTCTTAAAATCCACAAATAGCAGCAGAGATAGATACGTCATCAAGTCTTCAAGTCGACGAAATATCCACTTGCGTGCTGCCAACAAGGCAAATTGGCTCGCCTAAAGCCTGTCTTCTCTTTGAAGAAATGTTATCAGTTGTGATGAGGGACCAACAGATGGAATCAAGTCCATAATTATGGTTCGGAAGATATGTAGAGGCTCAGAAGCAGTTTCACAAACAGACAGAGCAGCAAAGCAAAGCGGAGAGGGAGGGGAGAAAGCATCCGACCTCGGCAAGAGCAAGTGGTGAGGAGAAATAAGTCTTGCGACATGTTTAGCTGTGGGCGGCACGGTGGCTCAGTTGGTAGAGCTGCTGCCTCTCAGTGAGCAGGTCGCCCCAGTTCAAGTCCCGGCCAGGTCCTTTCTGGTTGGAGTTTGCATGTTCTCTCCGTTCATGTGTGGGTTTTCTCTGAGTACTCCGGTTTCCTGCCACAGATTAAAAACATGCGCGTTAGACCGTTTGGTAACTCTAAATTGTCCCTATGGTTGTTTGTCTCTGTGTCCCTGTGATGGACTGGAGACCTGTCCACCCCCGCCTCTCACACAGTGACTGCTGAACATGGGCACCAGTGACCGCTGCCCCCAAAAAGGAGGAAGCGGAGATTGATGGATGGATGGATGGATTGATGGATGGATGGATTGATGGATGGATGTTCTAAAGTATAAAAATGAACAGAATTGAGCTCTTGAGATTAGAAAGTCTTAAAATGTGACTTTGAACAAAACAGGACAACTGATCTCTTGTTTGCAGATTTTAAACTCAATATTTTAACATTTAAGTGTTCTAATTAAAGTTTTGACTTTTTAGAGTAAAAATCGAGCCCAGCCTCTTGTGTGACCACGTTCTAGTTTCTGTCCTTGTAAACAGGAGAACAAAGATTTTCCCTCTAAGGTGACGGCCGAGAGCCAGCGTGGCACAATGGACCATTGTGAGTTAGCACGGGGCCAATCCTCACTGTGTAGTTTTTGACATTTGTAGCATTCCCGCTGAGTTTTACCACAATTAGCCTTATCAATGAGAGACAGGCTGATGCAGGAAGATAAACCCCTCACCAAACGCGAGGTCTTTACGAGTGGAAAGGTTTCCCACAAAATCTGTATTTCTTGGGAGCCTATTAGAAGGTCAGAGATTTTGTTTGATAAATGGATGTGGAGACCAAATGGCAGCTTATTGTCCCAAGTATGAATAGCTTTTTGCTCAAGGAATGCTGATGAAAACATCCCTTGGCACATTTTTATCACATATTGTATAATAATCATAATAACTCAGAAAAATGCCATGTTTGTCTAGTATTCTTACAAAAATAGCTATAAATATATTTATTGGAACTTAAACCTTTACAATGGTTGAGTAATTATTTTTAATAAATAGCATTTTAGAGCAAAGAAATCCCAAATGACTTTAAAATATCTAAAAGTAGAACATATATGTATACTAGTATATGATCATGAACAGCAAATCAGATAACAAGGAAATCATAAAAACATGCAACCAGGTCCTTGTTTAACTGAAAGCTTGTCTGATGAAATTAGACTTCATCTGCTTTTTACGGTGGCCATAAGGTATAAATGAACATTTGAAAAAACAAAATTACATTTGAAGAAAAACGCATTTGAAAAAACAGAATTACATTTGAAGAAAAAAACATTTGAAAAACCGGAACTACATTTGGAAAAATTGAATCATATTTGAAAACAAAAAACAAAACTGAATCACATTTGAAAAAAAACTGAATTACATTTGATAAACTGAATCACATCTGTAAAAACTGAATCACATCTGTAAAGACTGAATCACATTTGATAAACTGAATCACATTTGTAAAAACTGAATCACATTTGAAAAAACTGAATTACATTGAAAAAACTGAATCACATTTGGAAAAACTGACACATTTGAAAAAACTGAATCACATTTGAAAAAAACTGAATCACATTTGAAAAAACTGAATTACACTTGGAAAAAACTGAATCACATTTGAAAAAAACTGAATCACATTTGAAAAAAGCTGAATCACATTTGAAAAAACTGAATCACATTTGAAAAAAACTGAATCACATTTGAAAAAACTGAATAACATTTGAAAAAAACTGAATCACATTTGAAAAACCCTTAAGTTTCTTTTTACGAGTGCTTCGCTGATCACTTGGTCACAAAACTAAGATTATTGAAACTACATCTGAGAATTTGTCTATTTCATGCTGTTTGAGGCACCAACACTTCTCCAACCGTTGCATCCCGATGAGATAATATCCTTACAGCTCTAAAAATGAGGACTAGATTTCTAAATTGTAACGGTAGGCAGTGTAATAAGTCTAAAACAGGTGTAGCATGTCTCCTTTTGTACTTGCAGAAGCATTTTGGAAAAAAGCAGTTCAAGTATATTACTAACTGATTTACGCAAAAAGTGAAAACCTTTAAAAGCACATAGAATTAAAGGGATGTGGAGTGTGCCTTTGAAATATATAATTTTTGCTGAAGAACAAGAAATAAGACAAAAACACAGAGGTGACAATTGACAAACCACCCAGTGCCCTCAAAGACACAGTAATGTTCTCCAAAGGGACATTGTATTGGCCTGTCAGTAAATTACTGGCTTATAAAAAAGTGCGTGAGAGAAAGTTACACCTGACCAGAATCAAAACTGAAACCAGTTGTGTGTAACAAAAAACAAGTTTCATCAAATGGGGAATGGTTAAAAGGACTCCTGCAGGTGCTCGATGGGTCGCCTGGCACTGGTCCCAGAACAGTTCGCAAAGGAAGGATTAGACTCTGTTAATTGGATTGACAGTCCAAAAAAGAGTAGGTGTTGCGAGAAGCGTTTTATCACCCCTTCATCCCGACACAGTCACTAATGGAGCACTTGACTGTTAACACAGTCCAGAGTTGTGGAGAGTTATTGTGCTAACAGAGCTGTGAGTTTGGGAAGATCTAGATACCATAAGTCTGACCTGAATACAGTCAGGCCAAGTGTTGACCAGGAAGGTGTTTTTATTTTTCTTGGATTTTATAGCAATAAAATGAGCAAATCACATGTAACAAGATATTTTTTTAACCAGAGCAATGTCTTTTCTGCATAGTTTGATTATACATGTCTGCATACTGTTGACCTTACTATCACATGCTTGGCAGTTCAGAGTACACAATCGTCCCTCACTATGTCCACAGTTCACTTCTTGCGCCTGTCGTGGAAAAAACGGAGATTTCCAAACAGACCAAGGTGTATCAACAAAAATGGTTAATTATTTAATCTGGACCAGTTTATTTAAGGGAGAAACGTTTCGTCTTCCAACCAGAAGACGTCTTCAGTCTGTGGCCTGCCAACCACATCTGTCCCATAAGTAACCTTCACTGCTGTGATTCGAGCCAACCTCCTGTTGGAGGGTTAGGGTTAGACCAAGGTGTAGTTCATCAGATATATTTGCAAAGCGTTGGAGAACAGTGCAGAATTCAAAGAAGATCAATACACTTACAAGGTCACTTTTATCAATATCCTCATCCGTCTGTAACGCTGACCTGGTGTCACTTCCTAGACCAGAAAAGTTAGTTTTATAGAATAACCCCAGCCCTTAGCACCTTCCCTCCATGTCCGAGCTGTCATCGAAAGGTCTGCTATATTTTAGCTGCGGACTGTCCTCTTGTGTTAAAACTGCTGAGTTACCGGGTGTATAGGTGATACTGAGCCAACTGACACTTCCACGTTTTCATGTCCCCCTGCAGGTCCTTCAAGCCAGACTTTGTCCTGGTTCGCCAACATGCTTACAGCATGGTACCAGGTGAGGACTTCAGAAACCTTGTGATTGGCCTTCATTTTGGCGGCGTACCGAGCATCAATTCCCTCTTTTCTGTCTACAACTTCTGCAGCAAACCTTGGGTGGTAAGCCATCTTTAACAGCTCTCTTTGCTCTACTTTAACCCCAACAAAGGTGCTTTGAGTCCCTCCCTTGGCAGCTGCCTTGGTCTGATTTATTTGGGCTGTTAAGTGGAGCTGGAACACCTGTTTCAGGAGCAAAAGCCTTTTATTACCAGACTGTATTAGTAACTGTGTTCTCCCATAAGCTATAAGACTGCAGTGAAAGGTGCATGGATTCTGGGTTCT
>JARVGQ010000804.1:3086262-3105564 GCA_031762355.1 Hypsolebias martinsi | reverse complement strand
CTCTGATTTAGCTACATTTCACTTTTAGCTCTGGTTTAGCTACATTTAGCTTTTAGCTCTGGTTTAGCTACATTTAGTTTTTAGCTCTGGTTTAGCTACATTTAGCTTTTAGCTCTGATTTAGCTACATTTAGCTTTTAGCTCTGGTTTAGCTACATTTAGCTTTTAGCTCTGGTTTAGTTACATTTAGTTTTTAGCTCTGGTTTAGCTACATTAAGTTTTTTCAGCTCTGGTTTAGCTACATTTAGCTTTTAGCTCTGATTTAGCTACATTTAGCTTTTAGCTCTGATTTAGTTACATTTAGCTTTCATCTATGATTTAGCTACATTTCACTTTTAGCTCTGTTTTAGCTACATTTACCTTTTAGCTCAAGTTTAGCTATTTTTAGCTTTTAGCTCTGGTTTAGCTACATTTATCTTTTAGCTCTGGTGTAGCTACTTTTAGCTTTTGGCTCTGGTTTAGCTACATTTAGCTTTCATCTCTGATTAAACTACATTTAGCCTACAGCTATGATTTAGCTACAATTATCTTTCCTCTATGATTTAGCTACAGTTAGCTTTTAGCTCTGATTTAGATACATTTAGCTTTTAGCTCTTAATAGCTACATTTAGCTTTTAGCTCTGATTTAGCTACATTTAGCTTTTAGCTCTGATTTAGCTACATTTCACTTTTAGCTCTGGTTTAGCTACATTTAGCTTTTAGCTCTGGTTTAGCTACATTTAGCTTTCATCTCTGATTAAACTACATTTAGCCTACAGCTATGATTTAGCTACAGTTAGCCTTCAGCTATGATTTAGCTACAATTAGCCTTCAGCAATGATTTAGCTACAATTAGCCTTCAGCTATGATCTAGCGACAATTAGCCTTCATCCATGGTTTAGCTGCACTTAGTTTTCAGCTACTGTTTTGGTAATTTTTGGCTTCATCTGTTGCTTTTTTTGTTTGTCTACAGTTTTGATAAATGTCGCCTTTTGCTATCGTTTAGCACATTTTAGCTTTTGTTCTGTTTTAGCTAAGTCAGACTCAGTTTCTTCCACAGGGTTTAGAAAAGTAATTTAGTTCTCGACATTCATCTTCTGCAGTTTTGCATAAAAATTATATTTTTTTCCTAGTTCTGTTATCGTTAGCTTGTAGTAGCAAATCTTAAGAAACTCCTCATGGAGCCATCACAGCTGAAACTGCCCCAGTGGGACCAACCAAAGACAAAGTCTGGTTTGGGATTTCTTCACGTTTGACCATGTAAATGCCTAAAGTTTGTTTTTATTAAAGAAAAGCCAACTTTAAATTAACCTCGAGAAATTCCAAAGACATGAACCGTATTCAGAGTAAAACATGAAGTTAAAGACTGAAGATTAATAAAATGGCTCAGAACGGGTTTTTCCAAAGAAAACTGCTAATAATAAATCTAACATTACTAAATGTGATCCTAAGTAATACCCATTAACCATGTATGGTAGTCTGCCTTTAGAGGAAATAAACTGCACTGACACTTTTTAAAGTTCTGGTAAACTTCAGACATTAAAGCTGTTCATGCAGAGCGGGAAGCAACCAGAGATGACTCACGCACCCGCCAGGGGCAGCGGTGGCCGTCGGAGGACATGAATGAGAACCAGATAATAAGCAGAGGCCGAGAGTCGGAGGTGGACTCTAAAAATAGTTTCACAGACAAAATGTGCACAACCACTCAAAGCCCACCTTATCGTGGTACAATCGTTTCCTTTTTTATAGGCTCCTTGTCAAAGGAGGACTGATTATCATACGTGTATTTATATTTGGAGGCACAGAACACCGGTGGCCTTTGCTGCAGGGAGTGTGTCCCATATCCGTCAGAGGCAGAGCATTAACCAACGCTGCATGTGTGAGAGCAGGTGAATAGAAAGACGGGGGAGGTTTGGAGCGGGCAGATGGCCTTAATCGAGCTCCAACAGAAAAAATGTGAGCGACGGAGACGCTCCGTTCCTTTGTGAGGACAAAGAAAGCTGCATGCAGCAGATAAAAGATGTGCACGTAGCGGGGGGGGGGGGGAGAAGGTAGGCAGGAAACTTTAATTTACTGACGGAATTCAGTCTCCAACATTTTTATTAAACATTTTTATTAGGCTCAGGTGCCGACAAGACTTTATTCCACACTCGATGCGTCATACTTGGCTCTCAAATCAAATAATTTAAAAAATGTTTGGGTTAAGACTGAAAATGAATTGGAAGTTCCATCCATTTTCTGTCGCCTGTTCATAGTCGAGTCACCGAGGCTCTAGAAGGGAAGTCCAGACATCCCTCTTCCAAGGTGTTCCCTGGCTTAGCCACAGTCCCTCCCACAAGTTCTTGGTCTACCTCAGGGTCTAATTTCAATGGGAATCACTTGAAACCCCTTCAAGGAGGCATCCTAACCAGACTTCCAAACCACCTCAGTAGATTTCTCTTGATCTGGAAGAGGTCTGAGCCCAAGATGACCAAACTCCTCGCCTTCTGTCTAAGGTCGAGTCCAGCCACTCTTCAGAAGAAGCTCATTTTAGTTGCTTGTATTCAGGATCTTGCCTTGTATATGTTCCATACCTCTGGGTGTAGATAAACCAGTAAATCAAGAGCTTCGACTATTGGCTCAGCTTCTTGACAGACTATAGCAACAGTCTCCATCTCATCAATGAAGTCTCATCTCATTGAGTCGTCTCTGGCTCCATCCTGTCATTCCTCATGAACAAGACTCCCAGGCATATAAAGTCCTCAAATTAAGGCAAAAACTCAGCCCCCAACCCAAAGGAAGCATTTTACCTTTAGGGTTGTATCTGACTGGGCTGGGACGGTAGAGTTGGTAACTCTGTGAGAAAATAGGCATTACAGTCTCGCTATCTTCTGTTTCCTACTAAGGGACCAGCAAGCCATTTGGCCAAGGTGTGTTCTAGGCCATGCACATAATTTCACAGTCCAATTCCATTTAGAGAAATTGATTTAACCAAGAGAGTTAATTGTGACTACAGCTCTTGGGAAAGAAAGTATTTTTTAGTCTCTTTGTGTAGAATCTGACTGCCCTGAACCTTTGTCCATGGTGGAGGTAAGTCAAACAGCTGACAGCCAGGCTCTGTCCTGCCACTGATACTATGGTACTAGCCTTTGTTCATATCGTACCCACCACGACCCACTTTGTACTCAGTGGTTCAATCTACTGTTCAGGTGTCAAGTGTCATAAAGCACACTTGAGATGGGTGGGAGATGGACTAAAGAAGGGCTTAAGACGCCCGTGACAACTAGAGAAAATGTGTCACAAGCTTTTTAAACGACTTAAGTAAGGAAGTTGAACCTCCTACAAAAGCCTCAATTTATTCTGAAGACTCGCTCACACATTGTTTAACAACTAGTCATAGCTAGGCCTGTCGCAATAATAAATCAATTAATCGCACGATAAATGAAAATCATCTGCCACATTTCATTTATCAGCTTTATCGTTTCTTCATGTCTCTCTCTTTCTACTGGACACTGGATGACAAAGCTCAACTCCGGTGCTTTTCACTGACCCCCTCCCTTTCTCTTTACGCTTTAAAATCTGTTTTAATCATCCTAAATCGCATGTTTGTATAGTTAAAAGCAGCTAAGCTGAGAAGCTAAGTTATGAGCTAAGCTAACAGGCCAACCTATGGGGAAAGCATCTCCGTCTTGTTGAAGCTCCAAAATTCACGGTTGAGATCCGTGCCATTGTGTAAAGTTTTTATCTGCAAAAAGAACCTGAGAATTTGTTTACCAATTTTTTTTATTAAAAACCTTGTGTGAAAAATGCTATGCTAAAGAGCTCAAACCACACCGAGCGTCTGCCATATTGAGAACCAGCGAGACAGCCCATGTCACGTCAAGGGGCCTCCTTCCCATTTTTTAGCGACGCGCTGCTTGCTCCCTCACTATCCATCCTTTGATTCAAACAGTCTTGTACTGCCATCCAGTGGTCGAAAAAAGGTAATATATGCAAAACAAAGTAAACATTTATTCTTAAATTTGACAATACAGGCAGTCCTCGGTTTACGTTCGAGTTCCGTTCCTACGCATTGAACATAACCCGATTTGAACGTAAACCGGAATTGATTGCACGTGGCGATCTTTAGTCCGGATTTTGCCCGTAAACCGCGAAAATACATGCAAATGTATGCTAACGCTGCTGCGCCGCACACCCATTTATCGACATGGGACTGAACACGCGTACAAACTGTTCCATAAGCACACACAGAACTTTATTTACAAACGGTTAGCTAACACATTACACCACACATTCATCTATAAACGCATATAAACACTACACGGGGGTCGAACGTTAAGTCCGGAAATTCGTAAACCGGATGATTCGTAAACCGAGGACTGCCTGTAATGACCAATTATTGTCAAATTTCAAACAATATTATCGTTTATCGCAAATATTTCTGCTAATTAATCATCCAGCAGATTTTTTTTTTATCATGACAGGCCCATTGAAATGCTACCATTTTGTTGGTGTAGAACAATGGTCTGATACAGAGAACAATGAACCGCCCTAGTGCACACTGAACATTGTGGCCTATTGACACCAACAGAACCACATCATCTGCAAAAAGTAGAAATGAGACCTTGAAGCTCTCCTTCCTTCAAAACTTAAGATCCTGTTCAGGGTTGGAGATAAAGGACAACACTGGCAGAGTCCAACCTGCACCTGGAAGAGCTCAACTTACTGTAGTGCCAAGAATTCAGACGCCGCTCTTTGTTGGGTTGTACAGGGGTCATATACTTGTTAATTAAAAGTTTTATGTGGTATAGTTTTAACTTTTTCAAACACTGTATAAAATTAATACTGTTAGATTTTCAGATTTATTATCTGTAACAATAAAATCCACCTCTCAAGTTCAGATTCGAACAATGAAAGACTTCAACCTAACAGACGTTGGAGTCCTGTGTGCAAACTGTACACAAAGCAGTCTAACAGCTGGCTGAGTGCACAGCTGTTTGCTCAGTCTGAGTGCCATAGCCTCTTGGTGGGCAATGAGCTTCACTCAGGACCACTGATGAACATCAAACGTGCTTTTTGATCACTCTCCAGGACTTTTATTTCCCTCCAGTCAACAATGCAGGTGGAAGATTTTTGGAAACGGCATGAATCCTGCAACAGTTGTTCTGAAAGTAAAGTGTTGGCTGACACCTGTTTCACATTTATGATTTTATGATGTAATGCCAAAATTATGGCCTCCATTGTACATTAGAACATATTTAGGATCCAAAAGTCGAAGTTGTGTAATCAGTGTTGGCTTTTTTAGGGTATTTTTAGATTTGTGTTGTTAGACTGTCTGCTCAGTCTCATTTGTGTTTTTGTGGCTTCATGTCTCTCGTCGGCTCTCTGGTTGACTGTTTACATCCCATGTCGAATCATCAGTCAGGCTGATTCATGGGTCCCTCCTGGTGCTGGAGGTGGCAAACGGTGGTATTTCTGGGACAGACGCATGCGGGCTGGTTCTCCTCTTACTGTTCTGCTTTTTGGCTGTTTTGAGAGCAGGAGGCGAGGCGACGTGTTCAAGATTTAATTTAAGAAGTTTATATCCCAACGTCCAATCATCTAATCTAATAAAGAAGCCATTAGCTGCACAACCTGAAGAAAACATGAACCAAAACATGTTTAAGTCCAACTTGTGAATACCTTGTTTTATTTCTAAATAGTAAAATCTAGTTGAACTTATGACCAAAAACTAATTTTAGAAGAGTTTCTCAACCGGAGGCAAGAAATTGGGCAGTAAACCAAAACCAACATTCATTAAAGGTCAAGGTTTAATCTGAGAGACATTTAGATGAGAATAAGTCAGTGCTTCAGTTGTAGGTACATTTGAGTATCATCAGCGTAGCTATGAAAAGGGATGGTATACATTTGTAAGATGTAAATGGGGGCCAAGTTGGGGTAGAGGTAGGGCAGCCAACTTGGAACCTGAAAGTCCCAGGTTTAATGCCTAGCCATTCCCACATGTCGTGGTGTCTCTGAGCAGGACACCCAATCCCCAATTGCTCCCCAGGTGCCTACATAGCTGCTCACTGCTCCACCTGGGTGTATCCCAGGTGCAATGGGTTAAATGCAGAGAACTAATTTAGCTATTGTATAGGAACATGCAATGATGACAACACGTAGCACTTATTTTATTATTATTATTATTGTTATTATTATTATTATTAATGTAGAACAAGAGTGTTCCGAGACTAGAGACTTGAGGAACTTGAGAAAAAAAAACATTTTCAGACACTTCAAGAATAATTGTGCATCTAAAGAGAATAGAAACTGATCAATTACTTTTTTCCCAATATTCCTGATATTTTGAATTAAACCTAAAACGCTTAATTGAGTCAGGATTAATTTATTGTTTTTATTAACTTCAGTGTATAGAACAGGCTGGCAGAAACTCATACTTTTGGGACTAAAAATAACAATTTATTTTTAGAATGAAAGTAGCATTCCTTGAAGAAACGCGTACAGCTGTCTGCATTGCGAGCCAGAGTTTTAAACAAAGATGTCTGCACTCAGAATGTCAGATGACTTACGGCTACTACCACTTGAGCTCAGCATCTAAAACTGCCCGAGTTTAAGCCATTTCTGTGCTTGCTAAGCTCATTTAGCTGTGGTAGACAAGATGCACATCTACTGATGTAGTTTCTGAGAATTTAGTTGAAATCTGTCCACTGGTTCATCAGACATGTTGCTAACAAATGGCTTGTTGTGGCTGCAAGAAATAGTTTTCTCATGCTTGTTAAAAGTAAAGATATAATCATGTACTTAAATATTTGACTCTTAATTTTAAAAAAATTGTTAGACTGTATTTCATTGTGCTGGTGTATGTTTGCCTGTGTGGAGTAAAACCTGAGCTGGAGGCTGTATAATTGGTTAAATGGATCTTGTTTCCTCTGCTGAGTCAATAAAACGAAAAAAGCTGCCAGAATAGCTACACTTGAGTTAATGCTCCCTGCTCTTTATTAAGAGTAATGTCGCTCTGCGTGAGTTTGGGTCAGACCATCACATTCAGCCTGGAAAACCCACCCTAACGACGCTGAGCCACCCCGCAGGCCTACTGGGGACGATCAACCTTGGAGTCCAAATAAAACAAGAACTACTGACGTTGCAGTGCTGAAGCTGTCCAAAGTCAAGATGGAAGCATTAGTGCACGGGCGTTTTTAAAGACAAACTCATTCCTGAGACCTTAATGCATTGTTAGCCTTTAGAGTATGTAATATAAAGGTTTAATAGTTTAATATTTGTTGTTGGTGTTTTTGCATTAAAGCTGCTAAACTGATGAAAATGTTGTAATAACCTTCATTTCACCAAAAACAAAAGGCAGTTATGTTTTCGTCCCGCGTCACGGAGCGAAAATGGGGAGTTGAAATTGCCCACTGTCCATGCACGTTGGTTCAATAATTTGAAAAATAAGTGATGTACCAACTTCCATTTTGTTTTAAGGCTGCAGCTAGCAGTAAGAAAGCTTCCTTGTGAAAATTGGGTTGCCAGGTCAAAATCCAAGATGGCTGCCACCATATATATGTAAACCAACCACGTCTGTCATTTGAGGAAACTATGCTTTCTAGTTATTGTTTTGCTTAAAAGTTGAGTTTTCTTAAATGACTGGGATGGCCGAAGATTAATCTATGGTGTTCAAGGCCACCACTGGCCAGCCCCTAGCATGGTGGTGGATAAAACTGATACCTGTTAAATAAATATTTCTACCACGCAGTGCAACTCTTACCCACTTCATAATATTGCACCAAAAACATTAAAGTTTACTTAGATTCCCTGTTCAATTCCAGTCTAGAAAAACTACTTTATAAAACTACAAACATTCACTTTTCAAACCCCTCAGCGACGGTGGACATCGGCGTACCGCTCGTTTGTGTGTCCGGTTGTAAGTGAAATATCTCATGGACTACTGGATGGTTTTATGCAATACTCTAAAAGTAATCCTTTGTTCCTCTATAACTGATTACCTGTTGGAGTCAAGCCAATTCAAGATGGCTGCCACTGTTGCTGCCCTTAGCCAAAACGAACATGGCTATAAATCAGCTCATCTGGTTGAGCTTTGGTGTGGTAGTAGCGGATGATCATTCCTCACACATACTCCAAGCTCCAGATGTCTAAATATTACGAGGTTTGACCAAAACTTCTCTAACTCAGCTGGTGATGAAAGCTAGACCTTTATATTGATGTTTTTATATTAAGTCTGTTAAAACTGCAAAGATGTAGCAAAATCTTTATTAGTAGATAATTTTAATTGAAACTTCTCTAGAGAAAGCATCTTGACTGTCATGAAAATGGCCAGTCAAACGGTTACATATTTAACTTTAGATTAGCTCCAATAAACCCAAAATATGGACAATTTATAAATTACAACAGCGTTCCTCTAACAACATATAAATCAGGCTAATAATATCAGTGTTTTATTTCCTCGCTTGTTACAGGTATATTGTCTCTGAAGTGGGCGTGTAATTTACTGCCTGAATCCACGTTTACTGACTGAAGAATAAACGGGTTCATGAGCATCCGCTGGTTTCCAATAAAGGCCGTCTGGATGAAGGAGCGTCGGCTGTGAAAGCAGCCTACCATCCTGCTGTCTGTGTTTGTGCATGAGGAGGACCGCGGGGAGGACGCGTGAGTGATGGACGAGCATCTGCGTAGATTAAGTGTCCACGCCAAAATCAATTGTTCACAAAGCAGCGGAAGCAGCTGGAACTGAAGAGCGATAATTAGCTTTTTCACCGCCGCAGGTTGGCCGAGCGTGTTGACAAACCGTTTGACGTGAGGTTTGTCCGTTATATTTGGCCTTCTTCTTTATGACCTTTGGTTCAGACACCGCCGCAGGAGGTGCAGACATGACCACACAGTCAGATGTTCCAGGATAATAAAAAAAACTTGTGTATACAGTATTGAGGTTTTGCCTTGACATTCTTAATGCTCCGAGGACAAACCCATCCCTTTAGTGCTACAATCTTTAAATGGGGCTGTAAGCCTTGGCTCCTGAAATAAACAAGCTTTTAAATGGGTTCCTATGAGGTTCTCTTCAATTTCTTGACATCCAGAGGACAAACCCACCATCTTATCTTAAAATTATTGGTGGCTATACTTACAAATTTAGCCTCATGATCGTCAGAATTAATCAGATTTCAGTGTGTTTTAGGAGCGTGGATGTAAGGAGTTGTTCTGGATGAAGCAAACTTTTTAACCCGGTCAGTTTCCATGGCAGTTTGTACATTCCTGATCTTCAGAAGATAAACCCATAATTTGAGCTCTTTCTTGAGCTTTATTTCCATTTTAAGCGGTTTTAACCTGGGACTGTAGGTAGGTCGGTAGAGAGATGGCTAGATATAGATTGCTAGATATGGATAGAGATGGCTAGATATAGAAATAGCTAGATATTGTTTGAGAGAGAGATAGCTAGACATAGAGATAGCTAGATATTCATTCAACCTTTATTTATACAGGTTAATCCCATTGAGCCTTGGGGACTAATTTACAAGAGAGACCTGATTTCTTAACAAAGAGTGACGACAACAGTAGACAACAATAGAGAATCATAAAAGATGCATACAAATTATTTATTTATCTTTTATGCTTTTGGGATACTGATAGCTACATAGAAATAGATACAATAGATGGATAGATAGGTAGATATGGCAGATAGCTACGGTAGCTACAGCAGATAGATACGGCAGATAGATACAGTAGATGGATAGATGGATAGATAAACCAGATGGATATGGTAGATAGGCAAGTAGGTAGGTAAGTAGATACAGTAGACATGGTAGATAGAAACGGTAGATGCATGGATAGATAGGTAGATAGGTAGATAATTATATATATACGGCAGATACATCAGATAGATATGATAGCTAGATAAGGTGGGTAGATAGGTAAGTAGGTAGGTAGGTAGATACGGTAGGTAGAAAGATAGATATGATAGCTAGATACGGTAGGTAGGTAGATAAATTAGATACGGTAGGTAAATACAGTAGACATAGTATATAGAAATGGCAAATAGATACGGTAGATAGCTACGATAGATAGATAGATATGGCAGATGGATACAGTAGAAATGGCAGATAGATATGATAGATAGATACGGTAGATGGGTAAGTACGTAGGTAGGTAAATACAGTAGATATGGTAGGTAGATACAGTAAATGGTAAATGGAGCTTACTTATATAGCGCTTTCCAGCCCCCTATGAGGGGCCCCAAAGCGCTTCACAGTACCAGCCATCCACCCATTCATACACACATTCATACATGCAAGGCGCCAGCCAGTCCTACAGGGAGCAAATCGGGGTTAAGCGTCTTGCCCAGGGACACAACGAGGTATGCAGTGATCGGGGATCGAACCCCGGACCTTCCGGTCCTGAGCCGGCTGCCCTGCCTCTACACCATCTCGGCCCCAGTAGATACGGTAGACATGGTAGACAGAAATGGCAAATAGATACATAGACGGATATGATAGATAAATACAGTAGATAGATGGACACGGTAGAGAGATATGGTAAATAGATACTTTATTAATCCCAGGGGGCAAATTTGAGTCGGGAGAAATTTGAGTCAGTCCTTGTAAGGTGATGTTCCTGGATGAAACATCTTTGAATTGGTAGAAAAATGTTTTGCTTAAACATTCCTGATACTCAGAAGATAAACCCACTAGCATAGCTTTACGATAATCATAGATTACAATCGGATGAGGGGTATTTTTTTAAGTGGGACTGCAAGAAGTTAAGTATGGAATCGTTTCAACATATCTTTTTGAGATTTAGCTCAAATATTGTCGATCCTCGGAGGATAAGCCCACCAACTTAGCTCTAGAGTGATCTTTATTGGCATTTTGATGTGTTTTAGGAATGTGCTTTAAGGAGCTCCACAATGAGCTCTTTAAGCCTAAAAATTAACATAACTAAAATGTAAATTTGGGGGAATAAATCTCCAAGAAACAATCGGCTTCAAATGGGGACAGCTTTGATTTTATAACGAATGAAAATGAATTCCTGAGAATGTTAGCACATTGTTGTTGGCTCAGAAAGTATTTATTCACTTTGGGTCTGTTTGACTTGTGAATATTAAGCTTTAGCTGACCTTCAGCCAAAAATAAAACTGTGTCATTACGTAGTAGTAGCAGTAGGAGTTGGTAGGATCTATTCATCAGGGGTTCAAGACCAAAATACAATATTTTAACTCTTTTGGAAGTTAGTCTTAATTAAGAGGTCGAGCTTTGACTTCCTCTCCTGTAGGTCAAACCTTGAGCTCTATCTGTAACTGTGGTGCTGAAGGACTCGTGTTGGACTTGAAGCATCTGCTGCGTTTGTAGCTTGATGGAAAACGTGAAACACATCTGGGCCACTGTATGATGGAGCAAAGCCTGACAGTTTATTAAAGAGCATCAGCTCAGAGAAATAAAAGTACTCTCATGTTCCAGTTGTGAACTGAAACGAGAGCGGAGTGTTTTAGCAGGGCGTTAAATGCAAGAATGTCGTTGGGTGTTGTTTTTTTTTTTTTTTTAAAGAAAATGATCTATATATCACATCGACATACCCCTTCTGGTGTTTACGGTGATATTATGGTCTGTAGCTGAAGCATCAGGGCAGATGGCAGGTTAAGACCTGACAGGAAGTAGTAACACTGCCTTTATTTTGTGGCGAAAAGTCATCGTTTTGGGGCTGAAGTCTCAAAATCCTGACCAATAGCTTAAGAGCTTCTGGCGTCAGCCTCGTTGGCATGTTTTCACAGCCTTTCTGCTCCGTCATTATGCTTTGTACTTCTGACACTTTAATGGTCCCACTCGACGTGGAAGGGATCCTAAAGCGTGTTTTCGCACATCTGAGTGCTAAGCAAAGGCAGCTGACGAGGAGCGCACAGTCGATGAGGAAAACGTGCAGGAGGCCAGCTGAGCCAGGCGGCTCCGGCTTACAGAGGAATGCTGAAACCAACTGGAAGAGACCTGTGGGAGTGAAGGCATTTATAGGGGGGCCACAATCAACCTTGCACTGTAACAGTGGCTGCACAAACAGAGCGGATATGAGAATTCACTGTAAGCATAAAATACTGCTGGTCGGAGCAAAACTCACAGGGGCAACATAAAAGGAAGCAGTGATAAAACAACTGTTTATTAAAATGGACTTAAAGTGATCTTAAATAGGATTTTCTTCACTTTGAGTGTATTTACTTAAATACCTAAAGTTGCAATCGGCTAAAAAAGAAGCAGTTTAGTCTTTTTAGTTCCGTAGGTTTGAAATGATTCAAGATGGCCACCGCAGATTAGCAAACACAAAATAACTGTTAATTTAGCAGATGCTGGACAAAATTTGTTGTGGCAGTAGCTGAGCGCTAACAGATCACGTAGGACTTTTGGGAGCTAGTGATACGAAATGCTACTTTTAGTATTAGTTTCTGACCAAATGTTGGAAACTGAAATATAGATTTATCAGACTGTGGCAGATTTGTGTGTTAATGTTAAAATGTTTGCTCAAATACATCCACGGAAACAACTTGTGAAGCTTCTGTTGTTTCTTTTTTTGGAGTTTATTGACAAGAGGCATCGTTTAAAATGTCCGTGACATCAAATGTTTGTGATATGAATTCATTATTGTAACAGTAACATTTATATAATGCAAAAAAAAAATCTCTCTGTTGAGAGGAAGAGCTGAGATATTCTCATGCTCAGTGACAGGAAGTGATGAAGAGGAACGCCTGCATGTAAACACAGTGTCACAATAACTAACACACGAGTCTGATGTTTCTTTAGATTAATTTGAGTCTCCATCAGAAAGACGGCAGAACACTAATATTTCTTCTATGTTTGAGCTTCTGGTGCTCAAAATGCTGGTCAAGTGACCGAAGACGAAGCTGAACCCTTTTGTCGTCACTTCGGCTGCAAACCAACATGCTCCTGTTGTGACAAAATGGGTTTAAATTGTGTTTTTAGTTCTTAAATATCAAGGTTCATTCTTAAACTTTTGTATTTGCAGATAATACATGTGGCGGCATGGTGGCTCAGACGGTAGAGCTGCTGCCTCTCAACAAGAAGGCCGCCAGATCGAATCCCGACTGGGCTATTCTGTGTGGAGTTTGCATGTTCTCTCCGTGCTGCGTGGGTTTACTCCAGGTATTCTGGTTTCCTCCCACAGGCCAAAAACACGCATGTTAGACTTTAAACTGTCCCTAGGAGAGAGAGAGTTGTCTCATTTGTCTCTGTGTGTCCCTGTGACGGACTGCAGACCTGTCCAGGTGTCCCCGCCTCTCACACAGTGACTGCTGGACATGGGCATTAGTGACCCCCACGGCCCGAAGAGGAAGAAGCAGGTAAAGATAATGGATGGATGGATAATGCATGTGGCAGGTGCTTTAAAGTTAATCCAGCCTAAACACCTGAAGCCGCTGCGTTTCCTGCCAGTTTACATTCATCCTTCCAACGTGAGAGAAGTTCGCTCTAATGCCGGATGCCTCATTGGCAATAATACAGCTTGCCGTTATGAGAGTATAATTTAGTTGAAAAACCCAAAAAATCTAAAGTAAAAACACATTTCACACCTAAAATCAGCTGCAAAGAAAAGTGCTCTGCAGACAAAAAGACATACTACAATCTGGTATAATCTGGTTGTATTTTGATTGAACCATGTCCAAAATATTCCTTCATTACTTCATGAAGTAGTGAAACGGGGAGACTTTGCGTATCAAAATGACGAGCACGCACACACACAGAGCTTTACCTGACTTGCCCACGCCCGCTTTGCCAAAGACGGCCAGCTTGACCTCGGGACTTTTGGCCATGACGGCAGCTGAGACCGGCGAGCAGCGAAGCTCGGCGAGCCAATCGGTGAGCTCAGAGATCAGCCGACCATCATCTGCGCAGCAGGAAACGGCACCTGAAGAGACGCATTAACAAACAGAAATGCATTTTATGTTCCCTAATGCATCCCCATTACCAAATGAAGGTTGAAGAGCCAAGACAAGTATTTAAACATCACTATATACGGTAAATGGTTTCCAGTAGTCGGGCTTAAAATGCATAACCACTAAAAGCTCTGTGCTCTCAGCCAAGTGGTGATTGTTCCTTTTAGTGAGGATCGGCATAAATATTAAGACGATAATATTCCAAACCTGGCACAGCATGACTCATCTGATAGAAACTGAGAGAAGGGCTGAATAGCTGTTAGTCTAATCAAATAAATCGCTTTGCGTCTTGCAGCACTGCACACATTTGTAAGCACATCAGGTGAAAACATTATGTAGCACTCATGGTATGCTTTCAAAAGAAGGGTTTTTAAATCGCTTTAGCGACCTGGAAATGACTTCATTACATAACTATGACTAATTCAACACAATGTGAGATTGATGTTTAATGCTTACTGAGAACTGACTATAGTTTTATTTATTAGAATTTAATATAAAAAGGGAACAGAACTTGGGTTTTATGGTTAGTCCTAATGTTCACTATAAAATTCAGATGTGGTCAGCTCAGCTCATCTGTTTCAAATTATTCAAAACCTTTTCACCTCTCTAAAACTATTTTAGTTCTGCTGCCAAGTATTTATAATTTAAAATCAAGTTTGATATAAGTTAGAATAAAAATCCAAGCCCCACCATAGTATGTATTTAGGTAGACAAGTAGCTAGGTTGGTCCTAATTCAGTAAAATGTAAACATTAAGTAGGTAAATCATTGGAAGGTTGGTATGTAGGTAAATTACTCAGTGGATGGTCTTTATATTGAACCCAAAGTCAACAGATTGATCAGCTGATGGACAGGTGGATAAGTACATTGGTTGGTCCCTAAAGTAACAGGTAGGTATATAAACGGGTAGCTCAGTCCTTTGATTGGTTTTTAGGTCAACAGGTAGGTTGGTTGGTTGACATGTAGGTATAAAATTAGGTAGGCTGGTCCCTAAAATAAGAGGTAAGTAAGCCCAGACCTTACCTTGGTCTTAAGGTAAACAGGTAGGTAGGTAGTTAGGTGGGTGGTTGGTTGGTTGGTAGGTAGGTCGGGTCAACTGAGGTTGAGAGGGAGGTAGGTTGGATAAGTATATGTAGGTCAGTCTTAAGGTTGGTTCTAAGGTCATCGTGTAGGTTATTTGATTGCTAGGTACTGTAGTAAGAAAAGTAAATTAAAGTGTTTTGTGTTATCATTGTATGTTCCCATACAATAGTGAAAGTAGTTCTCTGTATTTAACCCATCACATGTGAGATAAACCCAGGTGGAGCAGTGGGCAGCCATGTAAGCACCTGGGAGCAATTAGGGATTAGGTGTCTTGCTCAAGGGAATGGCGGGGAATCGAACCATGACTTTCTGGTCCCAATTTGGCTGCCCTACCTCTACCCCATCTCAGGGCTAGGTAGACAAGTACAAAATATAATGGGTAAGAAAAAGTCAGGTAGTTTGGTAGGTATGTCAGTCATCCAGTAAATAAGTAGGTAGGTTGTTCTGTTTGTTAAAAGTAAGTAGATCTGCAGAAATGTTGGTTGATCCATAGTTGGGTACTGTAGGTCAGACAGAGGCCAGTAGGTTTTTGGATAGTTTAGTTACTTTGTAAGTTGGTTGACAGGTAGGTAGGCAAGTAGGTCCCAAGGTTAACAAGTAATTCAGTTGGTTCAAAGGAAGATTTGATAGGTGGATAACTACCGTAAGTGGAGCTGTTGGCAAGTCACTCGGTCAAAAGCTAGGTGGGTTAGTCAGGTCAGTAGGTTGGTAAGTAGATGAATGACTGGGTCGATGGGTAGATGAGTATTTAGGTTGGTCTTTAGGTAATGAGCAGGTAGGTTAGGAGGGTACTGTACATAAGGTAACTGATCAGACTGTAGCTAGGTCAGTTGGTATTCATCCATCCATCATCTTTACCGGCTTCTTGCTTTTCGGATCACTGAGGTCACTGGTGCCCATGTCCAGCTGTCACTGTGTGAGAGGTGGGGGACATCCTGGACAGGTCTCCAGTCCATCACACATCGAGACAAACGAGACAACCATTCGCTCCTGGGGACAATTTAGAGTTAACAATCAGTCTACGTTTTTGGTCGGTGGGAGGAAACCGGAGTACCCGGAGAAAACCCACGCATGCATGGAGAAAACATGCAAACTCCACCTAGAAAGGCCCCCGACCAGGATTTGATCCTGCAACCTTTCCGCTGAGAGGCAACAGCTCTATCAACTGTGCCACTGTGCTGTCAGGTATTAAGTCATATCAGCAAATATTTTGGTGCTTTTTTTACAGGCTTCTAATCTGCCACCTATAAACATTTAGCACCTGTACAGCCCCGTATCATCACACTCTCACTGCTGTGCTTTACTGTCAGCACTCAGCATACAGTGTAGTTTTACACCAAGCATGTTAGGATCTGAGTTGATTTTCTAGTCTTTTGTATTGCTCAAATAGTTCAAATTATGCAGAATGTTTAAGCTGTCCAAGTTGTCACAAAAGCTTGCATTTTGACTGATATTTTCCGACCCAGCTTTCAACTACATGTTTATTTTTAGAGCTTAACTGTTGAAATAGACCTCTATGTGGCATCATTTAAGAACATTACTACCAAAGATCTGATTAGGGTCACCACAGCTCGTTACACTGCCTCCTGATTACTGCTGCAACTGTTTCAATGATCTGTAATTGGTCACTACCGGTAATTATTATTGTATGTTTTTCTATTTTCAGCTAACCTTTCCTTTTTTTGGAGCCACAATGAACACAAGCAGGCAGATTGTGCTCTTGGGTCTAAAACTGGAAAAATTCTGGTGTTTTGAGACCGTGATTGTAAAGGAAAATACTCCTACTATTATGAAGTTAAAATCTAACATCACAGCTAACACACAGAAAATATTTCCTGCTTTGGTTGTTTAAGATGTAATCACCTGATGGGGATGGCTTTCCCATCTTTCCTTGTTTTTCCATGCAAGAGAATGGATCCAAAACCCACAAATCAATAAGACCAGTCTGAGCTCAATGTTGAACAGAGACGTGGTGTCGGACTGAGTCTGGGAATCACTGACTTGATGGAAAATGGTGGTGTGAAGATAAAGAAAGCAGAAGATGGGGGCATCGCACCGAGGAGCCATGCAGGCCGGGTTGAAAAATTGCTCATTGAAAAAGAAAACAGAAGTTCAGCCTGTTCAAACAGCCGAGCACGAGTCTGTTTGATAAGAAAACAAGCCTCTGTGAAGATTTCTCGCCAGATAATTAAGTTGAAGCCTCCAACCTAAGCACACACTGTTTTTCTCCCGGTTTCTCCTCCAACTTTTACCGACAAACAAACACGGACAACCGTTTAATTGAAATCGCCATCAGTTTGGCTCCAGAGGGAAACCTTAAAGGCTTGAGAAAAGTCCATTTTCATTTAAATGTAATCAACAAGCAGAGATTAGCAGCAGCTGATAATAAAATAATCTGTGCCAAAGATGAACATCAAAACAAACCAGAATAGAACAGAACAAGATGTCCGAGCGTAACTTTATGTACATATTTTCTCAGTGCAACCAGGGGGTGTAAGGTGTCCGGTTCGATGTCTTAGGGATTTCATTTCTACTATTTGCAGAAGATGCACTCCTGTTGTCGTGATTTCCAGCTTTCACTGGAGTGGTTTGCCGTAAGTGTGAAGCAGTTGGGATTAGGCCTGTCACAATAACAAATTTTGCTGGACGATTAATTGTCTCAGAAATTATTGCGATAAACGATAATATTCTTTGAAATTTAACAAGAATTGTCAATTTTTAGAATAATTTTTTTTTAGTGTAGTACCTTTTTTGACCACCTGATGGCAGTATAAGACTGATTGAAATAAAGGATGGATGAGCAGCAAGGGAGGGCCCTTGACGTGACATGGCGGACACTCTGTGTGGTTTGAGCTCTTTAGCATAACATTTTACACAAAGGCACAAGTTTCAACCATAAATTTTGGAGCTTCGACGCAAGACGGAGGTTTATTCCAAAGGTCGGCCTGTTAGCTTAGCTCATAGCTTACCTTCTCAGCTTAGCTGCTTTTAACGATCCAAAAACCCAATTCTGGACGGTTAAAATAGATTTTAAAGAGAAAGGGAGTGGGGTCAGTGAAGAGCACCGGAGTTGAACCGTGTCTTCAGTAGAAAGAGACATGAAGAAACGATAATGCCGATAAATGAAAATGAGGTCGATAATTTTCATTCATCATGCTATAACCTATTTATTGTTCATGGCGATAGGCCTAATTGGGATTAAAATATTCACCTCCAAATCTTGATTCCATGGTCCTCAGAGGATGGACTATCCTCTCAGGAATGGGAGTGTGGTTCTGCCTGAAGTGGAGACGTTCAAGTATATCAAGGTTTGCTCATGAGTGATGGAAGAATGGAGCGCGAGTTCGACAGATGGACTGGTGCAACTTTCACAATATTGTGTACTCTGAGATGGATTGTTGTGGTGAAGAAGGAAGAGGTTCTGTGTTTACTGGTTGGTCTACAATTATTGTCGCCTATAATAACGAATTCTGGGTAATGACCAAAAGAACGAGACACAAGCAGTTAAAATGAGTGTAGCTGGACTCTCCTAAAGAAAAAGTGAGAAGTTCAGTTATCTGGATACTCGGAGTAGAACCGCTGCTCCTCCACAATGAGAGAAGCCCGTTGAGATGGTTCGGTCTTCTGGTAAGGATGGGCCCTGGATGCCTCCCATAGGGAGGTGTTTCAGTCATGTACGACTGGGAGGAGACCCCAAGAAAGACTTGAGACGTGCTGGAGAGACTACATCTTTCTTGGCCTGGGAACGCCTTGGAGTCCTCCCAAAGGAGCTAGAAGAGGTGACTGTGGAAGGAGATGTCTGGACATCAAACTGCTTCTGTGTTTTCTAAGATCAGTTAGCTGTGGTCACTATCTTAAACTTTGTTGACTCAACAAGTTAATCAGTTGTAGACGTACATCTTACTTTCTGAAAGGTTCATTAAAGTCCGTCCAGTGGTTCATGAGGTCCTTTGCTAACAAACAAGGTTGACTGCAGTAGTTAATGGTTGAATTGGTAGAACACGTATGTGTTTTGGATGACAGTCAGCTAATTCCACACCACCTTGTAGCTGAATATCTGATAACCTGACATTATTGACAAAAAAAAACTACATTAAATATCATTGCTGCTAACAGTAAAAATATACTTGTGCAATGCAAGTGGTAAGAGTATACATATACAGGCAGTCCCCGACTTAAGGCGCCATCGACTTACGGCAACTCGGACTTACGGCGCCGCCCCCAGTGACGTCATCACACCTTACGTTGTCTTTTATGCAGCATTTTATGTTTTTTCGATTTTTTTTTTAGGGTATTTTGTTAGCTAACTGCTTGGAAACACATTAAA
>JARVGQ010000804.1:3001875-3016021 GCA_031762355.1 Hypsolebias martinsi | reverse complement strand
AGTCCAGGACCAGAGCAGTCCACGACCAGAGCAGTCCAGGACCAGAGGAGTCCAGGACCTGAGCAGTACAGGACCAGAAGAGTCCAGGACCAGAAGAGTCCAGGACCACAGCAGTCCAGGACCAGAGCAGTCCAGGACCAGAGCAGTCCAGGACCAGAGGAGTCCAGTTCTGCTGCTTTTGTCAACAAGAAATGCAGGAAAAAAAAAGAAAAATGAGCCTTTTTGTGAAACGTGGCGAGACCGCTGAATGACTTTCCTGAACTTTCCGAGACAAAGCTGAAATGGAGTTAAAGCTACAAGAAGCAGAATGCTAGCTAAAAGCTATCAAAAGGTTGGCTGGAAGTAGCAAAAGGCCAGCTACAAGTAGCAAAAAGGTAGCTAAAAGCAGTAAAAGGGTAGCTACAGGCTACATTTTGCAAAAGGGAAGCTGGAAGTAGCAAAAGGCTAGCTACAAGCTAAAAGCATTAAAAAATTAGGTAGAAGCTAAAAGCAGCAAAAGGTTAGCTAGAAGCTAAAAGTACCAAAAGGTTAATTACAAGCTAAACTAGTTAAAATGTTAGAAGCTAAACGTAGCAAAAAGCTTGCTAAAACCTAGCCAAAAAATGCTGAATGCTTTCCTGAAGTTTGCTGTCCAAGCTGAGTGAAACTGAGTTGTTAAAGCTAAAATAAAAAATAAAAAAAAAACTAAAAGTTATCAAAATGTTAGCTGAAAGTTCAAAAAGGCTAGCTACAAGTAGCAAAAAGGTAGCTAAAAGCTAAAATATCACAAGACTAACTTCAAGCTAAAAGTATTACAATATTAGGTGAAAGCTAAAAGTAGGAAAAGTTTAGCTAGAAGCTAAAAGTATCAAAAGGTTAAAAACGAGCTAAACTTACTAAAATGTTATATAAAAGCTAAAAGTATCAAAAGGTTAAAAACAAGCGAACTTATTAAAATGTTAGATAAAAGCTAATAGTAGCAAAAGGATTGCTAAAACCTAGCCAAAAAGCGCTGAATGTTTTCCTGAAGTTTGCTGTCCAAGTTGAGTAAAACTGAGTTGTTAAAGCTAAAATAAAAAAAAGCTAAAAGTTATCAAAATGTTAGCTGAAATTTTCAAAAAGGCTAGCTACAAGTAGCAAAAAGGAGCTAAAAGCAGTAAAAAGGTAGCTACAGGCTAAATTTTTAAAAAAGGAAGCTGGAAATAACAAAAGGCTAGTTACAAGCTAAATGTATCGAAAGGGTAGCAACAAGCTAAAAGCATTAAAAGGTTAGGCAGAAGCTAAAAGTATGAAAAGTTTAGCTAGAAGCACAAAGTAGTAAAAAGGCTTGCTAAAACGGAAGGTTGCTGACCAAGCCGAGAAACTGAAACCGAGTTGTTAAAGCTAATACTAGCTAAAATTTATCAAAATGTTAGCTGAAAGTTTTAAAAGGCTAGCTACAAGCAGCAAAAAAGTAGCTTCAAGTATAAATCTGCTAGCAACAAGCTAGAAGTATCAAATGACAAGCCAAAAGGGAAATGTTCCAAAACTAGATAGCAGCTAAAAAAACAAAAAGGCTAGGTAAAAGCTAATACTAAATGCTATCTGAAAGTAGCAGACGGCTGTACGCAGTTTATAAAGACAGTAATGTTTTTGAAGGACTTGAAGAGATGTGTGTGTTTTTAAGGGTAAATATTTGTAAATAAAGTGATTTTCTGATCATTTTCATCTGAAGGGCTGTCAGATGACAGATGTGAAATAAAATGAGACACAGAGAATCTGTTTGTCGATCTTAAGTTACTTTCAGAAGCAAATTAAGGTTTGATATCTCCATTTGTTGTTGTGGCAGCGTGAGGCAGTCGGACCCTCTGGTTGTGTTCAGCGCCCACCTGACTCTGGGTACAAGGAGTTCCTGTAGCCGGGGTCTCTCTGTAGCTGCACTTCCTTTAACGTGAACATCGACACACCTGAAACACAGGAAGTTGAGCTTCAGCTCCAGCAGGAAACAGGAAACGATCAGAAATAAAGCCGCAGGAGGGCGGTGTGTGCGCTTGCTCACTCTCGGGCAGAGCGTGGACTCTCATCCCGAGCTGCCTGAAGTAGGAATGTTTCATCGCCTCGTCGGCCGAAACTCTCGCCTTGGACTCGTACTGCGGAGGCAAAACACAGGAAGCATCAACCACCTGATGTTTGAGACACGGCAGCTGCAGAATATTGCGTCTGGGGGTCCCTCCCAACAACTGGTGTGGACAATCAATGACAGAAGTGCGCCCCCTGCTGTCCACAGGTGGAACTGACTTCAACTAAACCAAGTTTCAATATTTACAATTGATGTTGAATCAGGTCACAAACATTTTTAAATAACTTTGATTGAACTGAAGATGATGGGCGATATGCATCCCTTCAAGGGATGTTGGGCATTTATTTCTTAAAATAATTTTAGAAAATTTATTTAAATTCTAGACCAGGGCTATTCAACAAAGCTGCTCAGGGGTCTGGACATCTAGCGATTACAGTCATAAACCAAAGTTTACAACGACCCGTTACCGTTTAAATTTGTTTATTTTATTGTATTGAATCATAAATGCAATAAACAGAAACCAAACCCAGAACAAAAAATAATAATAATAATAGTATTATTATTATTTTTAATGAAGTGGGCTGGGTAGAAGTGGCTCGCAGGCCGCCAGTTGAAGAGCCCTGTTCTAAACTGTGAGGCAACAAAACAGAGAAAACACTGAGGTAGGTGAACACTCTTAAAACAGATTAAATTTAATTTAAGCTCATTTAGGCATTTACATATGGAATTTTTTATTGCATCATAAACGTTTACAAAAAAACAATAGAAACCAAAACGATCTCCACAGACAAGTGACGAGGAATGTTGTGTTATTTGTCGGTGTATTTGGTAAAAATCTGAGATAATTCTCCATCTAATGAATTCTGGGGTGACCGAGTGTCTGAGACTCACTCTGAGGAACGACAGCAGCAGCTCGATGCCGTCACCGTCCAGCCTGAAGACGAGAAGAGCGACAGTTAATCGTCTGAAAGGAGGGGAAGGAAGTGCACGGCCGTCTCTAATGCTCTGCAGGATTTCCTGCCTGCACACTCAAAACATGCAGTTACAGTAAAAAGAATCAGAGGAGGGGGGCGACGTTGAATGTTTGAACAGATGCTCCGCACCTCGGGGCGTGGTTGATCAGCGGCTGTGGTTTGTATTTGGGGAAGTTGTAGGATTTAAACTCTTCGATGGCGGAGATTCCCGGCCAGTTCTCCTCGGCGGGCGTGCCTGTAGCGACACAGTCACAGTCAGACGAGCCGCCGAGCTCGGCTGGAGCGTCTGCGGCGAACGGTCACTCACCCAGCAGCCGGAAAATAAGGTGGAGCTCGTCTTCGACCGTGGAGCCGGGGAACAGAGGCCGACCTGCAGCCATCTCGTAGAAGATACAGCCCACCCCCCTGCAGACACAAACACCCATCAGACGAGCTCTCAGCTAAAACATCACCACTGTATGAATGTGACGTCTTCTCAACACGTTAAATCTAAAGTCACTGATCAGAACAAAAACAGATTCCACCTCGTCTGTTTATTGAACAACGTGTTGAAGCTGTGAGTGGAAGAAGTGGGACCACCTCTAAAACAGAAAGGGTTACAACAACGCCAAGGTGGAAAGACATCATCATTTCCTGTACAGTAGTCCGTTGTTTGTCCTTGAAGACCCACGATAAGTGAAAAATCACAAAGTAGTACAAGTAGTAAGTAGTTTATTTTATTATAAATATATAGATAAAGTCGTTTTAAACCCTTCCCACACTTGCAATATTCTAAACAATGTTTCTAAACGCTCTAAAAGAGACAGAGTGTCATGATTTCAGCTCTTTGCCACCTGCAAGTGCTCTTGGCCACGCCCACTTCTCCGCTCTGCACGCTGAACAGCTGATCAGCTGAAGCAGGAAGTTTGTCCTGCAGTGTGGGCTGCACAAATGTGCAGCAGGTGCAAAATATAATTTAAAATCGTTTATTTTAAATAAAAAAATTCATGTTGATCGTGTGGCTCATCCATCAATCAGCCAGTTGTGGGTCATGTCCACTCTTATTTTGAAAAGCCACGACAGAACGAGTGCACGACAAACGAACCGTGAAGTGGCGAGGGGCCGCTGCGTTCCTCCTCCTCGTGTCCGGTGGCAGCACGTGTTTGCTGTCGGCTGTCGTATGAACTGATTTTTGTGCCAGCGAGTTTTGCAGACCGTCCTGAACGAGTGCAGGCTTTGACCAGCTGGGGCTCATGGGTAAAATGTGGTAAAAACTTGGTGCAGTGTTATTCAACTGGTGGCCCTGGGGCCACATCTGGCCTGCGGACAAGCTCAGCCTGGATCCATTCATCGTCTTTACCCACTTCCTCCTTTTCAGGTCACAGGGGTCACTAGTGCCCATATCGAGCAGTCACTGTGCGAGAGGTGGGGACACCTGGACAGGTCTCCAGTCCATCACAGGGACACAGAGACAAATGAGACAAACAACCATTTACTCTCTCTCACAACTAGAGACAATTTAGAGTCACCAATCAGTCTAACATACATGTTTTTGTCTGTGGGAGGAAACCCTCGCATGCACAGAGAGAACATGCAGACTCCACCCAGAAAGGTCCCGGGCCGGGATTTGAACCGGCGACCATCTCGCTGAGAGGCAGCAGCTCTACCAGCTGCGGCACCGTGAAGCATTTAAAAATCTGAAATAAGATCCTGTTTTAAAGACAATCTGTGACGCAGCAGCTCAGTCTCACAGCTGTTGAGTTTATTTGAATTAAATCTAGATTTTAATTGTAAATTAAATTCACGTGACGACAACAAGAGCTGCTGACGGTCAGTACCTGTGGTCCCACGAGCAGTAAAGTTGGAAAACCACGGTGTCTTCAGCTGCAGGTCTGTAAAGCTTCACCAGAACGAACCACAGACTTTTGGATCAACGTCCTCTAGACAGGACAGACTTTACCCATAATGCACATCCGCAGGGCGATGGAGGGCTGATGGTTTGGGCTCCTGAGACCAAAGGGTTCTAGAACAGCTGAAGCTTGGACAAAAGCAGCTGATCTACAACAGAACTGGTCAAAAGGAAAAGAACTGCAACGGTCCAGTCAGAGTCCAGAACCTCGACCTGAATGAAAAGTGTTCGGAGAGCAGAGACCGATGATGGACAGCAGCGTGGGCCAAATTCCTCCACAACCACAAGAGAGACTGATCCAGAGAGCCACTGAGAGTTCCTCTACAGACAGCTGGATCAGCTGATGGACACAGTTTTAACTCAAGTTTAACGTTTTGTTTAATAAATCACGACCCGGTGGAATCTGTTAGAACATTTTCACCGCTCCATTCTGGATTCAGAGCTTCGTACCACATGTCAATCTGTGTCGAGTACTCCGAGGATCCCAGCAGAACGTCGGGAGGCCGGTACCAAAGAGTCACCACCTCGTTGGAGTAGGTTTTAGTCGGGACAGACTTGGCCCTCGCTAGACCTGCACAGACACAAAGGTAAGGATTCTGACGATGAAAGCAACGAGACTCAAACGATAAACTCGCCGCTGCAGCTTCGGCTGATCTCACCAAAATCGGCTAGTTTGAGCTCCCCTCGCTCGTTGATGAGGAGGTTCTGGGGCTTTAGGTCCCTGTGGAGAACTTTCCTTTTGTGACAGTACGACAGCCCTCGCAGAATCTGGAACAGGAAGATCTGGAAAAACAGGTTTAAATGACTTATTTGGTCCATAACGCAGAGAGCGCTCAGAGCAGGAGACACCGCCTCCTCACCTTCACGTTGTGCATGCTCATGATGTTCCCACAGTCGTCCATGTACTGCTTCAGATCTTTATCCTACAAGACACAAATTTCACCTTCACACCTTTAAACTAAAACCTTTAGCCTCGATACAGTTCTGCAGGAAGTCTTCACTGACCTACTTTAATAGACGAGGAAAACAAAAGCAAACCTAGAAATCAACAAGAGTGTCGCACGTTACACGACTGTCGAGAAACTGTCGTAATGACCCGAACGAGCAATGACCTCGTTTGAACTTTGACCTTGATTTATGATTCGCTAAAGTTTTTAATGATGTTGTTGAAGCATTTGACAGTAAGGATTACTGTGCTGCACTTTACGTAGACCTGTCCAAAGCCTTTGATACTGTAGATCAGTGTTTTTCAAAGTAGGGGGCACCAGGGGGTGCTAGGAGACCTCCCCTCACAGAAAGCTGGAGAGAAGAAGATAAAATAAAGCAAAACTAAAAAATAATAATAATAATAATAAAAATTGCATTCAAGGGCAATCTGTATATCACTTGAGAGGTTAGATTTGTTTTGTTCTTCTGGTCAACAGTTTGTTGTTTTTCCAGTGGGAATATAATGCAGTGTTTAAAACGTGTTGGTTAATAACATTTTTATGCTCAGCAGCTGTAATAATTTATTGAATATAGTGAATTAAAGTTAAAACTTTCTAAAAGTTGATGTTTCTTTACATATTTTGTAGCATTGTTTGTGGGTTTGCGAGGGGGGCCTCGGCCAGAAGCTAAGTTTGTGGGGCCATGGCGTGGAAAAGTTTGGGGACCCCTGCTGTAGATCATGACATCTCATGTCACAAGCTCTCAGACAATGGTTTCTCAGATCACACAGTTGGTTTTTAACTATCCCTCAGGTCAGAGGCAATGTGTTCGACATAACGTTACTTCATCTAGCTACCTAACAGTCACTAATGGTGTACCACAAGGCTCAGTTTTAGGACCCACTCTTTTTACAATTTATTAAAATTGTAAAAAGAGCGGGTCATGTAGGTCAATACATTCGTGACGCCTCCTTGCATCTCTATGCCAGCGCTACTGTTGTTTATTGCCGAGCTAACACAGTTGCTAAGGTTTTCCAGCTTCTACAGTCTGCGCTCGACATCATCCGGTCAGACTTGTTTTGTCTCAAACTGGTGCTAAATGCTGACAAAACCAAAGGGATGTTGTTTTCAAACAGGAAGTTGGTGCCAGCAGTTCTTCATTTCTCATCCATGCATGGTGTTACATTGAGTTTGTAGATTCGTACAAACACCCGGGAATTTTAGTTTAGTCTTTTAAACCACATGTCAAAAACCTGATAAAGAAACTGAAATTAAAACTGGGTTTCTTTTTCAGAAATGGAGCTTGCTTAACTCTGAATGCCAGAAAACGCCTTGTAACCACTACCTTCATATGGTGACAATATTTACATGAATGCCCCCGTCTGTACCTTGCAGATGTTGGATGCTGTCTAACACGGCACATTAACATTCACAAGTGGCTGTAACTACCGTACCCATCACTGCACCCTGTACTCCTTGGTCAGTTGGGCATCATTATCTATACACAGGCTCTCACACAGGTTCGTTTTCATCTATAAATCCCTCCTTGGTCTTCTGCCTTCTTATATCTCCTACATGTCACGTCATCAGTGCAGTTACAGTGTGCGCTCTCAGGACATTATTACATGCAGTGTCCTCTCAGTGTAGACTGAACTTGGCAAAAAGGCCTTTCCCTACTCTGCTCCTGTAACACCTTACAAAAAGACCTGAAGTTGTCGACTTTGCTCTCTCTAAGGGATTTTAAACAATTGATAAGGTCAATAAAGAAATCAATGCTAATATGTTCGTTTTTAGTATTTAACATTTTTTTTAATAATGAACCTTGATTGAATTTTGTTGTTGTTTATTATTTATTGTCTGTGAATGTATGTTGTCTGTCTAAATGAGTCCTTGTGACTCAAGACTAACCTGTATAAATAAAGGCTGAACTGAGTTGTGACCTTGACCTTGGAGCTGTGGTGATGAAACGTGTTTGTGACGCTCCGTCTGATGTTTCAAGCTTCATTAAATTATCTTGAGCAGATCAGAAGGTATGTGCGGGACAACAGAGAGTTTGGACACAGTAACGTGTGCATCTTTCAACAGGGGGTTAAACATGTAAAATAATGATGTGGCAGTAGCTGAGAGTCACCCCCGGTCACAGCCTGAGCATGACATCATTTCTTCCAGCGTGGTGAAATCACATTTAAATGTGTCGTGCTTGTAAAAGTTGGGTTTTCTTCTCACCAGGTACTCGAATACGAGCGTGAGGCTCTTGTCGGTGTGGACGATGTCGTGTAGCGTCACGATGTTGGCGTGCTTCAGGTCTTTTAGTAGAGACACTACAGACGCACACAATGATGAGAAACATAGGGCGTTTATTGGTAAATTAAAGTTTTGCTCATTAAATAAAGACTAGCTGAGCACCTTCTCTGATGGCGGTGCACGGGGCTCCTTCTTCGTGCTCCAGTCGGATCTCCTTCAGCGCCACCAGGTTGTCCGTCAGCTTGCTGCGCCCCTTGAACACCGTGGCGTACGTTCCCTAAACGCAGCATTGTTCAGGAGAGGTTAGGCTGTGCTCCGAGGCGGAGCTCCAAGTCGGGCAGTGTTTCAAAACTTTCTCACCTCTCCCAGCTTGTCCAGCTTAATGTACGTCTCCAACTTCCCAAAACCGATCTCAGACTGAGGAGGAGACAAAAGAACGAGTCAAACTCACGCTGCATAATTTAAAGGTCCACCAGAGAAGTGGGTGATGCTAAATAACTTTTAACAGTTGGCAGGACTTTTATTAAAATATATTTCACACGCATGAAAGTTACACAACAGCCTCATTGACCCCACAGGATGAAACGCCAGGACCAGAAATAGATCAGGATCAGGAATAGACCAGGACCAGGAATAAACCAGGATCAGTTATAGACCAGGACCAGGAATAGGACCAGGACTAGACAAACAGTGGTTCCAGAAGTATTCTCCCCACTTTTGCGTACCTGGATCATAAGAACTACGATGGAGCGGGAGATGGGTCAGAGCCTCGTCCTCAGTAATGAGGGCGTTGCTTCGGTTGGTTGTGATTTACTGGTCTATCTACGTTCCAGCCCTCACCTGTGGTCATGAGGTTTGGATCAGGACTGGACTAAAGTGCCTGAAATGAGCTTCCTTCATAGGAAGCCTTGGAGAAGAGGTGAGGAGCTCCGTCACCCAGGGGGAGCTTGGACTAGAGATGCTGCTCCTCTGCATCGAAAGGCGTCAGTTGAGGAGGTTCGTCTCATGAGGACGCCTCCATTTGGAGGTTTTCCAGGCTTGTACCACTGGTAAGAGGCTCAGGGGAGAACCCTGAAAGGTTTGTGTATCTTCTCTGGCCTGGGAACACCTTGGGAGAGTGTCTATAAGAAGAGGGAGGTCTGAGTTTCTCTCTTAGACCTGTTGCCTCCATGACCTGACTACAGATCAGCAGGATCAGATGGAGATAGACACCTAGGAAGACTAGAAGTTGCACAAAGCTGGGCTTCATGGAAAAGTGGACAGAAAAGATGATGTTGCTTAAAGATGAAAATAAGACAACCTGTTGAAATGTTCCAGAAGTCAACCTGGAACACATGGAGGAAGGTGTTGTGGTCTAACGAGGCTAAACGTAAATGGTAAATGGTAAATGGAGCTTACTTGTATAGCGCTTTCCAGCCCCCTATGAGGGGCCCCAAGGCGCTTTACAGTACCAGCCATCCACCCATTCACACACACATTCATACACACATTCATACACACATTCATACACACATTCATACACACATTCATACACCGGTGGCGGACATGAACTATTTGGTTCACTTTTCACCATGACGTTAACACCATCCCCACTGTGAAGCACAGTGGTGGCAGCATCATGCTGCGGGGATGCTTTGTATCCAAGATTTACCAAAAGGTTCAACAAAAAAAAATTATTTTTTAATTTCAGTTTGTAAGGCAACTACAGCGACATGGAGAGATTAATTTTGATCCTATAGTTGGATTTAGGTCTGTCGCGATAAACAATATATCAGTTAATCGCAAGGTAAATGAAAATTATCAATATTTTCATTTATTGGCTTTATCGTTTCTTTGTGTCTCTTTCTACTGAAGAAAAAATGTACTACACACAAAACTTAACATTTATTCTTAAATTTGACAATAATTACTAATTATTGTCAAATTTCAAACAATATTATCGTTTATCGCAATAACTTGAGACAATTAATTGCCCAGCGACATTTGTTATCGTGACAGGCCTAGTTGGATTATTATTAAACTGTTGCTGAAAGGTGAATAAAAACACACCTTTTAATAACGTGAACAAATCTAATGTTTTATTTAGAAGATGGATTAAGATAAATGTCTTGCTTGTGTGTTCTGGCATCTGTTAGCAAAATATCTCATGAACTGCTGGACAGACTTAAATGAGATTCAGTTAACGAGGATCAAACAGACGTCTACGATGGATTTGTTATTGAAGCCTGCTCAGTTTGGATAGTTGTCAACAGCAGCTGACCTTAGACAACACCAGCCAATTAGAACTAAATCCAGTTTACAAACACTGAGCTGAAATTTGGCGAGGTAGTAGCTGAGGGTAATCCCAACACATACTCTGAGTGTTAATGAGTCGAAGAAGTTCCTGGGTAACATTAATTTAAAGATTTGACCGAAATGGTCATAAATGTGTCGTACTGCAACATTGAAAAGTTATCTTTATTCAAAACAGCAGCTTCGTGTCACCGTCAAGGCACGCTGGAACTTCACATCATAAGTTTAATTCAAGATTAATAGAAACTTTAATGACAGTTTGCCTAAATTCAAAAGATAAAACATGTGAGGAAGAGGCCAGACGGCATCAACTGTCCATGAAAATAAACAATTAAACACGTTAACGAGCAATGTGAGGAATAAAACTAACAACTCCCTAAAACCTTCACCAAAAGCAGCAGCTGGAGGTTTTTAATGGTGTTATTTATAACCAGGACAGATTTATTAAACCAGCAGGCGACCAGGAACAGACTGAACTACAAGAAGGGGAGAAATGTGAGATGATGCTTGAAGATTTGTATTTTTATTTTCTCCATGGCTGGCAGGACTCCATTTCCCATGAACCTCTGCGTCAGTCTGCAACAAAGCTGCACAGTCTCACCCCGGCAGGGTTTTATGATCTAATCTGATGGGCGTGAAGTGGGAGGCGTCGACTCCAGACGGATCCATCCTTGGCTCTCCCTGGGCCAGTTGCCATGGAAACCAGCACAGAGGGTGTTCTTGGTATTAAGGCTCTGCAAAGTGCTGCAAAGCAATACAAAAACAACAACAAGACAACGTGGAGGCGCGGCGACTGACCAGCGAGGCTCGGCGGGAGCGTCGGCTGAGCGGCTGGTCGAACGGCGGGCTGCTGAGCTGCAGCTTCTCCAAGTAACCGTCGGGAATCCTGATGTCAGCGGGCAGAGACAGGCGCTTGTTCAGGTCCTGAAAACAAACAAAATAAAACACTTAAGCCTCCGTTTAAAGCTGCAGGTTTTCCATCAATATACAGCAACGGCTAAAAGTCTAACAACTTTATTTTTTAAACATTTTTAAATACGGCTGAGAGACACCATCTCTGCACGCTGCAGCACGGTGAGGAGCTCGTCTCCCACACGCCTCGTGTGCAGGAGACATCTACATTACGGAGTCCACCCCCACGCACGCCCACGCGCGCTGGCGCAGCGTCTGTAATAACTTGTTCTCGTCTCCTCCCACGGCCGAAGCGACTGAGATCAGCATCTTCTGCGCGGTGAAAACAAAAGGGCGGCCTGTGGACCAGCGTTGCATCAGCGCACGATGCCGGGGCTGTGAAAAGAACATCTCGTCTGATGGAGTCCGTTATAAATAACCACATCTGTGAGCAGCGAACCAGCAAAGATGTCACTACTGTCACCATCACCTCATCAGTGAAGATTCAGTTGCTCTACCTAATGTTTGTGTCATGAAGGAAACGAGTCCAGGAGGGAAACCCACACCTCCCTCATCCCAGACACTCTCCAGCTCCTCCTGGAGGACCCCAAGGCGATGAACTATACATCCCCGAGCACATACGTCAAAGTCAAGAGCCTTCTGGTATCGGAGTTCGACACGACTACGAGTTGTGCTGCAGAAAACCTCCAGAGAAAGAAACCAAGACACTCGAACCACCTCAGCTGACTCGTTTAGATGAGGAGGAGGAGCGGCGGCTCCAAGCTCCTCCAGAGCTCCTTAACTCTCCAAGGCTGAGCTTGGCCACCTCACCTCCTCTTTTGGTCATGACCCAAACCTCCTGACCACATGATACTACACGAGCACTCAGAAAAGTGTTCCACTGTCGCTTTAAGGCTTAAGTGGAGGAGCAACGTCAGCCATGTTGAAGTATTTTATTTATTTTCTTTAGTTGGCCATCCTGATCCGCTCTTCATCGGTTGGTGCTGACGATGCTGCAAGTTGTTTGAGCAACATCAGAACCACGAAGAAGAAGCAGCAGCCCACTGAAGGTTTTTCTAAGTGAAGGGTGGAGGAGATGAGGGCTCTGGGTAAAACGGAGCTTCTCGACAATCTTAGCGCTCGTTTTCTGGCAAGAGGACGAAAGCCATCATCATCATCATCATCACTGCGATGAAAAAGGACATTGCTGGAAAGCACGGGGGCGGTGTTGGAGCCGACGAGTTAGCAACAAGCCAGATCGGCTGCTACCATCAGGGCAAGACACTGGGATATGACCAGAACAGGTGGAGCTTATCGGAGCCTGGAAGGCTGCTTAACAAGCTGATTAACGAGCTGCTTAACAAGCTGATTAACAAGTAGCAGCTGCGACACAACCACAAAGTAAGGTGCTAAGCTAATGCTAAGCTAATGCTTCAAAACTGTGACTTTTTAGCCGTTTTCTTTTTCTTTCTCTTGTGCTGCTGCGAGCTGAATGTTTTTAACAGAAACTCCGTTTAGTCTTTTCCAGATATTGTTGGAGTTGAATCTTTTACAGTGTTCTTGGTAGGAACAGTGTCTGCGTTGTTCCAAAAGACGGCGGCGGTGATCATAAACAATTTGAACTTTTTTTTGTTACGCTAATTTTATTTATTTTCAAACAGGAAATGTGTTGAAAATGTGACTTTCACACAAACAAATCCCCGGTTGAAACAGATAAAAAAGGTAACTAGAGCTTCTACTAATTGTATGAAGTGCAACAACATATATTTGTACGGCAAGTACTAAAATGTAAGTACTTATACTTGAATTGAAAATGCATTCTTATTAATGCGCTAGTAGTGAGACTACTAAAACCAAGAGCTTTGGTTTTTGGCTCAACTCCTTCTCTACCATAAAAGACTGGAGCAACAGCCTCATTACTGCGGATGAGGCCGTGGTCCGTCGAGACACGATCTAACCAGGATAAACTTCACGATCTCCTACTAGAGGAACTGAAACACAAGATTTTGTTTATTCTGAATCAACAAGAGCTTCAAGATTTGAGGAAACAACCTGAGCTGAGTGTTTTCGAGGTCGAGTGATTATTATCGTTTCCTCTGGCCGGACACAAACAACGAGATGCAGCGTCAGTAAAAGACGTGGTGTCTGTTGTCCTGCCAGCAGGGGGCAGAAGGTCTCCAGCCTGAGCTGCTGGACTCAGGCCTGGTTGATCACTGGTGTGCAGCAAGACTGACGGAGGAAGCAGCCGAAGCTCTAGCTGGAACAATTCACTTGTCTGAACTGCTGAACTGGTATTTATGTTTTAAGATGGAGTGCAGCAAAGCCTGAAGGACACAGAGGATTTTCAGGAGTTGTTCTCCTTTAAAAAAAAAAAGTCTAGTTATAAATTAGAGCAGCCAAGCCTAACAATTTAACAAAACATATGGATTTACCAAATAACAGCCTTCTCAAATGACTATGTGCAATTTTAGCCTTATAATTACTTTAAAATTTACAACAACAAAAAAACTGTTTCCTTCTCAGCGCCGTGTTTGTGTCCAATTAAGCGCGAGGGAGAAACTGATGACGAGGAGGTGCTGAACACCCACTTGACAGAAAACCTTCCAGCGTGCCTTTAAGCTCGGGCAGCTGACAGGAGGAAGCTCGTCGTTCACAGCCTCTTCAGGCTCCTCTGGGAGCAGCGCTGCTGTCAGTGTCATGACACCCGGAGAGGAGGTGAAGGAGGGAGAGGAGGTGAAGAGCAGAGGGAGAGGAGGTGAAGAGCAGAGGGGCAGGAGGTGAAGAGCAGAGGGACAGGAGGTGAAGAGCAGAGGGACAGGAGGTGAAGAGCAGAGGGAGAGGAGGTGAAGAGCAGAGGGAGAGGAGGTGAAGAGCAGAGGGAGAGGAGGTGAAG
>JARVGQ010000804.1:2987325-2997781 GCA_031762355.1 Hypsolebias martinsi | reverse complement strand
TTTTTACAAATGTTGTTGTGTTTTGTTGTTTTTGTTGTGTTTTTCCAACTGTAATTCATTTACACCTTAGGGCCACCATAGTTTTGCTACTTTTAGCTATTTTTTTTTAATTTTAGTTAATAGCTGGCCTTTTGATTTCTTTATTTTAGCTAGCCTTTAGCTACTTTTAGGTTTTAGTCAGCTATTTGGTGCTTTGGCTAGCCTTTTGCTACTTTTAGCTCTCCTTTAGCTACTTTAGCTTTTAGTAAGCCTTGCATTACTTTTATCTTTAAGCTAGCATTTCACTACACTTGGCTAGTTTTTTGCTACTTTTGCTTTCAGCTAACTTGTTGCTTTTGCTATCAAGCTTTTTTATACATTTAATGTGTTATTACCTTTAGCTAAGCTGATACACTTTTAGCTAGCATTGTGCTTCTTTTAGCTTCTAGCTATTGTTTTGCTACATTTATCTTTTATCCAGCCTTTTTTTTACATTTAGCTTTTAGAAAGCCTTTTGCTACTTTTGCTTTTAGCTACCATACTGCTTCTGTTAGCTAGGTTTTTTTTTTTTTACATCTAATGCTCTATTGCCTTTAGCTAATCAAAGTAACATTTATAGCTAGCATTTTGCTCCTCTAAACTTCTATCTTTTTGCTACTTTTATTTGACTACAGCCATTAGCTAAACTTCACTTTTAGCTAGTGTTCTGCACCCTTTACCTAGCATTTTGCTAAGTTTAGCTTTTCGATAGCCTCACTTCTTTTTATTTGAACGACTTTTCCATTTTCCACCCACAGTTATTTGCATGTTTGACTTTTAGCTGATGTTTTTGTTTCTTTTAGCTTTAACAACCCAGTTTCAGCTGCTACAGCAAAGCCCTTCAGCGTTCACAGAAAAAGCAGTTTCTTTCGTTGTTTCCGCGTTTCGAATCATTTCTGCTGTACAAAGAAAACAACGCTGCAGCGCTGTAAATGTGTCAAACACTCTGGGTGTTGTAGCGATCTCGTCCTGCCAGCACCGCTTCACATCACAGCTAAAAAAAAAAATCCACTTTTATCTATTCTGAGCTCGCACTTAAATTTAACCACGTCTCCCATAAAACAGGCAGACTGACGGCTCTGGATCAGACAAACTCATCTTTCTGTGTCACGTTTACCTTTCTGATATTTAAAAACTCACACAGTCCTTTCTCTTCCCACATCTTTCTGTTTGAGCTTCTCTTTCTTCCGTGGACTTTTTTTTAGGCAGCCGACTATTTGTGTGTGTGTCTCCTCAGAATCCATCAAATGTCCTACTTTTTGGTCCTGCAGCTTTCACACACCTCTCTGTTATCTTGAGTTTCAGCATCTTTCAAATTCTTCCGCTCTGAGTAACATTTCTGATCCCCATCGTCGTTCCTTTCCCTCTGAGCAGTCAGGCCTCTTCGAAATCTGACTTGTGCTCCTCCCACATGTCCATATTTTGCTTTAGAGTTTTGTTTGTGTCTTTGTGCCTCATCTTTTCTTTATCCACAGCTGAATTGATTCATTTTTCGAGCTTTACACATCCTTCTTTTTTTCCTTCTCCAGTGTCGCACTCCATCCCTCGTACATCTTGTCCTTCTTTCCCCGGTAATTAGCATCTTTGATAATAAGCACACAGGCTGTGGCGGCGTGACATCAATGTCCTACTTAACTGTCCTGTTTTTGGATCCAAGTCCTCCTATCTGGGACTGGGTCCAGTGCTGGTCCTCTGGTGTTCCCCTGCTTATAATAAAAAACTCTTAGAAAGTGGCGACAGATCTAAGGCATGGAACAGATTGTTAGGTCAGACCTGCTCTTGTCCAACAGTCTTTAAACCAGCAGTTATCAGCTAAACTGAGGTCTGGGCTTTGACCGGACCAGTCCAAGATCTAGAACTGGTTCTCCTTCAGATGTGTGGTTCGGCTCATCGTCCTTCTGTAAGCTGGACCTCTGCCCCAGTCTCAAATCTCTTTGGTTTCCCTCAAAAACGTCTGTATTTTGCTCCAACCATCTTTCCGTTAACTTGGATCAGCTCTCCAGTCCCAGCACAAAAATAAAGTTCTTGAAACATGATGCTGCCACCTCCGTGCTTTACAGTAGAGATGGTGTTCTTTACATGAGGACTGTTAGAACTGAACCAGACAGTTACCGACGGACTGAAAGGTTCATTTTGGCCTCGCCTGACCAAAGCACCTTCTTCTTGTGTGTGACGTCACGTGTGCCGCAGTATGGCAGCACTGATGGGAGCTCCGCTTAGACTCGCTCTTCTTTTGTTGCTGTTGTTTTTGCTTTAACTTTTGTCGCCTACACCGCACACCCACGCTACGGGTATGACCGCAATTCACTTTTGAAG
Source organism: Hypsolebias martinsi (assembly GCA_031762355.1). Classification (NCBI taxonomy): domain Eukaryota; kingdom Metazoa; phylum Chordata; class Actinopteri; order Cyprinodontiformes; family Rivulidae; genus Hypsolebias; species Hypsolebias martinsi. The sequence continues at coordinate 2,995,447 of JARVGQ010000804.1, read as the reverse complement.
TTTTCTGTGTCACTGCCTTAGCATCCTGCCATCATGCTTCAGTTCCTGGCCCCCTTCCTGCCTCGGGCTCGGGCCCAGGCTCCAGCCTGTCATGGTGACCGTCTCCATGATCCTCCATCTGCCTGCATGGACCAAACTCTACAGAACAGTTTGGATCCGCGTGGAAACCTTGGATGTTTTGTGTCCTCCGGACCAGGTTCTGGAGGGCAGTCATCATCTATTGCCACAACATCAGGCTGCTAATGGGACCGCGCTGCTAACAAGACCATGCTGCTAACAGAACCACACTAACAGTACAATGTTGCTAAATGAACCTCTCTGTTAACAGTACCATGATACTAACAGAACTACACTGCTAACAGTAACATGCTGTTAACAGTACCATGCTGCAAAAAGAACTTCACTGCTGATTTAACCACACTGCTAACAGAACCACAATGCTAACAGTAACATGCTGCTAACAGTATCATGCTTCTAACAGTATCATGATGCTAAAAAAAACCTCACTGATAACAGAACCACAATGCTAACAGTACCATGCTGTTAACAGTACCATGCTGCTAAAATAACTTCGCTGCTGATTTAACCACAATGCTAACAGTACCATGCTGCTAACAGTATCATGATGCTAAAAAAAACTCACTGCTAATAGAAACACAATGCTAACAGTACCATGATGCTAACAGTACCATGCTGCTAACAAAACCACAATGCTAACAGTACCATACTGTTAAAAGAACTTCACTGCTGATTTAACCACAATGCTAACAGTACCATGCTGCTAACAGTATCATGATGCTAAAAAAAACTCACTGCTAACAGAACCACAATGCTAACAGTACCATGATGCTAACAGTACCATGCTGCTAACAAAACCACAATGCTAACAGTACCATGCTGCTAACAGTATCATGATGCTAAAAAAACTCACTGCTAACAGAACCACAACGCAAACAGTACCATGATGCTAACAGTACCATGCTGCTAACAAAACCACAATGCTAACAGTACCATGCTGCTAACAGAACCACGCTGCTAACAGAACCACAACGCTAACAGTACCATGCTACTAACAGTATCATTACGCTAAAAAAAACTCACTGTTAACAGAACCACAATGCTAACAGTACTATGTTGCTAACAGTACCATGCTGCTAACAGTACCATGGTGCTAATGGGACCAGTTGCCTCACTACTAACAGAACCACTCTGCTAATAGGACAGACCATGCTGCTGTACATATTTCTTTTGCACTTTTGGCAGCTTTACTTTGTTTTTGTTTGTTGTTGCATGCTTTGATATTTCTTGCCGTTTTCTTTTTTTTTGGGGGGGGGGGGGGGGGGCTGAGTCGAGTGGTTCTTGAGCAGCCGACTGGGCGCCGTGATGGTGTAGGGGCAGGGCAGCCAACTCGGACCGAAGGTCCTGAGTTCGGTCACTGCACACCTCGTGGCAGGACACCTCATCCTCATTTGCTCCCGGGTGCTTTCCATAGCACTTCCCACTGCTCCACCTGGTGGTGGATGGGTTAAAAGCAGAGAGCCAATTTCGCCTTTGTATGGGAACATTCAATGATGACAATACATAGCATATTATTATTATTCTCCTCGTCCTAAGCATTTCATGTTGACCTTGTGTTGACCTACATATGACAAATAAACCTTTCCTCATGTTCGGGGATATTTCTCTGACTAACGCCCTCCTTGATCAATCAGTCTGTGAGTTTTCGTTAATAACAGTCTCTTGGCTTCATCTTTTTGTTTCCTAACATTCAACTTAATGGAACTCCGTCTTATGTTCAGGGTTTAGGACTTTTTTATGCTTCAACCCTGATCTGTGCTTCTCCCCAGCTTTGTTTCTAATCTGTGTGGACAGTTCCTTGGTCTTCATGATGTCCCTTGCTCAGTGGTAGTCCGTGTGGTGGCTGTGAGAACAGCTGGAGATACGGAGATCGCCTGACAGTTTGCCTACAGGTGGATTGACTGATTGAACTATTTTCGCTCCGTTTAATTTGGTCAGTCTGTAACATTTTGTGTAGCTCCACTACTTATAGAAGTAGAAATCATATCAATCCAGACTGTAAGGAAACCAAATTTAAAAAAATCAAAGAGGGTGGATATTTTTCCATATTTTTAAAGTCCATGACAACAATATCTAATTCCTGACGCGTAGCAAAATATTTTTCATCGCCTTCTCTCAGTATGTCGTGGTGAAAATATTTTAAAACAATTGTTAGGGATGAGACTCAGCTGCCATCACCTCTTTCTTACAGAACCGTTGGATCATTGAATATTTAGCACCGTATAAACTGGTAAACGTTCCTCTGTGAAGCGTCGTGCCACCTCTGGGCTCTCCTGATCCCACAATCTGCTGGGCTGAATCATCTCGTCGTCTTTCCTCCGACCTTCGGCACGGCTGAGCTGCGATGAATCAACTCGCGCAGGAAGTGGCGTCATGTTTGACCGAGTCCCACATCCAGCCGTCACACGGGTGAAAACCGGCGCGGGCGGAGGGACGAGCTGGCTCGTGGGATTCACGGCGAGTCATTCTCTCAAACGCGAAGAAGGACAAAGGAAAATCTCAAGATGGTGACACGTTTCCTGCCGAACGCCGGGCGCCATCTGCGCCCCCGACCACTCGCTTCCTGCTGTTTGGGTGCGTGTGTTGGTGAACGCGTGCGAGCCTCACCCAGGCGGCTGCCGTTGCGCGGCATGGCCATGAAGGACCCGAGTGATCCGCCGATGACGCTGTGCGGCCGACGCAGCGGCGGCTTCTTGAAGGAGCCGGTGTACTGGTGCAGGAAGGAGTGCATGCTGTGGGAGGTGGGGGGGCGGCCATTCCTCATGAAGGGCTCTGAAACACAGAAAGCAACTGATGCTTTAAAAATTCAACAGTTACGTGCAACACTACAGCGTTTACTCTGGATACTAGTCACAACTGATGGAGATGTATTTAAACCAGCTTCTCCCAGTTTTAAGGCTTTTATGTTTAAATTAATAAAATTAAAACGCCAATCATGTTATTAAATTTAGTTTTAAGAATGGTAAACGATATGTGATACGATACGATATGTGATTTATTTTATATTGAAGAAGGGGCAGATATGATAAGATTTTTTTCTTCTTCTGCCTCCTTTCATTTCATGTATTGATTTGTTTTAAAATGTGGATTGTAAATAATTTTCTTGTTTTTTTATTTTGAAATGAATACATTTAATAAAATTTAATAATTTAAAAAATTTAATAAAAAAAAAAAAAGAATCAAAATGTGATGAAATGTTCACAATGTCCAGAGTTATAGGCTAAGATCATTCAACCTGGAATGACGACGGAGTTTCATTCGTTTTTAAAACAGTTTAGAAAATGATCTGATGAGAGGCGTTGCGCTTAGAATACAGCTGAGACCAGATGTTTATATATACTCTATTAAAAAAATTAAAAAACATTTATCCTCATTGTCAGACTTTAAAAACCCAAATAATGAGCATGGTGTTTTTAAATAATATGATAAAACGTATTAAAAGAGTAGAGCATTTTATGCCCATCAACAAGCAAATACCTTGTTTTAACTTTGACCTTGATTTGTGACCTTGACTTTAGAGCTGCGGTGATGGAAAACATGAAACTTCATCTAGTGATGATGCATAAGTGTGAAGTTTCAGTAAATTATCTTGCGCGTTACATACTTGGTACATAAATGGTGATGACCTCAGCTTAATGACCGGATCGACTTGCTGAAGACTGAGCCGTGTTGCTCCTTTCAACAAACTGCAGGTCAGAAAGAGCCACCACTTCAAATCTCACCTGCCATTTAAATGAACTGTTAAAGAACTATATATGAAGTGGTTGTAAGTGTAATGTCTTGAAATTGTAAAGTTGATTGGTTATTCATTTTGTTTTGTTACTTATAGATAATTGTTTGAATTGATTGTTTTAAAAAGGGGCAGATATAATAAGATTTTTTCTTCTTTCTGCCACCTTTCATTTTATATTTGTTTTCATAAAGAACACGTGTTTGTTGTTATATAGTTATTTTATAAAATGAATAAAGAAAAAACTAAACTAAACTAAATGAGTCATGTGCCGTTTCTTTTTCAGGTCGTTAAAACCCACGGCAGCTTTGACCTCCAGCTGCTGCGGGTGCCAGCAGCCGAAGCAGATTCACCAGCCGAAGCTTTTCCTGCAGCTGTGTTTTGATTTGAGTCATTCTGAGCTAAAGGGCTGAAAGGCAGCAATAAAAAAAAAAAAGAGGATGCGCGTCTATTAATCCTAAAAGCTGTCAATTAAGAGCGGCTCATTAGAGACACGGTGAGCTGGAAACTGAGCCGAATGTTTTGTAACGTGTGACTTCCTGTTTCCTCCTGCAGCTGTTTGTGTTTAGGTGGGCAGCTTTTATTGATGTCTGTTTACTCACGTTATCAGGACTTTCCCTTCCTGCTGCGGCTCCGAGCCTTATAATCTAAATCATTACATGTTCATGTGAAGGAAGGTTGTCTTCCTGGACCAGACCGGGTTTATCTCAGGTCAGTGTTACCTCGAGTCGGTTTGTGGTGTAAGTGAACACAATGTCCTCTGAAGACGTGGATTCAAGGACCGTGTGTGTGTGTGTGTGTTCGTTCATGCGGCTCCGCTGCTGTTGCTCCTGTTACGTAACCTGATGCAGAGCGACTCGGAGGAAGCCCCGTACAGCTGCTACCGGCTCACATCCAGAACCACATCTCTTCGCTCATTAACTCACGAGTGCTGTGAAGACGCAGAAAGCTCACTGGGCAGTTTTAAATGTCTCGTGAAGGACAAGGAAACTGATTTAATGCTCATTTCAGCTCAAAAACTAACCCCACTTTAAATATTTTGATTTACTCTAAGCCATTACAATAGATATGACAAATCCTAACTAGAACCGTTTCTATTAAATGTGTAAAAATCAGCACAATTCAGACCCAGGGTGTGAAAACAGTAATATGCAGACTGCTGCACTGGTTGAAATGAATAAGCCATAAACTAGAAAACACCTTGATGTGATGAACAGAAGTTAAAATGTAAGAACTGTTCTGTATCAATACAACACTGGTGTATGGTAGTGATGGGCTACTCTTAAGTTCTTTAACTTTTAAATCCTACTTTTTAAGTAGAAGCATGATTTACTTTATTTAAAGCACGTACAAAGCTCTTAACAACCAAACTCCATCTTTTATTAAACATCTTATTGTTCCATTTTTTCCAAACACAGCACCTCACTCCCAGGTTTACTTGTGGTTCCTGGTTTCTAGAAGCAGAATGGGAGGCAGAGCTTAAAGTGTGTGGGACATGATGTTGGAACTACCGGTATGCATAAAGTGGCACAACATATATATGTTGTCTCATTCAACTATTTTCTTTTTTACAAGCAATATGATAAATCAATGCTGCTTTCCTTGGATGAATATTTACTCAAACTGGCACCGATGGTAAATGGTATGTGAATAGATACAGGAATGAACCAAGTGTAACTGGACTTTAATCTGGACGTGTTTTGGACTGAATCAGATTCATGAATTGTAACTGTTCTGCTTTTCTTTGTACTGTGCGCCAACATGACTTTTGTTGTGAATTGGCGTTTTACAAACTGAAATCAACTGAACAGACAGATCTGAACCAATGTGCACATTAAATTTAACAATAAAATAAAATTATGGGGAACTCTAAAGCTTCAGCATGAGTATAACTAATATGTTTTTTGTTTGTAAAAACATACAATATACCTATTTTGTAAATATCCACAATAAATAAAATGTAATATTTATGTATTATGGTTACATTAAAAACAACCAAAATCAAATTATTTTGTAAAAAATGTAGTCTCTGAATGTATTTAGCTACATATTGAATTGCTTTATGAGAAATCTACATCCCTGTAGCTCTTTTAAACTATTTTAAACGAGACATCTGACTTTTTGTTTTTATTCAGGACAAAAAACATGTGCCAGACTTTCTGATGGCCTATATGCAGTGACATTTTTCTCTCTGGCCATTTGAGAGGTAAAAACTGGACGTTTTGTCGAAGCCCTACCGTTGTCCTTGGTACCGCCGTCCTCTATGGTCATCTGCTCGGCCAGCTCCGACAGTGACTCGTCGATGGTCAGGCTGGGGCGGAGCGTTAACGACAGACGCTTCTTTATCCTCTTCATCTTCTCCATAGCAGGGCAGCGCACGGCCTGTCAGACAGAAACACAGTCGGGCTCAGTCCAGGCGCCGATCAACAAACGCATCATTCAAGAGCTGCCTAGCTGCTGTGGCTGTGTGAGCGCGTGCACGAGGCACCAGAGTCCAAAATGTCTCTGCTGATGAATAATGTATCGCAGCTTTTAATCCGACGCTCATTCACTCTGTAAAATGCTTGAGCAGTACATAAATGACGGATGAATGAAGCATTAATAGATGATGAGCTGAACACAGCTGTTCTTCACACATTTAAATTAATTCTAAGCGGAGGTGTCCATAAACATCTGGATCACATGCCAGAGGAGCCAGGTCACAGGAAACACCTTGCTCATGCCCTAACCCTGCTCGTTGTGTGTGGGCGTAAGGAAGGGACATTAGCAGGGATGTGGGGAAATGAAGGGAGGAAGCAGAAGAAACGTCCTGCCCGACCCTCCAACCCCTGCAGTCACCATCCTTCTCTTTCACTCTGAACGGTTTTAGCTCCTCTCGCTCTCATGAGACACCATCTGTTGGCGCGATCACACACACCAGTGACAACATAGTGACAAGCTCTTCATGAATCAGTGTCACGAGCTCCCACTAATGTTGCTCCACACATTTAAAAAGAATCAAAGCCTAAAAGTGATTCAAATTTGAATCAAACCGGTTGTGGTTACTCTCAAAGCCCAACACATTTCAATTCAAAAATACTTTATTAATCCCAAAAGGAAATTAATTGTTGTTGTAACTCGTCATCCTTTCATTAAAGAGTTGTTGTAGATGCTGTCTGTAGGCAGGAAGGATCTGCAGCAGTCCATCCCACAGCAGATCCAAAGAAAATGGTCAGGCAGCGGTCAGGCACTCGAGCACTGCCGCCAGGTAGATGGGAATGCATCCACGGCACCTCCTTTTCAACTCATCTGAGACTTGGAGCTGTAGCTTAGGTATTATTTGAGCTTTTGAGATGTTATTCAGCTGCTCCCAGTTGTAAAAAAAAAAAAACACCTTGTTGTTTTGGTTATACATCATAACCAATGCCCAAAAATATAAAAAGGTTTCAGTAAAAATCCTTCCAGCTGCGGCCGGAAAAAAGCAATTTTCAAAAAAAAAAAAAAAAAGAGAAATGACAGTTTTCAAAAGCAACAATTCAGAATGAATGTAACAGAGCTACTTCAACACGCAGCCACGCCGAGCAGCACAATTCTATAACTTTTTACTGTGGTAGATTACTTTTTACTGTGGTAGACTACTTTTTACTGTGGTCGACTACTTTTTACTGTGGTCGACTACTTTTTACTGTGGTATACTGCTTTTTACTGTGGTAGACTGCTTTTTACTGTGGTAGACTGCTTTTTACTGTGGTAGACTACTTTTTACGGTGGTAGACTACTTTTTACTGTGGTAGACTACTTTTTACTGTGGTAGACTAATTTTTACTGTGGTCGACTACTTTTTACTGTGGTCGACTGCTTTTTACTGTACTAGACTACTTTTTACTGTGGTCGACTGCTTCTTACTGTACTAGACTACTTTTTACTGTGGTCGACTTCTTCTTACTGTGGTAGATTACTTTTACTGTGGTAGGTTACTTTTTAATGTGGTAGATTACTTGTGACTGTGGTCGACTGCTTTTTACTGTGGTAGGTTACTTTTTACTGTGGTAGATTACTTTTTACTGTGGTAGATTACTTTTTACTGTGGTAGATTACATTTTACTGTGGTCGATTGCTTCTTACTGTGGTAGGTTACTTTTTGCTGTGGTAGATTACTTTTTACTGTGGTCGATTACTTTTTACTGTGGTCGATTGCTTCTTACTGTGGTCGATTGCTTCTTACTGTGGTAGGTTACTTTTTGCTGTGGTAGGTTACTTTTTGCTGTGGTAGATTACTTTTTACTGTGGTAGATTACTTTTTAATGTGGTCGAGTGCTTTTTACTGTGGTCGAT
>JARVGQ010000804.1:2945603-2955946 GCA_031762355.1 Hypsolebias martinsi | reverse complement strand
GAAAGGTATTAACACCCCACACACAAAAGAAACGGCACTGTGTGTAGCTATTGAAAGTCAATGGGAGGTGTGATGACATCACTGGGAGGCATTCGTAACGGCGAAATGACGTAACTCGAGACCGTCATAACCCGAGGACTACCTGTATTAGCTTTTAATTAACCATTTGTTAATTCTGCTACTTTAGCTTTTAGCTAACCCTTTGCCACTTTTAGTTTTAACTAATATTTTCTGCATTTAATTAGCATTTTGCAACTTTGCCTTTTGCTACTTTTAGCTAATGTATTTTTATATTTTAACTACCAATTTGGTACTTTTAATCAATTTGTTTTAGCTTTTAACTAACCGTTTCAGACTTTTTTAGCTAACATGATCTACTTTTAGATAACATTTTGCACTTTTTAGCTAGTGTTTTGTTACTTTTGAGTCAGCATTTTGCTACTTTTTACTATTGTTTTGATAGTTTTGCTGGTTTTAGCTTTTAGCTACTCATTTTTTGACTTTAAGCTTTTAGGCAGTGTTCTGTTCAACTTTAGCTTCTTCAGTAATTTTCAGCAAATTCAGTTCAGCATTCATGCTGCTTCTGTCTTTAGTTTTAGCTGAACTGTTTATAAAGTGCTGACTGAATAAAGTTTGGTTGCTAACAGCGCTCTCTGACCTCAGAGACTTTTACGTAAACGTTCAGATAAACATTATTTACAAAGAAGAGAACAATCTGTTGGCTCCTTTGGGTCTTTAAACCTGAATAACAAAACCCGGTTCCCCTCTGGTCCAGATCCTGCGGTACGTGGAGAGTTTCATTGGACCCAACATCATGGCCATGCACACCATGCTGATCAACAAACCTCCTGATGCAGGTCAGAGCAGTCTGGTAATTACAGGATCATGTGTGAAGAGCTGAAAGCTGCAATAAGCAAAACACTAGCTAAAAGATGCAGAACACTACATTAGCTTTTACCTAGCACTTGGTTACTTTTATAACCAAGTGCTAAAGTACCAACTACTAGCTAAATGTAGCAAAAGACTAGCTAAAACTGATTTAGCTAAATAATAACAAGAAGCTAAAGTTACAATAGAAGTGAAACACTATCTAAAATAAAAGAGCATAACATTGTGCTAGCTTAAAGCTAAAAGTTTTTAAACACTAAATGATAGCCTAAAGTAGCAAATAGCTATCTCATGGAAGAAAACACTAGTAAAAAAATACTAGCTAAAACTTAACTTTGCAAAGGAATAACAAGAAGGTAAACGTCACAAAAGGCTAGCTAAAAAGTAAAAAAGCAGAACATTGTGCTAGCTAAAAGTGTCAAAACACTAAACCTGAATGATAGCGTAAAGTAGCAAATAGCTAGCTAACGGAAGGAAAAATACTTAAAAGCTAAAAGCTGTAGAACGCTAGACTAGCTAAAAGTAACCAACACTATGCTAAACATAGCAAAAGACTATACTGAACGTAGCAAAAGAATAATAGTAACAGTTGCAAAAGGCTAGCTAAAAGCTTATAGGAGTGAAACACTAGGTATGAAGTAAAAAAAAAGGAAAAAAAAAGAAGAAAAATGCAGAACTCTAGTCTAGCTAAAAGTAACCAACACTATGCTATACATAGCAAAAGACTAGCTAAAATTGAACTTAGCAAAAGAATAACAGAACGCTAAAAGTTGCAAAAAGCTAGCTAAAAACTTATAGGAGTGAAACACTAGCTTAAAAGTTTTTTTTTAAATAGGACATTTAACTATCTTAATGCTAGCTCAAAATGAAAGCCTAAATTAGCAAATAGCTAAATGGAAGGAAAACACTAGTCAAAAACTAAAAGATGCAGAACATTAGACAAGCTAAAAGTAAATTAAAAAATGCTAGCTAAAAGTAGCAGAGCAGTAGCTAAACATAACAAAAGGCTAGTTAAATGTAGCAAAACAGTAGCTAAACATACCAAAAGGCTAGTTAAATGTAGCAGAACAGTAGCTAAACATACCAAAAGGCTAGTTAAATGTAGCAGAACAGTAGCTAAACATACCAAAATGCTCACGTCTCCTGTCGCTCCAGGTAAGAAGACGTCTCGACACCCGATGCACCAGGATCTGCATTACTTTCCATTCCGCCCATCGGACCGTATCGTCTGCGCCTGGACGGCGATGGAGAGAGTGAACAGGCAGAACGGCTGCCTGGTCGTCCTGCCGGGAAGCCACAAGGGCTCCCTGCAGGAGCACGACTACCCCGACTGGGAGGTGCAGAAACACACAGACGAACACTGTTAGAGTCCCGAGCGTAGCTTTTGTCTGAGCACTGCGTGTATCCGCAGGGCGGGGTGAACAAGATGTACCACGGAGTGAGAAACTACGACCCGGATCACCCCAGGGTGCACGTGGAGATGGAGAAGGGCGACACGGTCTTCTTCCACCCGCTGCTCATCCACGGCTCTGGCATGAACCAGACGCACGGCTTCCGCAAGGTACCGCAACTCCCAGAATCCACCTGTGTGGCGCAGTTTGTATTTTTAAGGCTCAAACAAAACGTCTAACAGGACCTGGATTAAAGGAAAAGTTCAGACATTTTGAAGCGGGGTTCTGTGATGAAGAATATGAACAATTAATATCTTACCTGTTGCACATACTTCTTTAAAACGCATCAGTTTAGAGAAATAGAGCTAACAAGCTAACAGTTAGCCCAAGATGTAAGGCAAAACAAATACTGCGTGTGTGTGTGTGTGTGTGTGTGTGTGTGTGTGTGTGTGTGCTTGCCCTCCAGGCCATCTCCTGCCACTACGCCAGCGGTGATTGTTACTACATCGACGTGAAAGGAACCACGCAGGAAAACATCGAGAGCGAGGTGATAGAGCTCGCAAAGAGGAAGCACGGCATCGACATCACCTTCAAGGTCAGGAACGTTTGAGCTCACTTTTGTTACCGTTTACATTTTACCCACAATTTCAGCCCGACAAAACAACTGAGCCGATTTACGCGCCGCACGTTAAACGCTCAGCACGACGAGCGGTCTGGTCCAGAACCACAGCGCTGATGTCAGTGAAGGCAGCAGAAGTGGAAGCACCGACTGTGAGGCGGCGCTTCCTGCACGACATTTAAAAACTAAAATGCTGCACTTATATCGTCCATGTGGGCCTGTCACGATAACAAGTTTTTCTGGGCGATTAATTGTCTCAGAAATTATTGCAATAAACGATAATATAATTTGAAATTTGACAGTAATTATTAATTATTTAGATACAGCTAATGGAACAGTAACTGTTTCTGTCATCAGCTACATTTAACTTGACGTGAGACTGCAGAGCAGCGTGATGCTGCGTGCCTACAGGCCTTGAGACGAAGGAAATTAGATTTTAGTATTTTCTCTGTTCTGGGTAAATATGGAAAAAACAAAACACATTCAACATTTTCCGTTCAAGTAGAAAGGCTCTTCTGCTTCTTCAGGGCGGTGCTGCTCGAGTTACCAATCTTTAAATCTGAGAGTTAAACTGGACTGAGGTTCAGGGTTTAACTGGACTCCAGAACCTTCATCTGGTTCTCCTTCCTTTGTTGTCCAGCTGGAAGGTGGACTTTGGTCCCAGTCTCGGGTCTCTGGAAAGACTCAAAACGCAAGAATTTCTCTGCATTTTGTTCCATCTGTCTTTTCTTTGAACTCTGACCAATTTCCCAGTCCCTGTTGGTGAAAAGCATCCCCATATCCTGATGTTGCCACCACCGTGCTGCCTCACTACAAGGATGGTGTTCTCAGCTTGATGAGGTGTTTGGTTTGCACCTTGATGACAAAAAAGTCACGTTTCATCTCACCTGATCACAGCACCTTCTTGCACCATTTTGTGGAGTCTCGTATGCTTTGCTTTTGTCAAATTACTGTATTTTCCACCGTATACATCGCATCAGTCCAAATACGTCTAATCAAGTAGGAAAAAAAAGCATAAATATGTCACTTTGCTGTATAAGTCACATCTATTATGCACCACCACTGACAACCCGGAAATGTGGGCCGGTGTTGTGCCAAAAATCGATTGGCTGCCAAAATGGCGGCTGCAAGAGCGTGTACAGGAGGACTTTAACAAGTTTAACACTTAAAAACAATTATTTGCTTGCTCGCCATTATAGTAAAGGTGTGTCTCAGTTGAACTTTCCCTTAATAAATGCACTTCATTGGCCAAATCAGCTCATTTCACCTGGGCGGTGCAGCGAAATGCAGCTGATTTAATGTTTGCTCCAGGAGTTCTGGAGCAAGATGAAGATGGATATATATGGCAAGCCAAGTGTTTCATTAATAGCCACTTTTATCTATTTATGAGACACTTGGCTTGCCAAAATACTCGAGGGCCCTCTAGTGGCTACAAATGGTAGTGTTTCATATTTTTCATGTCAGAAAGAATGAAATCGTCCAATCTCAGCCAATAATTAGTTTATATATGGGGAAAAAAACATATTAGTCGCTTTGGTATATAAGTCACAGGACTTGCAAATTTATGCAAAAAGGTGCGTCTTATACTGCAAAAAATATGGTAGAATATGCCCCACAACCCACAAGGATTTATCTTCTTGACCATCACTGTGTAGCTCCAGCTGGATGTTTAAAACTTCATTCAACACCAACTATTTGTGGAAAAACTGGCGATCAGTTCCAGCTGCCTCGTCTTGAGGCTGAAGTGTTAGGGTGCGCAAGAGCCAAACAGATTTCATCTCCTGTTTGGTCTGACTGATGTGAATCTGGTCCATATTGACATCAGATCGGCTCATCAAGCTCAAGAACATTTTTCCTGTAAATAAAACAGTATGAACTTACAGTAACTTGTAACTCCACAGGACAGCTGGGCCTTCAAGGGTCGCCTGGTGCAGGGAGAGAGGAACACTCTGTGAAGAAGCACCGATGGGACAAGAAAAACTTCATCTATCAAGAGTTCAAGTTAACGTGGAAAATGAAAAGATTATAATCAAAGTCATAAGACTTTTGAAATGATCGATTTTAGTGTAAAAATAACACAAAACCATTGTGTGTCTAAAAGAGATCGCGTGAAATGGTAAAGATGATGCAGAGGAAGAAAAATCAAAGTGATCTAGAGGTGATAAAACCAAGTGAGGCCTTGATCCTAACATAAGTGTTAATATGTTCAATTAACATTATACATATATGATTTTTAAATGTTTTATGAGCGCTTGCATGTTTATGAGCAAATATATTTTTTAAATTTAATAATATATAACATTAATAATAAAACCAAGAATTACTGAATCCAGCTTTTTGCTTTTATTCTTCATACACAATCGTTCATCTTCTGACTGATGAAACAAAGTCTAAGTTTTAAATCTTCATCATAACGATGTAGATCATCAAATATTTCATTACCATATACAGTATATATTTATATTCAGACTCACTACAATGGTATTTCATGACAAGATTAAGATGGTTGTCAGAAACTGATAAGTAAATCTATGAATCATCAGCGTACATGAGTGAAAAAATACATTGTGTAATGATAAACATAAGTGAGAGCATATACTACAAATTAAATAAAGGACCGAGAATGAACCCTTGTGGAACACCAAGTGCAACGCTGAACCAGTTGAGAAGGGAACCCCCTAAACCCAAACAGTGCTGAAGAATTACAAGATCAACTGAATCAAAAGCTCTGCTGAGATTAAAAACTACCAGATTAGGATTTCTAATCTAAAATAATGTTAAGATCAATAATACATCTAACTGAGGTTGCTTTTGTGCTGCGATTGACTATAAAACCAAACTGTTAAACATATTTAATCTTTTTGTTGCAATTTAAGCAAATGAAAGTTAAAAGTTAGCCCGAAAGGACAAGCAGGCAAAGAAAATGGATGATGGGGGATGGTTGGCGGATGATGGATGGAGTGTGAGTGCTGAGTCCTCGACTGTGGAAATTTTTAGAATGGACTGAAATGGAGTTACTGAATTTAATCCAAGAATAAAGAAAAAGCTAAAATCAGCAAACCCTTAGTTAAAAGCTCAAATTTGCTTTATAGCTAATAGCCCAAATTTGCTAAATTGTATTTAAAACTGCAAATTTATAGCTAAAATGAGCAAATTGTATACAATATTAGCATAACAAATTAAAAAATTCTAATACAGTAAATAGTTGCTAAAATCATCCAAACAGTAGTTTAAATTGACATGAGCTAAAATAAGCAAAATAGTAGCTAAACAAATCAGAATGGTAGCTACAAGGTAAAATTGGCAGTATGCTAAATAAAAGTAGCAGTACAGTAGCTAAAGCAGCAAAAATGGTTGCTGAAAGTGACAGAACAGTTGCCCAAAAGCACCAGTGTGGTAGCTGAAAATAGAAAACAGTAGCTAAAAGTAGCAGTAGCTGAGTAGTGATACAGTAGCTAAAAGCAGTGGTGTGATAGCTGAAAACAGAAGAGTAGCTAAAAACCGTATGTAGCATAAAGTGGTGCAACAGTTGCAAAAAGTAGCAGTATGGTAGCTGAAAATAGCACAACAGTAAAAGCAGAAAAGTAGCTGAAGATGGTAGAACAGTAGCTAAAAGCAGCAATGCAGTAGCTGAAATAGCTAAACTTGCCAAAAGCAGAAGTATGATAGCTGAAAAGAGTAGTACAGTAGCTAAAAGCACCAGTTGATAGCTGACAATAGAAGATGGTAGCTGAAAGTGGCACAAGACTTAGAAAAAGCAGCAGTATGGTAGCTGCAGATGGTACAGTAGCTAAAAGCAGCAACGCAGTAGCTGAAAGCAGCCAAACTCGCCAAAAGCAGTCCGATAGCTGAAAATAGCAGTACAGTAGCTAAAAACAGCAGTAGATAGCTGACAATAGAAGAACAGTATGGTAGCTGAACGTTGCACAATTGTTACAAAAAGCAGCAGTATGGTAGCTGAAGAAGGTAGAACAGTAGCTAAAAGCAGCAATGCAGTAGCTGAAAAGCAGCCAAACTCGCCAAAAGCAGAAGTATGATAGCTGAAAATAGCAGTTCAGTAGCTAAAAGCAGCAGTTGATAGCTGACAATAGAAGAACAGTATGGTAGCTGAACGTTGCACAACCGTTACAAAAAGCAGCAGTATTTTAGCTGAAGATGGTAGAACAGTAGCTAAAAGCAGCAATGCAGTAGCTGAAAAGTAGCCAAACTCGCCAAAAGCAGAAGTATGATAGCTGAAAATAGTAGTACAGTAGCTAAAAGCAGCAGTTGATAGCTGACAATAGAAGAACAGTATGGTAGCTGAAAGTGGCACAACAGTTACAAAAAGCAGCAGTGTAGCTGAAGATGGTACAGTAGCTAAAAGCAGCAACGCAGTAGCTGAAAAGCAGCCAAAAGCAGCAGTATGATAGCTGAAAATAGCAGTACAGTAGCTAAAATCAGCAGTATGATAGCTGACAATAGAAGAACAATAGCTAAAAAGAGTATGGTAGCTGAAAGTGGCACAGCAGTTACAAAAAGCAGCAGTATGGTAGCTGAAAATAGCAGTACAGTATAGTACTTTGTAGCTTAAGAAGACAAAAATGGAATTAATTGGCTGATAAAGACTTCAAACAGAAAAAATGTATTTGGAGAAATTGAAGAGATTTGAATGGATTTCGAAGTTGAATTTTTTTTTTTTTTTTTTACTTCCAAGTACATTTCAAGACAATTTGAAAAAATTATGAAGGAGACAAAAGTGCATCTGTGCACACGTAGGAGAACCTATATTTAAGCACAAAACCTGCAGAGACAGCACATAGTTTCTCTCACAGGTCTGACTTTGGACTCACTCTGCGCCTAATGATTCCCAGATTTCAGATTTGCTGCATTTTTTTTGTTGTTCTGGGCCCAGCGGCAAGTCGTCTGCGCCCAATTTCCTGAAGAGGAGACATGTTTCGGATTACATGAAGATCACAGAGTATGGAGAAATCTACAGAGATGAATCCACCTAACATCTGCAGGCATCTCTTGGTTCAGCAGCTCAAAGCATGGAGCAAAACTAAACGATGAACGTATGACAGCTCAAATGATAAACAGTTCAGTGCAGCAACGTGAAGTTACCACCTGCAGGCAAACCTGACCAGCTGATGGTCAGATGGGTCCTAAAGACTATACTAGCAGTAAACCCAAAAAACATTTGAGTCTGCTAAGTGGAATTTAAGTCACAGTAAAGCTCCATAAAGCAACCAGGTTCTCCTGAATACATAAGAAAATACCATGTGTCTCCTGCAGAGAAAAATAGAGCCTCTCAGCAGAATGAATGCACATGAAGCAGTTTCCTCTGGTTAGTTGTCACCTGTATGTACTGAGGAGGAACCTGGTACTTACCTGGTTAGTAAAGGTATAAATCAGGTACCGGTACTTATCATGCCATACGTGGTACTTGACTGTCACCAGATACAATACAGTATTAGGAATACCTCGTTATTACTTTCCTAATATATATGTAGGCTATAGTTTTTACCAGGTTTATGAGTATTTGCATACCTGCCCCCAGTCAATCATGTAGGGGTAACTTAACAAGTACCCCCACATCTGTCCACTCCACCAATTAGAAGGGGACTTGAGAGTATCCCTATTTCCAAAACAGCCTCCCTCCATTTCCTTTTACCGTTCCTTTAACCAGATCTATCATGCGCTGAATAGTTTGAACCCAAGTGCAGATAGACACGGGAAGCTCACAATAAGAAAATTAAATTATTAAACCAGAAAACAAAAGGCTGACGTGGCAGAAAGACTTACCGTACGTGGAACAAGGAGACACGGAGGAAAACAGAGCATGAACGACTGTGGGGAGCACAATCCACAGACAGTGACGCAACACTGACACATAACTTCAAGAGAAACTAACGACAGATAATGACGAACACCTGGGGAAAGACAATGAGGAAAAGGTGAGAGTGGCAGGAGCTGACTACGTGGAGGAAAACACAGGAAGTCTGAACAGATGACACAAGAAAACAACTAAACACAAGGATCTCTAACACAAAACACAAATAAAACAGATTCTCACAAGATCAGTCTTTCTTTGGTTTAAAGAATTGCTCTTAGTCTATGACCTCCACTCTTCTTTCTCTTTCATTCTCTTCATTCATTACCTCCTCAACTCACTTCTCCCATCTTCCTGTCACACTTTCCTCACTTTTAGAACATTATCATTCTTATCTTTAACAAGCCTAACCTGTTGCGCATCCTTTCCAGCCTGATCCCTCTGTCTTGACAATCAGTACAAGTCCTTCTTCGCCCTCTTTAGTGTCCAGTCTCCCATACAACTCATCATCAAATCTTGGGTCTCAGTACACTTTTTGATCAGTTTATACATTCAAATTTAATCTAGTACACTTTGGGTTAGGTGGACCTCGGACAGATCCATGTCCTGCCTTAGCAACATAATTAAAATATAGCTCAGGACACCCAAGCCAACCATAAGGATTCATCAAAACGTAAAGTCTTAAAAGCAGACGGTGTCAGCTTCAGGGACTGAAACTGGAGTTTGTTCCCACATAGGAGTCTGATAGGAACTCTAGGAACTACAAGTAAACCTGCAGTCTGAGAGTGAAGCGCTCTGTTTGGAAAATATAGAACAATAAGTCCTTAATATAAGCTTGAGTTTGGTTGTACTACACTACTTATTACTTTACTTTTGAAAGCTTTACTTTACTTTAAATGGCTAATCTTTGGACAATTTGGCGAGTTAGAGGGTGCAGATCTATGTTACTTCTTTTCTCTCATCTGGGCAATTGAAATTCCAGCAGCTTTCATTCCCTTCCCCTTTCTCTCCTCCCACTCCTCTGTCTCTGCCACTTTCCTCCCTTCCATCCTTCTGTTCTCTCAATTAAAGTCAGACAGTCGTGCTGTTCGGTCCTGCGGAGATCCCGATCATCTTTCTCAAAATGTCCTGGATTCGCTCATTCATCCTGTTCTTGCTCTCAACCCTGCTCATCCTCACCTGTAAGTACACCTTTACAGCAAATGAATAGAATAGTTCTGAGGGTCTATGCTTTGCCTTTTATTATTTTTTTTTAATCTTGACACATCTTAATGCTTGAATATACTGTGCAAGAAGTTGGTCTTTCATTTGAGTTGAAAATAAAAAACTGTTATTTCTGATTTTCTACTAACTTTAGTCTTGACCTTGTGAAATAAAAATGTGGAAAACTCACCAACGTTTTGGGGAAAAAGTCCACAGAGGTATGGAGGCCACGCCTATTCTGTATGGTTTCCCTAAAATTAACAAACAAGGTGTACCGGTACCTTTAAGACCAGTTGTTAGCATGATTAACTCGGTCACTTACAATGTTTCCAAATATCTGGGTCTGTACTCATCCCTTTAGTTGTAACACCATGGACTTTGTGGATAAGGTGAGGGATGTCATCATGGAGACTGATGAAACAATGGTCTCTTT
>JARVGQ010000804.1:2933847-2944372 GCA_031762355.1 Hypsolebias martinsi | reverse complement strand
GCAAACAACCATCAGGGTGCTAACGATCCATCGTTAGGCTGATGGTCCTCCTTGATCATGTGAGCAGCTGGTTTTGGATGTCAACAAAAAAAATAGTTGATCCACTGTGAGAAGGTGCTATTTATAAGACTGAGTTTGTTGACTGAGAAGTCTTTTGGATAAAAGACGAGACGTTTCTAATTTTTTTTTCATCCATCCAGAGGACCTCACTTAACTTTGTTAGAAAACTAAGTTAAGATAAATCAAGCTAAAATAATAAAAATTAAAAATAAACTACATTCACACATTTTATAATAAAGGGGAGGTTACAATCTTTAAGTTTTTATTTGTAAGTAATTAAAAACACAACAAAAGAAACAAAAGTCTGGTAATAATAATAATAATAATAATAATAATAATAACAATAATAATTTTGCAGGGCTAAACTTTGAGTTTCAGTAATATTGTTGATAGTTTTTGCTGATCTTAGCTCCTCTGCCAATTTAGAAGTGAGCCCTAATTAATGTTCAGCAGGTATGTGTCAGTTTAAAAACCAAAACCAGGGTTTGTTTTGTCGGTGAAGTTTGAATCATTAAATATCATCATTAGTGTCTGTTATGGTTTTACTCAGTTTCCAGGGTGGTGAGAAGTGCGGCGGTTCGGGATGACTCCAAACAAGCTGACCCTAAAGGTGACGCCATTTCAAGCCTCTTAATACTGTATTGTTCTCATTTCCTCCGTAAGTCCTAACGCTGTGACCTTTAACCTTTAGATGCTGCACGGCAGGTGTTCATGCGCGAGTCTGACGCCTCGAACTTCTTCAAACGCCGTAGTCGCCGTTCACCCAAGTACTACGCCGAGATCCAAGGTAGACTGATCTGTGCTTTTATTAACAAATGGGATGATTAGGTTGGGTTAAGAATTTATTTTTATCCAGCCCAAGTTATTTCTGACGATGTTTTCTTGGTATGGCATGAATTAGACACCTTTGGCCTTATAGATGTGATAAAGTGTGTTGAGGCGGGTTTCATTGGTGCACGGCTGGGCTTGAACCCATAAAAGCTGCATGGTGCAGGAGCCTCGGGGTACCACGGTGCAGGCTCTGTCTATTTTCATTACAAAAAGCTCTTTTTTTCATTACATCATCAAACGCAACATCACTTTACCAACTAAAGACAAATAAGCTATTCAAGATGATTTTCAGGCGCATTATCAGATATAAACCTTTAATTATTATTTAATGGAAAGTCTGAAGCTGCCAAAATGGAGAACCTTTTCACTGATGTAACTCTGTTCATGGAAAGACCATTAGAGACGTCTGGATGTGCCTGAGCGCCCCTCCAAAAACAGACTTTGTGCCAGTTCAGAGAAATACAATAAAGTGGGCTGTCAAAAAGGATTGGTTATGTTCATTTTTCCATGTCTATGTGATTAATTTTGTCTTTTGAGAGATGAGTAAAAGCAGAACAGCCTTCGGAGAATGGAGCAGACTGACCTAAACACAGGATATTTTAATAAAGATCTAAAGAACAATGAAAATAACCTCCTTGTTCACTTTCCTTGTGAAATAACTCCAGCAGTACATTTACAGCTTCACTTTACTACAAGGTAACTGAACACCTGTCATCAAGCTGAGAACACTCTCCCACAGTGAAGCACGGTGGAGGCAGCATCATGCTGCGGGAATGTCCACACTCAGTCCAGTCAATGTTCATAGCCAGTTATTTCAGCTGCTAAGCAGTCATTCAGACAACCTGCAACGTTATACGTTGACAACATTTTGCTCTCGCAACATAAAATATACATAAAAAGTAATTTATAAGTATGTTTTCTGCATAAAAGTCAGCAAAAAAGCAGGTGTAAAAGACCAAAATACTCGAGCTGAATGCCAACTTTCAATTCTGGAAGTAGTAATGTATTTGAGAAGGGGGTGGGGTCAAAAAGGTCAATCTGTAGGAGTTGTGGTTTTTGTCCCTGGTGTCTAGCCCCATCTGGTGTCGTATTTATGTCTGCGCCCCCCTACTCTTCCATTTAGATCTTTATAGGGTTGTGTTTCTTTAGTGTCTATCTCCATCTTGTGTCATGTTTATGTCTTGCATCCTCTGTCTCTGTCTTTGGCATCTGTGATTACTCACAGGTGTCTTCATGTTGTCTAACTGGTGTTTGCTGTATTTAAGCTTGTGTGTTTGTCTCACTCCTGGTCCTGGCATTGTCTTCTGTTCACTGGTGATGACCTGTCTGCATGATGAGTACCCCCTGATCATTGTATGTTTGTTTTGCTGTCCTGTCAGCTCTTTTGTTTTGTTAATACATTATTTTTATATATCCATTGTGAGTTCTTGCCTGCCTGCACCGTTGGGTTCACCAGTACCAGCCTTCTGTGACACAATCGGCACCAAAACTACATCCAGTTACTCATACATTTAATTTTAGTATAATTTATTGTAAAAGTATTATCCAAGCTGAAGTACATCACTAAGTCTGTACAGCTGATTATAATCATTTTATCTTAAAATACTTATTACATTGTTCTATTTTAAATACTTTTTAAAGCATTCAATTCATCAATGAATGGTGTGCTCTCTGTTTGTTCTGGCTGTTTTTGTGTAGCAGTGTAGCAACGCAGCTCTCGGTCCAGCTGTTCAGTTAGCCTGATCGTGTACTATACACACTTCCATTTTGGTGTGTGGCTACTTCTAGGCGTAAGAAAGGTCACTGAAAATTGTGTTGCCACATCAGAATCAAATATTGTGTACCACCACACTTTGCTTTCTAGTTTTTATATTGCTTAAAAGTATGTCTCTCAAATTATTGGGGTGGCCAAGGCCACCATTGGTCACCCCCTGGCTCCACTATTGCACTTGCACTCTTCTCCACAGGATAACTTCTATCTATTTAATTATCTCACACCAAAAACAGTCAGGTTTACTTCATTCTCTGTTCAGTTCCACCCCCCCCCCCCCCAAAAAAAATACTCATTTCAAAAACTACAAACATTCACTATTCCAATCCCTCAGTGATGATCGGCGTACCGCTTGTTCTTTTTTCAGTTCCACCAGTGAGCATTTGATTCAGCGCTTAACTTTCTTTTATGTCCGATGACAATAGAGTCTCGGTTCAATCCTTAATTTTATTTCAGAGAATAAACTTGAAGCCATTGTGTGTGTGTGTGCTTTTTTAAGTTTCAAGCTAACGTGTTTTGTTTTTAGAACAGAAAGCGCCCAGGAAGAGGATTTACATTATATCTGAGCATGGTTAATAAAAAATGTCATGGGGAGAAACAAACAGAAAACATGTGTTTGACAAATTTATTATGTCAATTCTGCTTAGACGTGTTTCCACAAGGCTTGTCTAAAGGTGCCGCTCTCCTGCAAGGGAACATTAATTTTCAGCCTGGTTGTGTGAAACATTTGGTTTTGCACAATGAGTTTGTGTAAAACAACACGTGATGCGTGAGTACACGACTATTGGATAAATGTCCCTTTGTTCCTCCCAACAGCCGAGCAGAGAGTGAAACGTGCGGCCAGCGAGCGACGGAGGGAGTACAACGAGGAGCAAAGTAGCGAATACGAGAACTACGTCGAAGAGGATCGAGATGGTAAGAAGGAGGTGTCGAAGGCAACCCAGCATACTGTCATTAAAATACTAAATCCAAAACGAGGCCTTGCTTTCATTAAAGAAATGGGTTTTAAACTAAGATGGAGTGTGACCTGTTGGCTCTCAGAGTTTATGCTGATGACTCTCAGCTACTACCACACCAAACCTGAGCTCAATGTCTGTAAGATTACCTGAATAAAAGCCACTTTTGTATGTTTCGACCATCAACTTGAATCCATTTGATTCTAGTTCTAGACATAGTCTGTGTTCTAATAATATAGATATTTTGCTAACATACAAAAAGGCTTCAGTACAGTTCAATTCAATAGTATGTTATTAATCCCAAAGGGAGATTAAGTGTTGTTGTTACTCATTATCCTCGTTTCATTAAGATATGTTATAGATGCTGATGGCTGTAGGCAGGAAGCATCTCTTGTAAAGGTCCACCCCACTGCAGATACGAAGAAACTGGCCGCAGATGCCATTCGATCCGTCCACCTGGACTCGGCTGGCCTCTCAGTTCCCCCTGGACTGCAGGACCACCCGAATGCCGGGCAGGACTCCTCCCAGAATTCCAGCAGCCCGCCAAGCTCCTCATTGCTACAGACAGACTGCTGCAGGTGCCGGGGGACGATCCTGGCCCTTCTGCTCTCACTAGCCATGTTTCCTGCTAGTTGCAGGATCTCCTTAGGAGCTCTTAGGATCTCAGTGGTCAGGCACTCGAGCACAGCCGGCAGGTAGACAGGAATGCATCCACGGAGCCTCCTTTTCAACTCATTTGAGATTTGGCGCTGTAGCTGAGATATCATTTGAGCTTTTGATATGTTAATCAGCTGCTCCCGGTTGCAAACAAAACACCTGTTTGTTGTGGTTACGCATCACAACAAATGTCTAAAAGTTAAAAAAAAAAAGTATCAGTAAAAATCCTTCCAGCTGCACAGTACAGGTAGTCCTCGACTTACGTTCGAGTTCCGTTCCTACGCGTCGAACTTAACTCGAATTGAACTTAAGTCGGAACTCATTACACGTGACGAACGTAAGTCCGAATTTTGGCCGTAAGTCGAAAAAAGAACGGTAAATGGCTTTTCAAACACGTTTTTTTTTCAACGTAACACAACACCAGCGTACATTCTGTACCTAAACCTGTACAGTACTGTATTTCCAAGCAGTTAGCTAACACAGTACCCTCAAAAAACACATAGAATAGGCACTGTGCAGCTATTGAAAGTCAATGGGAGGTGTGATGACGTCACTGGGGAGGCGGGCCGTAAGTCCGAAATGCTGTAAGTCGGGGGGGCTGTAAGTCGAGAACTACCTGTATCTGATACCAGAGGAAACAGTCCTTCAAGAAAAGGGATTTACATCCAGAAAAACAGGAATTACAGCTTCCAAAAGCAACATCTCAGAATGAACAGAGCTGTTCCAACATGTAGCTGCTCTGAGCGGCGCAATTCCAGAACCAAAGTCTTGACGCCAAGAGTTAAAGCAAAGACCTTGCAGAGTGTACATGAGTGTATGCTGATGACTCTCAACTACTACCACACCAATAGCTCAACACCTGCACATTTAAATCGGGTTTAGCCGCTTTTAAGTTTGCTGAGCATGGTCGGCTGTGGCAGCCATCTTGAATCTGACAATGGTTACGACTTCTAAATATTTTCTGAGCATTTCATTAAAATTTATCCAATGTTTCTTGAGATATTTTGCTAAAAAAAAAGAGAGAAAGCAGACAGCTGGAGACTGAATGCAGTAAGTTTGAACCACTTTGCCAAAAACTGAAGGAATGTCAGCAGTCTGGACCGGGGTCAACCAAAACCAGATCAGACTGGGATGGTCCTCTGGACCGCAGGAGGGAACCTGGGACTCCACAAAGACTCAACGTGTTTATTTGTGGTCCAGCAGAAGTTCACAGTCCCTGCGGTACTCGGTAATTGTTACTTTTACAGTTTCTAAACTGAGAAGTACGTCCCACAAACACACGACCTGCCTGGATAGGAAACACCAACGTGGTGATGTGAGGGGAAACTGTAGAAGACAACAAATTCATCTCCACCAACGCAACCCATGTGATCAGTGGAGACCTTATATTTGTAGGTTTCCTCTGTTGGAAGATGCCACAAACAAGTGATAAAGCTCCAGTTTATGTAGTTCCATTTTTTTATTTACAAAAAGGTCTAAACTTGTTTAATGCATGTTTTATTTTTCTCAAATTAGATTAAAAATAGCAAAATTCTTTGCTGATGCATCTAAAATTATTGTGTAACATTGTAATAATTTAAGAAAGCATGCCAACATTTTGATGAATGGACTGAATAATGCAGCAGAGGACCATGGTGGTAGATTTGATTTTGGTCTATAAATTAAAATAACTTTTTTTTTTAGAATTCTGACATTAAAGTCAGAATTCTGACTTTAATCTATTTAATTCTGAGATTAAAGGAAAAAAAAAATCCCCAAAATTCTATTTTATTTTACTGTGCCTCTAAGTGTCATTTGTAGTATAAGAGTAAAGAGTTAACGGTGACGCCTGTGTTTTATTATGGTTACCATGGTAACCGCACACCTGTGTCTCTCATTCCCCACCTGCAGTCAAAATGGGAGGCAGACAAAAACTAAAAAATAAGCCTCAAACAAACAGTCGCTGTGTAAAAACTACAAGTCGGATCTTAAAAATTCTTGATCTTTGAGCAACAGAAGATCCTGAAGGTCCCAATAAATAAATAAAGCTTTTTGTTCTTGTATTCAACTTTTTTTTTTTTTTTTTAATTTATCATGTCTTGGATGACTGAGAATCTTCACCAGCATCCTGAAGGTCACAAGTGTGAAAATTTAAATGTTCTATATTTTTAATGTAGGTGATATGACAAGTCAAAAAGATCCTTCTGTACTAATTTCAAAGTTAAAAACTGTTGCATTCTGTGTGAGGTCCAACTGTGTCAGGCCCGTATGGTCCAATTGTGTGAGGCCCAACTGTGTCAGGCCCGTATGGTCCAATTGTGTGAGGCCCAACTGTGTGAGGCCCATGAGGCCCAACTGTGTGAGGCCCATGAGTCCCAACTGTGTGAGGCCCAACTGTGTGAGGCCCATAAGGCCCAACTGTGTGAGGCCCTTGAGGCCCAACTGTGTGAGGCCCAACTGTGTCAGGCCCATATGGTCCAACTGTGTGAGGCCCGTGTGGTCCAATTATGTGAGGCCCAACTGTGTGAGACCCAACTGTATGAGGCCCATCTGTGTGAGGTACAACTGTGTGAGGCCCAATAGTGTCAGGCCCGTGAAGCCCAACTGTGAGGCTCGTGAGGCCCATTTAAATGTTGAGCCATATTTTAATGTGAAGTCTGTCTGAGCTAAGAGCTCCAGAGTTTTCTTGTGTTTCGACAAACTTTCAGTGAACTCCAGCTTATTTTTCTGAAGTTTGCCCACGTTTTGCTGTCAATAAGTCCTAGTGCTGCGCACGCTATTCCCGACTGAGCCACACATTATCGTGTCTGATTTAATGGACACCACAGCTAAACTATCATAGCAAATGAAATAATTAAAAAAAATATATGTATTTTTAAACATATTTGGAGCTAAAATCTGGAGTAGTAGCAGCTGAAAGTGATCTTGAACACAGTACCATGGGATTTAAAAAAAATTTTTTTGGTGACCAATTTTGTATTTATCGTTTTTTTTTTTTTTTTACTCGCAGAGTTAAACGAGAGATCGAGGGAGACGAATGAGCAGCTGCGAGAATATCACTATGATGGTCTCCACCCTCGGTCCTACTGGTTTCACTGAGAAGAACCGGAACGCATCAGTTCAATGCTGTCATTTCAGGTTTACTGGATTTTTCCCGAGAGTCCGAGGGCAGTTGCCTTAGCTAACCATGCTTTTGTATCATTTTAAATGTTTTCCTTACATTTATATTCATTCTAACTTTGTAACATTCACCTGACTCAAACTGTAAATTATATTCAATGTGCAGTTTTTGTATTGTAACTTAAAACGTTTGCATGCTTGTGTTTAATTATGATTATATTAAATATATATATTTCACCTTATGAGCTGTTTTAGCAGAAAAATAAACTCAGAGGAGGTCTGTAGCTTTCATTCTTACAAAGGAACATTGTGAAAATGTGAAATAAAGATCAGTTTCCACTTGAACTTGCCTTGAAATGTCTGGTATGTGGAGCATTTTAAGGCGAGGAGGCGGTGGGAAGCTGCTGGACTCATCAGGCTGCAGATTCCACAGGTGGAAAATATTCAACATAAACGGGCTAAAAGGAGGGAGATGAGTATGAGGTGCCGTTTGTAAAGTTACACAGTCAAAAATGAACAGTAATATTTTGGTTTATTTAGATTTTAATAAGAAAAATAAGTTGTTTTTTCAAAGTCACATTTTCACCATGTTGTTCATACATTTAGAAGTATCATAGTTCCCAATATTTAATTTCCAAACAAAACGTTTAATTTGCTAACTAAATATTTAACTAATCTAAATATTTAACTAATCTAAATATTTAACTTGCAAGCTGAATATTTAGGTCAGAGCTCCTAAATATTTACCTTGCAAGAAAATATTTAGATCAGTTAAATATTTAGTTAGCAAGTTAAATATTATTTTGGAAATTAAATGTTTAACTTATAAATTAAATGTTTAGTTTGGAAATTAAATATTTAGCTTGGACAACAAATATTTAGTTTGTAAATTAAATGTTTAGTTTTGAAAATAAATATTTAGCTTGGACAATAAACATTTAATTTACACCTAAATATTTATTTTACTAACTAAATATTTAACTTGCAAGGTAAGTATTTAGTTTGTAAGCTAAATATTTAGCTCAGAAATTAAACATTTAGTTGGGAACTGTGACATTTATAAATGCAAGAACATGGTGAAAATATGACTGAAAGAATTTCTTATTAAAGGCTAAATAAACCAAAATATTGCTGTTAACTTTTGACTGTGTAACTTTACAAATGGCACCCCATAGAAAATTAACAGCACTATTTTGATTTATGTAGCCTTTCATAAGAAAAATACTTATTTTTTTCAAAGTCATATTTTCACCATGTTGTTCATACATTTATAAATGTCAGTTCCCAACTTATATTTCATTTACAAGCTTTTTAAAATTTTGTACTATTAGTGCTTAGTTTTGTGTATTTAGGTTAGTGAATATATTCTTAGTTCATGTCTTGGATCTTACTAATGTTTTTCTTTACAAACTGGGACCCTGTGCACATAGTTTCGTTCCACCTCATGTGCCACATGTGGTATGACCAATAAAAATCCTTGTGATCCACACTTCAGCTAACTGTCACGAGGAATCAAACTCCAAAGCACAAATCCCTCAGAATAATCCTGATTATTAAAGTTATACATGTGGTGGAGGGGTCAAAGGTCAGCCAGTTAAAGGACACGAACCTGCAGCTTTCAGGTGAAGAACTCACCTGCTGACCCAGTCCACCTTACGAGCAGAGTGGACATCACCAGAACCAGAGAAGATTCCTCTAGAGGAAGTGGTCCTAATATATGTGGAGACCGTCTGAGGACACTTTCTGTCCAAAACATCAGTGGACTGTCTCACAGATGGACAGATAGGGACAATCTATGGGACATTTCTGAGCTGGCTGTCAATTAGATGTGGCGGCCATCTTGAAATGAGTTTTAGACGTACATCCAGCGATTTGATTCATCAAAATCTGTTGATATTTTGCTAACACAGAGCAATGACCAAAGCGAAGATGCGATAAGGAACTTGGAGCTCGGGTTGGGGATGACTCTCGGCTACTACCACATCAAGTTGAAGCTCATTATCTGTAAAACTGACGGGAGTCGAGCCCGTTGTTTGTGGCGTGGAGACATTTTGTGAACAGAGGAACTCGTGTCGAGACAAAGACATGATCACCCGCCTCTCTGCAGGTTAGGAAGCGTCCTGCTGTACCAGCAAACACTGAACGAGGAGTCTATTTTTATTATTTTTACTTCCACGAGAGGGAGCAGAGATGAAAATGATCAAACTGGAAACCGGAAGTTTTTATTAATTTATCTTTTATAGATTTACTGCTCCTAAAAGTGGGTCAGTCCTCCATTATGAGTCTTGATAGAAACCACAATAACTGTTTTGTTGTCTTAACTGTTGCAAGAACTAAAAACTAACTGCAACTGTTAGCAACTGTCATTACATTTTGTTTGGGGACTAATTAGCAACATCTGTAAACTTAAAGCAGATTTATCCAGTCTGTTCTTGTTACTGGGTGCTTTGGGATCCACTAAGGCCCAAGTTACACAACAATAATTTATTTAACAGCTAATGAGTTTATGTGCATCACTGTTGGACTAATGAAAAAATGATCACCAAAGGCCTCGTCCTCAGTAATGAGGGCGTTGCTTCGGTTGGTCGCGGTGAAGAGTTGAGTCGAAAGACAAACCCCGTTTTTACTCGTCCGTCTACGTTCCAACGCTCACGAGGTCTGGATCAGAACGGAAAGAACCAGAATCTGGGTTCAAGCAGATGAAATGAGCGAAGGTGGGGGAGGCTCGGCCTTGGAGATAAGAGGAGCGCCGTCATCCAGGGGGAGCTTGGAGTAGAGCTGCTGCTCATCCGCATCCAACAGGAGTCCGTGAGGAGGTTCATCTGATCAGGATGTCTCACTTTGGAGGTTTTCCAGCCATGTCCCGCTGGAAGAGAGCTGGGAACACCTCAGAACCCCCCAGGAGGAGCTGGAGGCCGGGTTTCTCTCCTGGACCTGTTGCCTACCCGACCACAAAGATGGCGCCTGAACCAACAGTGAGGCGTTTCAGGAAGTTGTTCATTTTGGAACAGCTCGGCTGCAACACGACGTTGTTCTCAGGCCGCTCACCACTAGGTCTGTCACGATAACAAATGTTGCTGGGCGATTAATTGTCTCAGAAATTATTGCGATAAACGATAATATTGTTTGAAATTTGACAATAATTAGTAAT
>JARVGQ010000804.1:2884622-2899816 GCA_031762355.1 Hypsolebias martinsi | reverse complement strand
ATACGGAGGTGCGACATGTTTATGGATTTTTCCAAATTATTGGACAAAATTGGACAATGCGACTTATACGGCGGAAAGTACGGTATTTACCAGGTACAATTTGGTACATACAGGGTACGAACCTGGAACTTTGCTTCATATTTGGTTCTTGCGGAGTATGCACCCAGTTAGTAGCAGGTAGTATTATGTATCGCTTACATTTCCATACAAGAGACTGAAAGAGAAAACGAATTTTGCCCTTAATTAAAAAAAAAAACTAAAATAAATGTATGGATTTAGATTAGGACATGCTAAAAACAGTTAGCTCATTGCTTTATAAGCTGATAAACAAATTCCCAGCCCAAATTTGAGAGTTCATATTTTATTTTTTTAATACATTTTAAAATCACAACTGGTAGAAAAAGGAAAAAAAGCTTTTTGTTAAATTTGTCTTTTACTTTGAAAGTATTGTATGTCGACTTCCTGTGCTAACTTCCGGTAGCTTGACGCGCCTTTTCCCTCTTTCTCAGGGAGTTTGGCGGTAGGAGGAGGAAGAGGAGAAGAAGCCTTCCTCCTGACGCTCCGGGCTCGTGCCCACAGAAAGTAGAACCGGCTGGACGTGGACGGATACCGGAGCGGCTCCTACCTGCTCGCGCCTTCCGGTGATTAAACGCACCTGCGCGCGCGCGCTTCGGTTCGTTGGAAGGGCGAAGAAAATCTCAGCGTGCGTTTTTAACCGTTTTCTCGTTTCCCCCGGGGAGGGAACATGTTGAAGTAAAACTTGAGAAGTTCGGTCCGAACCGAGCCCAACGACCAGGATGTGACTGTGGCGGAACCGGCGGCGCAGAGGAGCTCGTTCCCAAAGAATTTTACCCGTTTGTTTGGAAATACCGTGGAAAAAGTGCGCGTTTTGTCCTCGGAGGAGCAGCGGGAGACTTCGAGGTGCGTTCAGGTTCAACTCATGTCTGTCAGCTGTTTTATGTAACGTTCACGGTCCGACCCCCACCCAAGAATTTCTCTTTTAATCTTTTTCTGTTAAAGTGCTTTTAAGCTGAACATCTGGAACATCAGTTTGTCTTGATGAAGATTTAATCATGTTCTCCCAGTTTTTAACTCCATACCTGCCCAGAAGCTGTGGGGGGGGGGGGGGGCCCGCGGGGGGGGCGTGCGGTGAACATGTGGGTGAGAGCTCCAGATGTTTACCGACTCTAAACTGCCACTTGTGCAGAATGTGTAGCTCCAAAGGTTGTTCAAACACGACGAACGTTTGAAAGCAAATATTTGAGTTTTTGTTCCTGAAGCTCTAAAGGAAGTCCAGAGTTCTGGTCCAGCTGGGCTCAGGTGACCACTGGAGCGTGGACTTTCCAAGACCTCTTCTTCTGGGAAGTTCCACAGGTATCTTTGTTTGGAGACTTGTGGTTTTCATGTAATAAATGAATAAATAAATCAAAAAGGGAATCTTTGGAGGTGGACTTTCCAGGACCTCTTCTTCTGGGAGGTTCCACAGGGATCTTTGTTTGGAGACTTGTAGTTTTCATGTTAAAAAAAAAAAAAAAGTGAATCTTTGGAGACAAACGCGTTCAGGTTGTTAATTTTTGAGGATTTCAAAGCGAGGTTTTCTTTAAAAACATGTTTTTGCTGATGAAGCACCTCCGTAAAGCAGTTTTTCCAGAGTTTTCTCAGAAGCCAGACGTCCAGGGACATCAACACATAGTTTTTTATTTATTTATTTGTGAAAGTATTTATTTATTGAGCACACTGATCGTGTTTCATCAGGCAGGACCTGTTTTTGTCAAGTTACATTATTCGTCAAAATTTAGGACAAACATTTTGTTATGGTTCAGCTGCTTTGTGCAAATTTATAAATAATTGAGTTGTTTTAAGCAAATTTCAGCTGTTCTGTGCTCCCAGATTCTTTCTGAAACTATATATTTGTGAGTTTTCTAACCTCTAATTTCAGCTTATTTCTGCCAGTTTCAGCTTTTTCTACAATTTCAGCTAGTATACCTGTTTTTATGCAAATTTAGCTAATTCCACATGTTTTGCTCTCATTTAATTTTTCAGTCTAATTCAGCAAAAATGTGCTCTCTCCACTCTCCTTGTAATTTCAGCTTCTTTCTACATTTTAAGCTGCTTTTTCAAAAAAAAAAAAATTTTTTGGCTAATTTCAGCTCTTTTCAGATAATTTCATCTTTTTTGTGCCAATTTCTGCTTCAGCAAACGTGTTCTTTCTGTTCTACCTTTTTAGCTTCCTTTTTAGATTTTTTTAGCTAATTTCAGCTGTTTTCAGATAAATTCAAGGTTTTCTTGGTAATTTCTACCACTTTCAGCTTCTTTCTGCTAATTTCAGTTTATGCTCCTATCAGCAATTTTCTGCTGTTTTCAGCTTTGTCTGCTATTTCAGCTACTATTTAGCTGTTTTTATGCAAATTTTAGCTTTTTGCAGCAAATTCCACATTTTTTGCCGTAATTTCATTTTTCAACCTAATTCAGCAAAAATGTGCGCTTTCCACTTCCGTCTTGTAATTTCAGCTTCTTTCTACGTTTTCAATTGTTTTTTTTTTGGCTAATTTCAGCATTAAAAAAAAAACCTTTTTAGCTACCTTTTTAGATTTTTAGCTAATTTCAGCTGTTTTCAGATAAATTCAAGGTTTTCTCTGTAATTTCTGCTCCTTTCAGCTTCTTTCTGCTAATTTCAGCTGGTTATGCTCCTTTCAGCTTTTTTCTGCTAGTTTCAGCTTTTCTGCTCTTCCAGCTACTATTTAGCTGTTTTTATGCAAATTTTAGCATTTTATAGTAAATTCCGCATTTTTTTAAGCTAATTTCATCTCTCTCCACTTCTTTCTGATAGGTTAAGCTTCTTTTCAGCTTTTTTTGGTTGCAAATTTAAGCTGTTTTTAGCTAATTTTCATGCTTGTTTCTGCTTATTTAAACCTAATTCATTTAAGCTTGTTCTTTCATTTCGGCTACATTTCAGAATGGTTTTAGCTGATTTCAGCTGTTCTTCTGCAGTTACACTTCCTCTTAGCTGCTTCATGAGCTCAACCCCTCGTACAAACGTTCACACCTTCACTGGCGTCACTGATCGTTTTAATTCGCTCACGTTGCGTCTGATCGTTCTCTGTGAACCCAAACAACACGGTCAGCTGTTCAGCGTGCACGCCGTGTGCTCGGCCGTACTCCAGAGCGCGGGTCTCGTTGGAGATCTGCCATTTGGAAACTGTTTTTCCGACTCGTTTGTTTCACCCTTCTCACCTGAGAGCTCAGGTGAGTCCGACTCGGCCGCTTGGGTTAGAACCGGCGCACGTTGCAGTTTAAACCCAGAGAAAACTAGAAGCACCAGCAAACTGTTTGTTCCCAGTTTGGAGTGGGAACCAGTTTGTTCTGGTGGCTGCTCAGATTGAAGAAGTCCTTTTGGATGAAGGATGAAACGTCTCAACAAAAAAAGAAAGGTTCCAGCTGAGCAGACTGGATTATCGAGCGTGGACTTTAGTGTAACTCCGCCCAGGACTGAAAGAACCGCAGTATTGATCCATCACTTATTGATTAACTATGAGTCACACAGCTGGACATTACTTGAGTGTGAATTAATCATGTAAGAAACACAGTTTTAATTGTAACTAAATTAAAGTTTTAGGTTTTATAGTTTTATTTTCCTCCAACTGGCAAAACAACCGTTTTGGATGAACTTTAAACCGTTTAGCGCCGTCGTTTGTTCATGTTGGTGACGTAAAGTGTCTGCAGTGAGCTACAGACTTTACCCGTGTTGATGTCGCCCGCTGCCATGGAAACAGGGCGATAATGTAACGGTGACTGTTCATGACGCACTCGCTCTGTTGTGATCGTACGTGTTTCTGTCCGAGTCTCGTCCTGCAGTTTTCATCTGTTTCAACAAATCATGAATCAAAACGTTCGGCTCCTTCAGGACAAACCTGCCGTGACTTCTGGTGTTGGTGCAACTTTAGCTGTTTGAAATATTTAGCCCTTTCTGCCATTTTAAAAAAATCTCATAGAAAATGAGTTGAGTCATTTTACATCCTTCAGATCTTTAGATCTGTTACAAACTTTTACTGCTCCGTTCACTTTTTGTTCTGCTTCAGCTTCTTTCAGCTAATTTCAGCTGTTTTATTCCCCTTTCAGATTCTTTCTGCTACATACATTTTCTTTTTGATATTTTCACCTTTCAGCTTATTTCTGCAAGTTTCAGGCTTTTTACTATTTCAGTCACTATTTAGCTGTTTTATGCTAATTTAAGCTTTTTCAGTTAATTCCACATTTTAGTACTCATTTCAACATTTTTCAGCCTAATTCAGCAAAAATGTGCTCTCACTTCCTTGTAATTTCAACTTTGTTTTATTTAGCTACTTTGCAGCTGTTTTTTTTATTATTTGCTATATTCAGCTTTTTTTCTAATCATTTCTACTTTTTGTGC
This sequence comes from Hypsolebias martinsi, assembly GCA_031762355.1. NCBI lineage: Eukaryota > Metazoa > Chordata > Actinopteri > Cyprinodontiformes > Rivulidae > Hypsolebias > Hypsolebias martinsi. Next base: position 2,895,405 of record JARVGQ010000804.1, on the reverse strand, counting down.
TCAGTTCTGCTTTTTTCAGCTAATTGGGCAAACATGTTCTTTCTGCTTTCTTCAGCTAATTTAAACTTATTCTACCTTTTTTGGCTACTTTAGGATTTTTGGCTAATTTCAGCTGTTTCAGATAAATTCAAGTTTTTCATGGTAATTTCTATTTTTAGCATAATTAACTTCTTTCTGATAATTTCAGCTTTTTTTTGCTAGTTTCAAAATTTTCAGCTATTTCAGCTACTATTTAGCTGTTTATTCTAAGTTTAGCTTTTTCCAGCTAATTCCACATTTTTTGAGCTCATTTTAACTCCTTTCACTTCCTTCTTATAGGTTAAGCTGCTTTCTGCCTTTTCGGCTACTTTTTAGATGCTTTTTGCTAATTTTAGATTCTTTTTAGCTGATTTCCTATTTTTGGTTCTTTTCTGTTTAAACCTAATTCAGCAGATATGTGTTCTTTCTGCTTTCTTCTGCAAATTTAGGCTTTGGTTCGTTCATTTTTGCAACATTTCAGCATGTTTTTTTAGCTAATTTCAGCTGTTCTTCAGCAATAAGCATTCACTCTGCATGATGCAGCTTCTCTAGTTTGTCTGATGGCTGAATATCTAATGAGCCATTTGAAAACCGTTTAGCGTCATCAGCGTTATTTTCTGATTTCATGTATTTTTTTTATTAATGAATGAAAAAAGTAGAACAACTTCAGATTATTGTGTAAAATGTGAACTTTTGTATCACGTACGACCAAAAAAAGAGCTGGATTTAAACTTAAACTATAAAACTTGGACTTATTGTTTATTTATTTATTTTTTTTTACCAAAAATGCTGTGAAACATAATGGAATTATTGAATCCAGACATTTAAACACAATTATTTAGTCACAACTCTTTCCAAAAGGCAGATTATTCTTTTAAAAATTAACAAAACGTTGCACATTGTTAAATTTAGTTTAACTTTTTTTTTTTTTTTTTAAACTTGTTTCTTCATACTCTGAGTTCTCGTCGTTGACTCGTTGGTCTGTTGTGAAACTCCGTCCTCGACACATTTGTTCACGGCGCTCAGGACCAGGTGCAGGTGGAGGAACAGGCGGAGGAACGTCTCCAACAGTCTCCAGTTCAACGTTCGTTACTGGCCCAGTTCTGTCCAACCAGTTTGAGTGGAATGCTGCTGGTCGACTCGCAGGAAGTTTGCTGCGTGAGCTCTTTATGAAACCAAGTCCCTGACGTCTCATTGGCTGATGAGTCATGAAGCAACGTCATGTGACTATGATACTAGTTAAAATGCTTAAACTAGTTATTTTTATTACTCGTACGGTATTAGACGATAAAACAAGACGTGTTTGAAATGATTTCTAAATCTTCTTCCTGGATGAAACGGAAAATGTTCTTAAAGTTAGATTTGGAGCAGGAGCTGGGTGCAGGTGGTCTTCATGGACTCGTGGTCAGCTCCGCTGCATGCAGAAGATGTGGCTCTGTTGGTGACCTTGGAGCGTGACCTTCAGCGGGCACTGTAGTGTGGGGAGGTTCTCAGATGAGTCTGGAGCGGCTCCTCCAAGTCTGATGCCACGGTTCTCGACAGGCGGGGGCGTCTGCCTCAAGTTTCTTATTCTTGTTCCTGAGTGGTGGGACGGAGCGGGATCATTGAATCAGTGCTTCATCCTGAATAATGAGGGCGTTGCTTCGGTCTGTTTGGTGAAGAAAGATCTGAGTCGAAAGGCAGGAGGAGCTGGGGAGGTCTGGGTTCCTCCCCTGGACCCGCCGCCTCCGTGACCCGACTGCAGATGAGAGGTGGAAGCTGTAGCTCGTCGTCCTCTCCATCCATCAACTCGTCTCGTGCACGTTTCTGTGGATTATGATGCACGAGGCGCAGATTCTGTACATTCATCTGTAAAATTTAAAAATTTTCTTCCAACGTTCAACACAAATCCCCGTTAGGGTTGCAAAGTGTGGACGCGTTGGTCAATTCTCAGAATTTGTTTTGTGAATTGTTGAAACATAATAATAATAATAATAATGATAATGATAATGATAATAATGATAATAATAATAATAATAATGATGATAATAATAATGATAATAATGATTATAATAATAATACCGATAATACTGATAATAATAATAATAATACTGATAATACTGATAATAATAATAATACTGATAATAATAATAATAATACTGATAATAATAATAATAATACTGATAATACTGATAATAATAATAATACTGATAATAATAATAATAATAAAACCCTTTTTTTTAATAATTTGTGGACCAGTTCTTATTTACAGCGATGACCTGGTCAGTTTATTGTAATTAATAAAAAATTCTGGTAGTTTTCAACAAACTATTAATATTGAAATCATCTACTGTGACATTTCGAGGGACGTTCTCCTCATCCAGGCGGAGAACATGCCTCGTATTTTTAAAATGACAGGTTTAATAACAACGGGTGCTCGTCTGAACGCTGATGTCACTTTAGATGAAAGTGTCAAACGAGCAGCGACGCTTTAACCGAAGCGCAGCTGGGTGGGGGCGACCGGTGACGCTGGATCAGCCGAAAAGCTGCAGATGAACTTTGCAGGTAAAACCGAAGCGCGAAAACGACAACAAGCTGCAGGATTGAGAATTAATTAGTAAATAATCTGATTTGTGAGACGGATCAACTCCATCACTGATGAAACGCTGACATGTGAGGCATGCTTTCAGAGAAGCAACACCCCTGCTGCCCTGGGGTCAAAGTGACCCCAGGGCAGCAGGACAAAATATAATGTCCACATCCTGGTTCTTTCAGTCTCTACCCAGAACTCATGACCACTGGTGATGTAGATTAACTGGTAAATGGGGAGCTCAGCGCCCTTTTCACCACAATGGACTGGAACAGAGTCCACAATACTGCAGACGCTGCACTGATCTGTCCATCTACAGCTCCGTTGTTTCCTCACTCAAGTGAGAGACCGACTCCTCCACTAGAGGCAGAACTTTGCTCCCAACCTGGAGAGGACAGTCCACCGTTCTCCATCCCAGGACCATGTTTGAACGTGTCACTCGAGTTTTTTTTTTTTTTTTTTCCTTTAGTGTGTCTGAGTTGATCAACGCTGACGTTTGCGTCTCCGAATCGTTTCCATCGCTTTGCTCCTGACGGGAAGTTTGACATATTGAATGCTGAGGAGCAGTTGTCGAGATTAAAACGACACTTTATTGTAAAATACACTGAGTGGTTGGATGTGGTGCATGTTGCCCGCTGCCTGTCATGTCCGAGTTTAAACTAAGACGATCATACGTTGATGGAGCTGCGGCCATTTTGGTCAAACCCCCCCCCCCCCCAAAAAAAACCTTTTTCTCAAGCGATATTGCAAACTTGTGCTCAGACTGTGTTTTTAATGACTGTTGGCTACTACCACTTCAAAATTTTAGCGTGAGAAAGAAAAACAAACAAAGCTGGAAGTGCAGGTTTTTCCAAGGTTTGATCGTTTAGGCAACAACAAAGATGCGATTTTCAAAATGCAACATTATCTGTTAAACCCACGAGTGTGACGTGTCATAATAATTACATGAAAAACTGGAACAACTGGAGAACCTTCCATGGGAATTAACACTCATAAACCTGGACAAACACCTTATTTACCTATGACAAAAATAATAATTTGAATATGATGCAGTTTGTTTGATTTGCTCCTGATTCACTTCACTGGAATCATTTTTAAATGTAAAAACTTCAAACGCCGTTTTCTGTCCGTCGTAAGACAGAGGAGATGTTTGGATGCAGTTAGAGAGGACATGGACGTAGTTGGAGTGAGGACAGAGGACACAGAGGACAAAGGCTGTCTGTGGAGACCCTGAATTTGGACAAGCTGAAAGGAAAAGGTGAATTTCGTTGTCCTGAGACGGTTTGTGGATCTCTGTTCAGAAGGACGCTACGTACCGGACAAAAACAAGCAAAAGACAGGCTTGAAGCTAATGCAGCTAACACAACAGCTAAAAGGATGAGTGAAACAAGCAGAAAGGCTCCCGAAGGGGAACAGCCAAAAGAAAACGCTGCAGCTCCATAAACTGAGACGTTCAAACCAAAGTGTCTTTTTTTTTTTTTTTTTACACTGAGACCTCCAGCTGGTGTCTCCTCTCTGCACAGATACAGGACCGTCTGGAGAAGTTAATATTTCTAGATCCATGTTTCCGATGCGACGTGGAGCCGTCTCGGCTTCTCCCCTCCTCCTTCGACGCTCGCTCGAGTTTCGCTCGCATCAAAACGAGCAGCTTGTTGGAGAAAACCCACCGCTGGTGACAAACTCTTCTCTGTTCTTTAGATTCAAACGTGCCGAGTCGCAGCAGCAAACGCTGACGGTGCGGCAGCTTCACGCAGGTCAAACATCCACGCGTTCAGATGAAAACGATGCTCGTCTAGTAGAAAGAAAAGAAACGTTTCATGCCCCCAAATGGAAACTCGTTGCCTTAGTTTGCTCTGAGTGTTATTTGCAGCACATTTGGGTGAAACGACTGGATTGCAGACACAGACTGGTTGTTTCCGAGGCCTCATGGAGGCTGCAGCTGATTGAAGCCGGCGAGCTGTTTGTCCAGCTGCTGACTGTCAGGAGCCTCGCACTGATTTAAGAAGCCACTGATTACTGATCTGCGCTCCATCTGCTCCGAGTGATGCCGTGTGAAGCACCTGTGGCGCCTCCTCGTCTCGTCTGAGGGGAGTTGGCTGTGGAGCGAGCCGAGGCGGAAAACTGGTGTTTAATTCAAACGGTTTGTTTTTGGACCCGCCGGTTCATCTAACCATGAAGCAGTGGTCTTCCTCCTGCTCGTTGCGAATCGCTTCACAATTTCTGCACCGTCAAACCTCGGATGAAGCAGCTTCTGATGCTCGAGTGTACGTTTCATCGTGAGGTGTCGCCTTGCCGAAACACATACCAAACACGGCAAACCGGTTGTTTTCTCCACTGGGAGCTTCGTCTGAATCGTTTGTTTTGTGCTCTTCCCCCCCAGTTTTAGTTTTGTTCAGAACGGAGCAGGTCCAGGTTCATGTTAAGAGAAAGTTTGGCCGTATTGAGGTGGTTCTGCCTGAAACTTTAAGTATGCACACGAGCGCTGACGTCCAGTTCCCCTTTTTCTGAACATTTTTTTTAATCTCACTACATCCGTACGCTTTTTATTTGAACTGTTTCGTGTATTAAAACGTTCAGCTCATTCAGGGGTTCTATAACTTCAGTTAGTTTTGTAGCTTTTTTATAATTTATAATTTATTTTACCTGGACAAATTTCCTATAAAATACATTGACACCTTCAGTTCTTTTCACAACAATGTTCTTGAAATCTACCGTATTTTCTGCTGTAAACGTCGCATCAGTCCAAATATGTCTAATAAAAGTGGAGAAAATCCATAAATATATTGCATCTATAATGCGTCACCGCTGACAACCTGGAAACTTGGGCCGAACCCGGAAACTTGAGCCAAACCCGGAAACGTGGGCCGAACCCGGAAATATGGAGCAGTGTTGTGCCAAAAATCGATTGGCTGCCAAATGGCGGCCGCGGGAGTGTGCTCGGGAGACCTTTAACAAGAATTTAACAAGATTAACACTCAAAAACAATTATTTGTTTGCTTGAAATTACAGTAAATGTGTCTCAGTTCAACTTTTTCTTAATAATTGCACTTTGACGGTCAAAACAGCTGCAATTTAAAAGCCGATACGCAGAAACATGAACACGCAAAGGACGACTCGCTGTGCATTTCTTTAAAATTTAACAAGATAACCACCTAAAAACAATTATTTGTTGGCTCATCTTTATAGTAAAGGTGTGTCTCAGTTGATCCAGGCAGACAACGGTGGCAGGCTATGGAAAGCCGACTGTCTTCAATAGCCACCTTTAATTATTACATGATGCAACGGCATGCCATACTAGTTGAGTGCCATCGAGTGGCTGAAAATGGTAATGTTCAATATTTTTAGTCAGAATGAATGAAAACGGTCTTATCCAAAAATTGTTTTAGAAATGTGGGACAAAAAAAATCCATAAATAAGTCGCAGGGCATGTACATTATGCAACAAACTGCAAGTAATAGAGGGAAAAATACGGTACTTCATCTATTACGCTTTTTACTAACATTTAAAATACTAATGCTGATGCTAATTCTTATTGTTGGTTCTGGTAATGCTTGTTTTACTACAGCTAAAGTTAGCTAGTTTAGCTAATGTTTTGGTAATTGAATCTGTTTTCCTACATCTAGTTAATTTTGCAGCTTTTATCTAACTTTAGCCTCTTTTTAATTTATGAGTCACTATTTTTTGTTTGGGTCTTGACTGTAGTTTCCACTTTCTAATCTTTTCAAAATAAAACTGCGTTGGCAAAAAAGGACGCAATGAGGGACGAGCTGTGCGCGTGTTGTGATGTAATCTTTTGTTTGACTATTACTTATGCAGAATTTACATTCAAACTTACCGGTACGTTCGAAGTACCGGTACTGTTCAGGGGTGACCTCTGGCAGCATTTCATAATAGTTATGCTTCAATAACTGATTTAAAGATTGGCGTTGTTTAACGTTTGCATCAGTCCACGTTGAAAATGTCTTCATTTGGACTGGCTGGTATTATCTTGAATAAAATGTCAAAAATGTTACAAAAACAACAACTTGGTGCTGATAAAAGCTGTGTTCCTCATTGTAATTTGAGTCTCAGTGTGTTTCCATTATTAAGTGGAAATCCAAGTACTTTAAAAATAAATTGTAGAAGAATATTAGCGTTTAAAAGCAGACAACGCTCTGAAGTCGTGCTTCTCAAGGTTCTGCTAACAATAAACGGCATCATGTTGCGTCTGCAGCTTTTGAGCTCATCTGCATGGAGGCGAGCTTCGACGCCGACCTCTGAATTAGTCAGTCCATTGTTCTGGCTGGTTTCCTCGGTTCACATCTTTTATTTCTCTTCCAAGCGGCTTTGTGTTCGAGACAAATTACCCGACTGAGTTAATTGTACAGTAAGTCTTCAGCTCGAACCCCTGATGTCTCATTTCGTGCCGCGAGCTCCAACACTCAATTTCTTTGCATCTCAACCATTTTGACATTTATTAATGGCGATCTATTTATTTGGACTTGAACAAAAAAAAAAATTAAAACAAAAATTCAGCAGAATTCAGTTGTAATTGTTCTAAAATGTATAATTTTTATTTGCAACTGGTAAAATTTGTCCCTAAAAACAAGTTATTAGCTGGTCCTGGAAATGGTATTTTCAGGTTCATCCATGACAATTTAAATCTAAATATCTTCAACAGCCACGTTGTGCAATAAAACTAATGGAAGAAGTGTGTGGATTTATTCTAAAATAAATTTCTGATCTCTTGGGATGAGCCTGTATTTTCTTGCGGCGCAGAAACGAGGACAGAATTGACGAGACATTTCATCAGACGGAGAGACTTTTGCAAATTGTTCCTTTTGTTTCCTCAGTGCGTCTGCCACATTACAACACCAGGGAGGAGGAAAAAGCACATCAAGTCCCATCACATTGTCTTGTTGATGGAACAATTTGTAAATCAGCTTCGTCAGTGTCGTGCTTTTCGCAAAACTCCCAAGAGCGTGATGTCTGCAGCCCGCCGAAGCGCGAGGCGTTGTTTAATTTCACCCCCGATGGCCTTTAACCCTCATCATCCTGACCGATGATACGTACGCACGGCCTCTGTAGCTACCTGTCACGCACGCGCCGCCCGGCGATGATGGATATCCCTCTGCGGAATGGAGCGAAGGCAGCGTGGAGAAGCTGTTTAGCAACCGGGGCTTTGCCAACTGTCTCCGTCTGTCTCTGTTAATTCAGGGTCACGTCAGTCAGCCCGAGACGAGGGGCGTTCTCACACTAAAGAGACAGAGTAATCATTAACTGGATAAAAGCCTCGCTTGGTAAAGAATGGAAAAAGAAAGATGCAAAGACAAAAAGACGTGGAGGAGGAGAGCTACAATACCAGTCGAAGGACTCCAGCCAGCAAGTTCTGTTCCCATTTGCTTTCGTACAATGCCCTTAATTACTAGCTGCTCTTGTTGCGCAAGTCCATTGTGTGGGTTTATTGCAGGAGATCAGAGGGTTCACTCTGGAAAGAGACGGATGCGTTTGAGAGTTGAGCTGGTCCTGTGGAGTGGAGCGGCTCGTTCTTTTTTCAACGGCTACACAAGTTTGATCGTCTTGAATGTCGCATCTGAAAACTGCCACTGGTGGATGCTTTCCCGAAGCGAGCGGCTAAATGTCGACTTTTATTTTGCAGAGACTGTTAAAACCGTGACTCTTGTGTGCACGAGGGCGGTGTTGAAGCATGTGCATATAAAACAGACCATTAAGAGCTAAAATATACCAGATGTTTTTATTGAAAGCATTTTGTGTTAGAAGTCAGTTTGTGTGTCTACGTACTAGACTGTGTAGAGGCAGGGCAGCCGGCTTGGGACCTGAACGTCCCAGGCTCAATCCCCGGTCACTGCACACCCTGCGGCACCTCTGGGCAGCACACCCCATCCCCAAAATGCCCCCCAGGCGCCCCAAACGGCCGCCCACCGCACCACCCGGCAGCGGATGGGCCAAATGCAGAGACCAATTTCACCATTGCATGGAAACATACAGTGATGATATTATTATTGTTATTATTATTATTATTATTATTGTTATTATTATTATCGGGGGTCACACTCCTCACCCTCCCTGGGAATCTTTACTTCAGTGTGTTGGAAACGAACCGTGTGCTCTTATTTGGGCCTTGAAGCGGTGAACCAGTTCAGAGGTGAACACGTGAGTTTTTCTTTTGGCCCATGCCGAGCTGTACAAATCAAGGCAGCCGATGGCTTGGAGACAAATTCTGTATTTTTAAAAAATCCAACAGGTTAATAAGTCGATAATTTCTTAATCTGAATAAAGGGATACTTAAATCCATAGAGACACTTGTATCATTAATGTATAGAAGAGCATTCTTGCTTAAACATCTGCAGTAAAGCTAATTCTAGCAGCTGCAGCATCTTTATTCTCCTGCTTGGTAATTCTGTACAGGCACAGTTGAATGTTGAGCTTTTTAATGTTCAGGCTGCTCTTGTTATCCCATATTGTTTTACGTTATTAATGTTTAGTCTATATCTTTGAGCCTAATATACTGTTTCTTTTTATACTTTATATTTCTGCTATTTTTAGGTGTAACTGGGACCCTGAGTACATAAATTTGTTCCACCTCTTGTACCACATGTGATGCAAATGACAAACTTGAACTTCAAATTGGCTGATTAAAATCATTCGGCCTCTAAACCAGATTCTTACCCTTGAAGATTTGCTGAGGGGCTCATAGGAGTTTTGTTGAGCAGCCCACATGTTGTGGGCCTTGGAAAGACTGAAAACCATGTTTCCCTGGAGCCATCATCTTTGAGTTTGCAAACGGCATTTGCAAGGTAGTCTCCAAAGTGTCTCAAACCCTTAGTTGGTGTTCTCAGTTTCTCTTTGTAAAGTCTCGCAGTTTTGTCGCTTGAATTTTGAGCATTTTCAAAGGAGCTGTGCCTCAAATATTATCTGCAAATAATCAAAAAAAGTTGTTGCGATTTTACAGAACTAAGTCTGGATTTTGATACAGACCTGCAAGGGAGATCTCCTTATGACCTAAAACCTCCGAATAGGCCTGTCACGAAAACAGTAAATCCATTAATTGCATGATAAATGAAAATTATCGACCTCATTTTCATTTATCAGCTTTATCGTTTCTCTGTGTCTCTCTTTTTACTGGACACTGAATGACAAAAAGCTCAACTCTGATGTTCTTCACTGTCCCCTCCCTTTCTCTTTAAAATCCACTAACAGTCCAAAATAGCGTTTTTGGATCGATAAAAGCAGCTAAACTGAGAAGCTAAGCTACAAGCTAAGCTAACAGGCCGACCTCGGGGAAAAAACTCTGTCTTGTCGAAGCTCCAAAATTTACAGTTGAAACTCATGCCTTCATGTAAAAGTTGTTTTTTTTTTTTTGCAAAAAGAAGCTGAAAACTTGTTTACTGATTTTTTTTTTAAATTAAAAGGTTTTTGTGAAAAGTGCTAAAGAGCTCAAATCATACCAAGCATCCACCATTTTGAGAAATGAAGAGAGAGAGCCCATGTCACGTCAAGGGGCCTCCCTCCCATTTTTCTTGACACGTTGCTCGCTCTCTCACTATCCATCCTTCAGTTCAAACTGTCTTTTACTGCCATCCAATGGTAAAAAAGGTACTACACACAAAAAATTAACCGTTTCTTCTTGAATTTGACAATAATTACTAATTATTATCAAATTTCAAACAAAATTATCGTTTATCGCAATAATTTCTGAGACAATCGCTCAGTAAAATTTGTTATCGTGACAGGCCTACCTCCAAGGCCACAGCTCAGAATCTTCAGATCTAAGAAGCTATGCCAGTGATGGGCGATGACTTAAAAACGTGGTTCATATCTGCCAGGTATTCCTGGTAAATTGTGGTTTTTGAATCAACGCTCGCTTGATTACAAACAGAACCGAGAAGTTGCCATTTTTCTTGCAGTTTTGAGTCTCGCTAGCCTTCAAGAGTCACAGTGATGTGAGGTGCCACTCAAAGAACTCTGTAGGGGTTTTTGCAGGAGTACTTGATTCCTGTATGTCCAAAGAGGGAACTGTGACCTCACTCTCAGTACAAAACTAAGCTTGTTTTGGGTGTGCGTTGGCCTTCATCCATCATCTTCGATCCTGTTCGTAGGGTTCACAGACAGGATCTTAAAGGCTCCAGTATAGCTCTGCGTTCGGCTGTACGCCGCTCTACGCCGTCCGTACGCAGAGGCAGATGCGTACGCCCG
>JARVGQ010000804.1:2737962-2748491 GCA_031762355.1 Hypsolebias martinsi | reverse complement strand
CTATAAGCGGCTGAAGGCTGGCTATAAGCGGCTGAAGGCTGGCTATAAGCGGCTGAAGGCAGACTATAAGCAGCTGAAGGCTGGCTATAAGCAGCTGAAGGCAGACTTTAAGCAGCTGAAGGCTGGCTATAAGCGGCTGAAGGCTGGCTATAAGCGGCTGAAGGCTGGCTATAAGCGGCTGAAGGCAGACTATAAGCGGCTGAAGGCTGGCTATAAGCAGCTGAAGGCAGACTTTAAGCAGCTGAAGGCTGGCTATAAGCGACTGAAGGCTGACTATAAGCAGCTGAAAGCTGACTATAAGCAGCTGAAGGCTGGCTATAAGTGGCTGAAGGCTGACTATAAGCAGCTGAAAGCTGACTATAAGCAGCTGAAGGCTGACTATAAGCAGCTGAAGGCTGGCTATAAGCAGCTGAAGGCTGACTATAAGCAGCCGAAGGCTGACTAAATGGAATGTAAAATTTAAAGAAGAAAATCGTGTTCACGCTGACTCCGTGTTTTCTCAGGATATTTGATTTTTAACAGGATAACAGAATCAGGATAACAGCAGAGTTTTTTGGTCTTTGTAGCTGAAGGTGTTGGTGTGGATCGATGTTTTTTCAGCCGACACGATGTTAGCGAACAGCAGCGCCGTGTTTTACAGCCACTGCTTTAATTAAACCCTCCCATCAGGACTAATGGAAGGAGAAACTCTGGATGTCACACGACTAATTGCTGCACTCAGTCTCTCATTCACACACACACACACACACACACACACACACACGCGCGAGCGCGTCTTTTCTAATCAGCTGACTCTCCCTCTGAGTCCGTTACCTGCACCTCTGCTTTTTAACAGATGTTCCTGCTTTAACGAGAAGCTCCTCATCTTTTTCTCCTCCACTTCCTGCTGCTATTTGACCTTTACGACCTTTCACTGGGGTTAAGAGTTATAATTTGTTTTATTTGTCTGACTCTTAATATAAAACATGAAATGTTCCACCTAACCGCACATCTGAATCACTGAAACCAAATTACCGTACTTTTTGCTGTATATCTAATAAGATTAATTCTTCTTTCTGCTCCTTTCATTTTAAATTGTTTGTATTTTATTGTAAATTATATGCATTTTTTGTTGTAATTGTTTGTACTGCTATTTTCTTTAATCTTTATTATTTTTTGTTGTTCTTTTTAAAATGAATAAGGATGAATAAATAAAAATAAACAAATAAGTCATAAATTATCATGCCAGTGACTTGTACAGCGAAGCGACGTAGTTTTTTCCTTCCATGTTTATAACCTAATTTTTAACTGAGATCAGATGATTTAATTCATTCTGACTAAAAATATTGAACACTACCACTTTCAGCCACTAGAGGGCCCTCGACTATTATGGCAAGTCAAGTGTGTCATTAATATGTAAAAGTGGCTCTTAATGACACACTTGGCTTGCCATACATGGTAAAATAAGTTAGTGGCACCATGAAAGGTATTGGTTCCTGAACACCGGGACATTTTTAAACCTTTTATTTGGACCTTAAAGAAACAGTTTTAACACACAGTCAAGTTAATCCAGACTTTTGTTGCTGAGCTTGTAATTTACTCTATCTCTGTAAAAACATTAAGAAACGGCCTCTTTGTTTTTCAGACACGATGGAGCGCTGGTGGGTGTGGCCGCTGACGGTGGTCTCCATGGCAACGGTTTACCTGAGCCCGTGCGTGATCGCAGCGTTTTCCTCCGACACGCTGATCAACAACGTGGTGATGGACGAGCGCACGGGCCGGCTGTACGTCGGCGCCGTCAACAGGCTCTACCAGCTGAACTCTGACCTTGGGCTGGAGGTGCGCGTTGAGACGGGCCCCATGAAGGACAACCCACAGTGCACGCCGCCGGTCACCGACGCCTGCGAGAACTCCAAGGAAACCAACAACCACAACAAGCTGCTGCTGGTCTTCCAAGACCGGAACGAGCTGGTGGTCTGCGGCAGTCTCTTCAGGGGCATCTGCTCGCTGAGGAACCTGAGCAACGTGGACAACGTGGAGTACTACAGCGACAACAACGGGGAGAAGTCGTACGTGGCGAGCTCCGAGCAGGGCGTGTCTGTGGTGGGAGTGATGTCGTTCTTCCAGAAAGGAGGACAAAAACTCCCCGTGTTCCTGGTGAGGATTCAAGCGCACACTCAGACACACCGCTGAGGTTTACTCACGTGAACAGAAATGATCAAATGTCACAAACACCCGTCCATCGTCTTCCACGGGTTCTGGAGTTGGGTCTTTGGTCCAGACGTCTGTCCACAGCCACCTCTTCCAGCTCATCCAGGAGGACTCCAGACCGAGACACAGTCTCTGCAGCGTGTCCTGGGTTTTCCATGGGGTCTCCTCCCTGTTAGACAAGCCTGGAAAACAGATCTTCTTGCAGCACAACTTCCTCTTCACCACAACGGACCAGATCAGTGTGCACAATACTGCAGAGTTGCACCGATCCACCTGTCAGTCCCACGCTCCTCTTCCCTCACTAGTGAACAAACCCTGATGGACCTGAAGTGGACTGTCCACTCAGACCCAGAGTGGACAGTCACCTCTTTACCGTCTGAGGACCATGACCTCAGATCTGGAGGTGCTGGTCCTCAGACGCTTCACGATGGTCTGGTCCGCTCCAGTGAGGGGTGGATATCCTGGCATGATGAGGCCACGGACTCAAACCTCCTCCGTCCTCTGGCTGCACCGACACGTTTACTCATGAAGTCCTGGTTTTCAGTCAAGTTTGTTCATGTTCAGGTGGATCCAGAAGGTCTTTGCTGGAAGGGAGTGTGTTTTCATGAAACGTCCGTGAACGTTTTGTTTCCCTCTGTTTCTTTTTGTTTTAGGTAGCTAAAGGCTACGGCAGCTACGACAGCACCAAGCTGATCTCCACCCGGATCCTCCAGGAGTACAACAAAGAGTGGGTGTATTTCGACAGCATCATCGAGGCCTCCGCGGTCCAGGCAAACCCCTTCGTCCTGCGCTACCGTCACGACTTTCGCTTCGCCTTCAAAGACAACAACTTTGTCTACTTCCTGTTCTCGCGCACGCTCGGGCTGCCGGACAACAAGAACTTCACCTTTATTGCCAGGATGTGTGAGGACGATCAGAGTTATTACTCGTACACGGAGCTGCAGCTCAACTGCAGCGCCAGCAACAAGTACAACAAGGTTCAGGTACTTCAGTGTTTTAAATACTTTGTACACATTTAGTTTGTTACTTGAGGCCTGGAGAACCAGGCAGGACTTTGGTGTCCAGGGTCCAGCCTCAAGTTCTTCAGAGCAGACTCTGGTTCCAAAACTACAGCGTGGCTGCAGCCATGGTTTTCATCTTAAACAGCGGGAGAAGGTGGAGACACCTCAACCATCTGCTTTAAAGTCGAAGGCTAAAAGTAGCAAAACACTAGCTAAAGCCTAAGATTAACAAAAGCTAAAAATAGCAATACACCTGCTAAAAGTAATTTAAAAAATAGATGAAGCTAAATATAGGAAAAGGCAAGCTTAAAGCAGCAAAATGTTAGCTGAAAGCAACAAAAGATTAAAATAGAAAGTTGCAAAAGGTTTGTTAACAGCTGAAGTAGAAAAAAAATTAATAGCTAAATGTAGCAAAATGCTATCTAAAAGCAGCAAAAGAAATACCTTAAAAGTACAAAAGGCTAATTAAAAGCTAACATAGCAAAAGACTGGCTAAAACCCAAAAGTAGCAAAAGGCTGGCTCGGAGCTAAAAGTAGCAAAACACTAGCTAAAGGCTAAAACTAATTAAAGGCTAGTTTAAAGGTAAAAATAGCAATACACGTTCGAAAAGTAGTTTAAAAAATAGATGAAGCTAAATATAGAAAAGCTAAAAGTTTAAATACACTTTCTAAAAGTAGCAAAACACTAGCTAAATCCTAAGATTTACAAAAGCTAAAAATAGCAATACACCTGCTAAAAGTAATTTAAAAAATAGATGAAGCTAAATATAGGAAAAGGTAAGCTTAAAGCTAAAAGTAGCAAAATGTTAGCTGAAAGCAACAAAAGATTAAATAAAAAGTTGCAAAAGATTAGTTAACAGCTGGAGTAGAAAAAAAAATCTAATAGCTAAATGTAGCCAAATGCTATCTAAAAGCAGCAAAAGAAATACCTTAAAAGTACAAAAGGCTAATTAAAAGCTAACATAGCAAAAGGCTAGCTAAAACCCAAAAGTAGCAAAAGGCTAGCTCGGAGCTAAAAGTAGCAAAACACTAGCTAAAGGCTAAAACTAATTAAAAGCTAGTGTAAAGGTAAAAATAGCAATACACTTTCTAAAAGTAGTTTAAAAAATAGATGAAGCTAAATATAGAAAAGCTAAAAGTTTAAATACACTTTTTAAAAGTAGCAAAAGTCTAGCTAAAAACTAAAAGTAACAAAATGTTAGCTGAAAGCTACAAAAGATAAAAACAAAAAGTTGCAAAACGTTAACAGCTGAAGTTGAAAAAAAAAATAGCTAAATGTAGCATAACACTATTTAAAAGCAGCAAAGAAATACCTTAAAAGTACAAAAGGTCATTTAAACGCTAACGTAACAAAAGGCTGGCTAAAACCCAAAAGTAGCAAAAGACTGAGTAGGAGCTACATGTAGCAAAACACTAGCTAAAGGCTAAAACTAATAAAAGGCGAGTTTAAAGCTAAAAGTAGCAATACACTTTCTAAAAGTAGCAAAAGGCTAGCCAAAAGCTAAAAGTAACAAAATGTTAGCTGAAAGCTACAAAAAATTTAAACAAAGTTGCAAAAGGTTAGCTAACAGCTGAAGTAGAAAAAAATAGCTAATAGCTAAATGTAGCAAGACGCTATCTACAAGCAGCAAAAGAAATGCCTTAAAAGTACAAAAGGCTAATTAAAATCTAACATAGCAAAAGTCTAGCTAAAAGCTAAAGTAGCAAAAGGTTGGCTATGTGCTAAAAGTGGCAAAATGTTAGCTACAAACTGAAAGTAACAAAACTGCAAAAAGATGAAAGTATCAAAAGACTGGATGATATCTAGGTTTGACAAGAGGTTAGCTAAAAGCTGAATCTATCCAAAGGCTAGCTAAGTGCTAAAAGTAGCAGACTTGTAGCTAGTAGCTAAATGCTAGAAGCCACCAAAGACTTGAGCTTCACTGAGGACGATCAGAGTTTTTACTCTCACAGGGAGCTGCAGCTCAGCTGTAGCGCCACCAACGCAAATAGTCCACGTGTTTGGCTCAGACGTTTTGGAACGTTTGGATTTGTTTGTCACAAAACCTTGAAGTTGTTTTCATGTTCTTACAGAAAACATCTGGCTCTTCTGTGTCTCTTAGGCTGCTTTTGTTGGAGCCCCTGGAGCCGTGTTGGCCCTGAACCTGACGGCCTCGGGTCAGTACGGAACGGTTTCAGCGTCCGACAAGGTTCTGTTTGTGGCCTTCACCTCAGAGGAGGAGACGTCGTCGGCTCTGTGTACGTACTTCCTGTTTGTTGAAGTCGGCAGAACGTCAGACTGGGTCGAACCGTGTCAGTGAGATGTTTCTTCTGCTTGTTTGGAGCTGCCGTTTCATCTTAAAGCCAGCAGCTGGAAACAACGTCTCAGACAGGCTCATTTGGCGTCTTGCTCTGGAGAAGTGGTTACATCACAGTTTTATCAAAGAGCATTCTTGGCTTTGAGTTTTGACTTTAATGTTCGGAAATAAAATTAAAAAGTTATCCTCCCCAGAAAGGCTGTGTGAAGTCGATCGTGTGAAACGGCCAGAAGTCGCTTCTGCAGAAACTTTTCCACTTTTATAATATTTAGATTTATTTGATGAAATAAATTTGTATTTCCATGACTCCTGTTGTGGATTCATCCCAGTCCTCTGTCCAGTTATTCCACTCATTTAACCACATTTTAACTCTTGTAGTGTTTTGGTCCAACCTTCAAAACGACTTTAGGTACGATCTCATGCGTTATCACACGATGTCGTGCTCAGACTGTGTGTTGAGGATGACCCCCGTCTACTACCACGTCAAACTCATCGAGTTATTTTTGTGTTTTCTAAGCTCCGTCCAGTTTATCCAGTCAAACCTGTCCAGTGTTTCTGAAGATATTTAGCTAAAACAACAAAAAAACTGCAGATAACCGTTTTGTACCCCAGTGGTACAAAATGTTTGGGCGGGTACGAAGCAGAGGTACAATTTGACCGGCGCTTGTTCAGTTGTAAACAGTCGGGCTGTGCGTGAAAATAATTTGTTCGTGAGAAGAGAAACGTTTGGGTCCAGATGTTGTGTGTGTTCCTGTCTGCAGGTTCGTACCCTCTGAAGTCCATCAACGCTCGGCTGGTGGAGGTCATCGGAGCCTGTTACAGCCAAGCGGGCTCCATCAACGGAAAGCCCGCAGTCTACTCGCCGTACTCGT
This sequence comes from Hypsolebias martinsi, assembly GCA_031762355.1. Classification (NCBI taxonomy): domain Eukaryota; kingdom Metazoa; phylum Chordata; class Actinopteri; order Cyprinodontiformes; family Rivulidae; genus Hypsolebias; species Hypsolebias martinsi. Next base: position 2,742,131 of record JARVGQ010000804.1, on the reverse strand, counting down.
CCAAGTCCGAGGACGTGTGCAACGGCAACAGCAACACCAACAGCGGTCAGGTGAGGGGAAGCTCGTGTGAAGCTGGCGTGAAGCTGCACCAGTGGATCAAAGACTCAAACGTGTCGTCCTCTCCGTTAGGTCCCCATGGTTGATTTGTACAAATGTGGAGCAGAGTTCCTGCCGTCACCTTTAGCCAGCAAGGCTGCGTTCGCCTTAACAGCCGAGCCTTTGTGGTTCCGTAACGTTCACATGACTGCGGTGGCTGTGGCCGTGGAGATGGAGCACGCTGTGGCGTTTGTGGGCACCGCCAACGGAGAGGTAGCCGACGTTTGGCCCGCCTCGTCGAGCTAAAGTCTCCTTTTACTGCACTTCTGTTTGTGACGTCATCGCTGGTCCTCACAGACAAACTGTAACAAAAGAAACACTTTCTGTGACACTGAATGAAACTGAGTTCAAAAAGCTAAAAGAAGCAGAACATAAGCTAAAATAAGCTAAAAGCTAAAATGAGCAATAGACTTTTGAAAGCTAAAACAAGCAAAATTCCAGCGAATGATAGAAAAGAAACTATCTTATATTGACAAAGCATTTTGTACAAGCTAAAAGTAGCAAAGGGCTAATTAAAAGGCTAAATTTAGCAAAAGGCTAGCTCAAAGCTAAAAATGGCAAATAAATAGCTAACATTAGCAACAAAATAATTTTAATATGCAGTTGAAAAAGGCTAGCTAGAACCTGATATTATCCAGAGAGGAAAAGTAACTGAATATTGGCTAAATGCTAAAAGTACCATTTAGCTACTAAAAGCCTGGCTAAAAGCTAAGAATAGCAAAAGTGTTGCAGAGATCCAAAAGTTGCTTATGCCAGGCTAAAAGCTAAAATCAGTAAAAGGCCTTCAAAAAGCTTAAAGTAGTATGAGACTTACTAAAAGCTAGAAATAGCAATAGGTTTGCTAACAGCTTAAAGTGACAAAAGGCTACAAGCTAAATGTAGCTAAAGGCTAGCTTCAAGCTAAAAGAGGTAAAAATCTAGCTAAATGTCTGAATCAAAACAGCATCAAAATATGGTGAAAGCGTATGTAAGCTCTAAAAGCAGCAGAAGGCTAATGCTAAATGTTGCAAAATGCTAGTTTAAAGCTATGCTAAAAGCTAAAATTAGGAAAGATAAAGTAACAAAAGGATCGTCTGAAGTATCCAAAAACAGGTGAAGGGTAAAAAGTGACTAAAGGTTGATTAAACACACACACACACACACACACACACACACACAAAAAGGTTGGCTGAAGATTGAAGTTTTCTAAAGCCTAAAGGCTGAAACCTGCTAAGTTCTGGCTAAAAGTAGCAACATGCTGGTAAAAACGAAGTTATTAAAAGCCTGAAGTAGCAAAAGAAAGACTAGCTAAAATTTAAATGTTGCAAAATGCAATCTGAAAGATACTTTTTGAAAAAAAAAAAAAAGCTGAAGACGAAAAGTCAGGAGAAGCAAAAAGCTAAAAGACGCAGAACAGTAGCTAAAACTTTAAAGTAACAAAAGGCTAGTTTGAAGCTAAAAGTAGCCTCACGAGACACAAACAGGGCCAGTAGCCAAAAGTCTAAAGGAATCAAAGCGATCCTAACGTCCTTCTATGGAGAAAAGATATATTTATTAAGTTAAATATGTTGAAAAGTATTGAATGTTTATTAATATTTTTTAATTTGTGTAAATGTCTGTGCCTCTAATCTGAGAGGTAAAAAGTGTTTTTGTTTGCCAGACGTCTTTAGCCTTTAGCGTTCAGGTGAGGGTCCAGGTTCAGCCGTTTGTGTCCCTGCAGGTGCTGAAGGTGCATCTGTCGGCTCAGCCCGAGACGTACGGGCGCGCGTCCAGCGACGTCACCGGAGACCAGGTCAACAAGAACCTGCTGTTCGACTCCAGCCTCCAACATCTGTACATCACCACGGAGAAAAAGGTCACGTGCACACCGAGCGCATCGACCGCTCTTCTGCTCTCAATCCATTCCTCGCTGCTTCCGAACGCCTCGCTGTCAGCGACTTACTTCTGCTCCCGTGCCTCATCCATCAGGCCGCCGCCTTAATGAGCGCGTCGTGTTGTTTGATCATTTATTCATCCGGCGGACGAGCGCGACTCATCCGTCTGCGTTACCACACAGTCGGCCATTGATTCGCTCCCCGCTTGTTCTCCACTCGCCTCTTTTCCCGCCATCCGTCTCTCCCTCCCTTTGTCCTTTCATCTCTCGCTCGCCATCGCTCTCGCCGCGCCGAGGTGAAATGGGCGTTATTGATTGAGAAATGAATTAATTACAGGCGCGCTTCAAGAGAGCGATTTGCTTTGATCAAGTGGAGCGTCGGCGCCGGAGCTCGCTCCAGCTGCTCCAGATGCTCGTTCACATTTGTCAGACGGAGATGGAAAGATTGTAGGAAACGCCACAGCAGCTGAAGAGAAATGTTTGATTTCCATATTTTACAACGTAAAGACGCTGAGCTCCAAGGTTGTTCAAACATTCGTACGTTCTCAATAAAGCTGAACGTTGACCGGAGGCGTTCGGCTTTTATTTTGTAAAACTAGCTGAAGCTGTGGGCCGTTTCCTGCGGGACAGCTGTTTTCAGCCGCGATTCTGAAACAGTCAAGACTTTCTGTAAAAGTCAAATCAAAACTGAGTTCCACGACTGGAGCAAATAAAGCTCTATCAGGCAGAGAGGAGAAACAGCTGCCGTCTTCTCTGGACCACAGCTCGTTTCAAATGGACTGAGACAAAGTGGACAACTGTCCTGTCGTTGGACAAGTCCAAGTTTTAGAAACCACGGTTAAATATTTCAAACTGACCGTGATGTGAAGGTGAATCAATCAGTTTGTTCAAAACGTCAGGAGTTGTCAGTTTATTTGTTTCAAAAGCCAAAGAGTTGTGTCCCTTCACAATAAAAGCCTCTTCTGTGTATTCAGATCACCAAGGTTCCGGTCCAAACGTGCCACCTGAAGAAGGACTGCCACTCCTGCGTCTCCATGAAGGACCCGTTCTGTGGCTGGTGTGTCCTGGAGGGAAAGTGAGTCCAGCCGAGTGCTGAATGTCAGCTGAAGGAGCTGAAACTAAGCCGAAGCAGAACACGAGCTAAAAACTAAAAGTTCAAAACAAAAACAAAAAAAGTGCCACTAGCTAAAAGCGCAAAGTGCTAATTTAATGTTAAAAATACTAAAAGCTCAAAGTAGCAGAACTAAAGCTAAAAATAGCAAAAGGCTAGCTAAATGTTTAAGGCTTGCTTTAGCCACAAAATATTAGCTAAAATCTATACTTGACCAAATTTTGTGGCAAAACACGAGCTAAAGGAAAGTAGTAAAAGGCTAGCTAAAATTAGCATAGCACTAGCTACAGCAGAAGTTTCAGAACAATACTCACAAGCAACATCAGCATATGGCTAAAAGTAGCATATTGCTAAAATCAAAAGAGTTAAAGGGTGGTTACTAGCTGAAGTAGTGAGAAGGAAGGTAAAATTTAAAAGTACCTAAAGGTTAGGTGTAAGAAAGGGTAGCAAAACAGTAGCTAAAAGTAGCTGAAGACCAGCTAAAAACAAAAAGTTGCAAAAGGTTAGCTAAATTTAGCATTTGCTAGCAAAAAAAAAAAGTAGCAAAATGCAGTTAAAAACTAAAAATAGCAAAAAGCTAGCTAAAAGCTAAAGTGTAGCATAATGGTAGCCAAAAACAGCAAAAGGCTAGCTAAGAGTTGAAATGGGCTGATATAAGCTGAAAGGTAAAAATAGCAAGAAGTTAGCTTAAAGTATCAAAAATCTCTCTAAACATTAAAAGCAGCAAAAACACAGTTCAAAGCTGAAAAAGCAGAGTTGTAACTAAAAGTAGCTAAAGGCTAGCTGGAAATGAAGATTCAGAGAGCCATTAGCTGAAGCTGGTTTTACAGAGAACCGTCTTTTTGAAGGAGCTGAAGAAATCTCTGTTTCTTTAGAGAAATTAAAATAAAGTAAAATATTTTAAAAATGAATGAAAGGTTCATAAAACAAACTGAAACTAAAAGCTGACTCAGCATTCACGCCTCGTCCTTTGTGTCCCGTCGTCCTCTGGGACACTTCTTTGACGTGTTGTCCACCTGTCTGTCTCTCAGATGTGTTGTCCACCTGTCTGTCTCTCAGATGTGTTGTCCACCTGTCTGTCTCTCAGATGTGTTGTCCACCTGTCTGTCT
>JARVGQ010000804.1:2675061-2698939 GCA_031762355.1 Hypsolebias martinsi | reverse complement strand
AGTTGGGCTGCGTTTGATGTTTGGGACTTTTTGTTTCGCTGACAGAAGTTTGAGTCTGAACTCGCTGATGTTTTTTCTGCCGACGCTCGCTTCTTTCTGCCTTGTCTTTGCCGCCAGCGAGTGCCTTAAAGAGCTGAAGGGAATCTGAAAGGAGCCCACCATGGAGTCGCACGTCAACGGTTTCTGGGGTTCGAGTCAGAAAAACAAAGTACCATATTTTTCAGACTATAAGGCGCACCGGATTATAGGGCGTATTAAACGAAACTAAACAGATGAGTCAATTCAACCCATTCACAATAACCACATAAATTGGTTCAAGGTCAGTAAGCACAACCAGAATTAATGCATATGGCGCACCTGATTATCAGTCCCACTTCAATTTTTGAGAACGTTAAAGGATTTTAATTGTGCTTTATAGTCCGAAAAATACGGTAATTTTTTTTTATTGTAGTTGTTAGAAATAAACTTGGATGACTTTAGGGAGTTATCAGAGGGGGGCGCTGTGGGCTTCATAATAAAACTTGAAGGAAGAAAACAAAAACAAATAATAATTTTCCTTCTTCCTTCAGTTGCTTCCTTTAAGAGTTGTGGGACCATCTGCCTCCATCTCATTGTATCCCAGCATCCTCCTCTGTACGTCGTCCTTTTGTCTAAAATATCCACTGTCATCCTCATGTCCAGTCTCCTCAATATATTTTGTCTCCAAACCTGAGATGTCTCTGATTTCTCATTTCTAATCTTGTCCGTTTGGCAATTAAAAAAAAAAAAAAAAAAGCTTAACGTCTTCATCCCAGAGCCGTTCTCCACCTCTCCAGGCTCTCTTCCGCCTGCTCCCTACTCTCACTGCCGATCATCTGCAGATGTCAAAGATCTGTTCACGAGGACCCCTGTCTCATTTCAGCCTCATTTTCTCTACTGGACTGTTATCGCTTGAATCTCATCAAGTCAGAAAACAAACGTTTAGACTAAAATAGTCTCAACGTGTCTCTGGCTTCGCTGAACGATTGAAAACCTGGTCTTTCCGTCGAGTTACTCTTGAGTTTGTAAGAAACGTTCATATAAATTACAGTTCTGTTTCACAGTTAAAGTTGACAATCTGATTTTTTTTTTTACTTATGTTAAACACGTCAGCTTTTAAATATCAGTTTTCAGGCAGTTCTTGTAACTGCCACACTTAATGGTAACTACCACCGCCACACTCTGGTAATTTTATGCAACTTAAAGAAAATCTTTTTTTTTTTTTCTTTTAGTAGCAATTAAACATTCTGCCTTTCTGGATCTGGTTTAATGTTGAGAAATTCCTGATCTATAAGTTTGATCGTAATGCAGGATTTTCAGGATTCCTGTTGGTTGAATTACGTTTTGTGCACAAATTAAAAGATGAGTCTTGTTGATAACTGGCAGTAAAACTAAATCTGCGTATCCGTTATTAAACAGAAGTAAAAATGGGATTAAGTGTTTGCTAGGTACAGAAAGAAGTTTTGTTTTTGTGATGTGAAACTGTCACAATAAATGTTCGAGGCACATGTTTTATTTTTGCAGAAATCTCCCTGTGGTACTTGTTGTATTCTTAAAATGCCTCCAGGAGATAAATGGTTTGAATGGGCCCAGTTTTGAGACTGACGTGGACTGAAAATGACCCCAGCAGGGGTCAGAGCTGGTCTGAACTGGACTGAAGCCCAAATCAGTGACTCTTCTGTGGAAAAGAGCAGAAAATCCACATGTAGGAAATTCAAATTATCCAATAAAATATGTTTTATATTTAAAAAAAGGACTTCTTTGGTTTTATTTTGCCTCTTGTGTCCCAAGTGATGGTAGAAATGATTAATAAACCATATATGAGTTAATATAAAACTTTGTTTAAATCCTGGGATTAATATTAGGATTCAGTTTGTTAAAAAATGAGGGAAATGTTGCAGTTTCCGGTCTCGTCTGGATTGTCCCAACTCAGGAACAAGTGAAGGGAGGGTTGACCCTCTTTTTCAGACTGTAACCTCCTTAATTTGAATAAAAACATTTTTTTTAATTTTGTGTTTCACTCGTGATAATGCATGTATTAAAACATTGTATACGCATTTAGATAAAAAAATTAATTTGGATTTTAAACTCACCTAAAGTCGGTCATACCATTTTTTTTTTTTAAGTTTCCCGCCAGAGCTCGAAGCGGCCACCGGTGTCAAATTACCGTTAATTAACTAAAAAAACGACGTTTATTTTCGGTACAAGCAAAGTTAATTTAAAAGGTAAGTAAATATTCCAATTAATCCACCTTGAGGAGTATTTAAACCAAGTTGGTGAAGGATCTGTAAATGTGAGTCCATTTACAGTTTAGCCAGTTAGAGATGGCATGCTAATTTGCATTCGAGTTGTAAAACCCGGTGACGTGTTACACCAAATTCTGTGAGCCATCATATTCTGTGACCACAGGGGGGACAGCGTACATTCCTCTGTATACATCGCTGTTGTTTAAACATTTAAGCCCAAAATAGCCGTTTAATAAATCTGTAAATGATTAATAAATGTTTGCAAGGGCTTTGTTGGGAGGGAGATTGGGTTCAAAACGGCTTCTAAAATCTAATACCTTCTTTTAATATCCTAACCTTACTGTAATTTACAATAAATATTATCACAGTTCATCACAACTATGTTTTGGAGTTCTGCCACCTCCTCACTACAATCTGGGGGCATTTAACATAACATGGGACCCTCAAATAGCCAGTATCACAGTACCCATCTGTGGTCACAGAATATGATGGGTCACAGAATTTGCTGTAACACCGGAAGTGGTGTAAACGGTTCGATGGTAAACAGAACAGTTGCTGAAGCACAGATAGACAAATCAAATGTAGGAGACATATTTAATTCAATCAAAAACACAAAATAACAAGTCTGAACTGACAAAACCAAAAAAGCCGGTACGTTTCGGTAAATGTTGCATCCAGTAGGTGTTGTGATGAAAAAAAGTACCCCTGTAATGAGAGGCACAATAATTTATTTAAAAACAGAGTTGATTTTCTATAATATAATTTAAGCTTAATAATTTAGCAAACATAAACAAACTTAAAAGAAAATAGTTTAGAATTTAAATAAATTGGGACTAGACGTGAAAACCTTTCTGAAAATATTATATTATTATTATTATTTATTTTTTTTTTTTTGCTGTCGCAACTATCTCTTGCTGCCAAAAAGTGAAGGCGAATGATAACGTTTTTGTCTCTCCATTAATGCCTAAGAAAGTTGCACCTGTTGGACGGAGGGCTGTTTCTGTGCGTCTTCCTGCTCACGCTGGGACGGTCTGGCTTTGAGGCTGGATGGTGGTTCATCAAAAACTGGACTGATGGCAGGAAGTCCAGAGCCCATAGTCCTCAAAGGTCTTTCCTCTCTTTGGTGGCAGGGCATGGACCAAAGCTGACCCATCTACAGTCAGAACATCTGCCACTGGTTATGGTCTGCTGGGCTCAAGGATGGAGGTCAGCTGAGACTTCTGACAAGCGAACCTCCTTCCACCTTCACTCAGTGCAGCTGGTTCTCATGTTGGACGACCGCCTGCAGATCTCACACCCTGCTCTGACAGATGTGCAGCTATGAGAACAGCTGACGATCCTCCTTTAGTAGCTTCTGCTGTGATGGTTCAGCAGAGGCTTGCCTGAATAATCAGTTTTGATTTTTCTGATTGGCTCATAAAACTAGGCTGGATTATTTTCCTAGGCCTGTGAGAACTCGTCAGCCTCTCTCAAGGTGACTTCAGAAGTTTTGCCTCATTGGTTTGTGCCTGCATGTCATACAGACGCCAAACATCTGACCTCTGGATCAACTACTGCATCTTCAGGATGCTGATGGGTCCTCAGTGAGCCCAGCGGCTCCACCATCAGTACCGGCCTGCTCATGGCTTGAGCTTGTTTCCATCACTATTTTAATTTTAGTCTGACCAATGTAATAATGGCTGCATTAGTATTTACAACCACCCAAAATATTTAGTAGCATCCAAGATATTATTTAAATTTTGCATTGACCATTTTGGATGTCGTCTTGGCAATTAGTTGGTAACAGTCTTCATAAAATCTTCCTGTAAAGATGATAATTTTACCAGAAGCAACTACTGTACCAGTATATGCTTCTTTACTAGCCGCCATCTTGAATCTTGATTTGCATGGCCAAAGTCCTTCTCTAAAGGAGAGGTGTCTGTGCCCAACGTCATGCTGGTCACCATTTGGACGGTTCTTCTGAAATATGGAATTATCTTCTGCACCAGTACGTTTTACAGACGAGCTAAAGCTCGGTGTGGTTGTAGCCCAGAGTCGTCCTCAACTCAAACTGAGATTTTAGTTTCAGTTATGTTTATTTATTTACCCAGCTGGTGTTTGTTTACTTTTACACAAACGAAATTCAGCCAGAGTTGTGCGAGACAATTTATTTTTATTACAACTCAAATATTTGCAACGTTTTTCCTTTATCGAGGTTTCTTCAGATGGAATCTATTTATTTATGAGATTTAACAAAACTAATAATTGAACAAATAGAATTTAGGCTTTTTGAAAAACTGTGTTAGATGGAACTAAATGCATTAACTTTAAGGTATTTAAAATTAATAAGTTAAATTGTTTACACAAGCTGGATTGGATTTATTTAATCCAAATTATTTAATTAAACTTGATTTTTTTTAAATTACTATATATATATCATGTTAATACTAATGGATCAATTTTTATTTTGTACTAGTTATTTAAATCATATTAAATTGAGCTGTTATGAAAATTGGATTTTCTTCCAAACCCCTGATCAAAGCAAACCTTTGATATTTTAAACTCAAAAGTTTATTCCTGTGATTTTAGTAAAATTTGCTGGACTTCTGTGACGTCAGTGAGTTCTCTGGGGATGACTCTCAGCTACTACCTCAAAGTTTCAGCTCAAAATCTGTAAAACCGACAGTCGTGGAGATTTTTGAGTTTCCTAAGGTCGACTAGCTGTGGCTGCCATCTTGAATTGGGCCGACCCAAATTGTAGACGTGCGTTTAAGGAGTTTCAATAAAGCCCAGTCACTTGTTCATATTTTGCTAACATGCACTGAGGTGAGCAAAACCAGTTTCCTTTTGCTTTGACAAATTTTCATTTCAAAGCCTGAAAGACGTCATTAATGTGATCTCTTTAAATTTGTCTGAACGCCAGAAAGTTCTGCAGAGAATGATTTTGTCTATTGGTCTCCTCACATCGCCCTTAATTTAAAAACTATTTTTATTTCCTGCAGCTCACAAAGTCACATATTTTACTTTTCTTTATATTCAAGAAGTTAAAAATGCCACAAACATTTTTAACCAAACTCTGAAGTCCATGCTCAATAATCCAAAAATGTTCAATCGGATCTCTGTCCAGATGATCTGACTGAACATTGTTGGATTTTGGGCCAAACTTTTGCTGGTTTCATCCATTAATGCCATGAAGCATTGTGGGAACTGTAGTTCAAAACCCTCAGAAGACCACAACTTAATCTTCAGCTTCAACAAGTTTAATTTTCCTCACACACACACAAAAAAAAAAAGATTTGAAACATCACAAATCTCAAACATCTTAACAATCTGACAAAAGATTAAACAAATAAGATGCAGTTTAATTTTAATAATTAACTTCAGTGAAACTTGTCTGGAGAAAAAGTGACGCTAGTTATGTAAAAACACACAAAAACACACACACAAAACTGTTTACAAGCATCCGAATTCATTCATTACCAGTAAATTATTTTTATTAACAAAACTAATTTCTCATTTAAAAAAAGCTAGAATTGCACACTGCAAATGAGTTTATAAGATTTAAAGCTTCAGGATGTCCAAACCCATACACGAAGACGACAACATACGAGTTGTGTTCGAGATGGAAATACATTTTAAACACATCCTGGCGCCTTTTAAACGTTTAATTTAAACAGTCCCAAATAAAGTTGACATCTTATCGTGTGACTAACAGAACGTTGTAATTTCAAACAATCCTCCAGATTTATTAAAGAACTTCAAACAGGAACGCTCCCCCGCCCGTGAGGTAGGTGAGGCCGAGGCGGCGCCTCAGCTGAGGTAGGTGAGGACCACGTGCTGGATGGGCATCCTGCACACGGGGCACATCTTGTTCCTCCTCTTCAGCTTGCGGGCGCACACGTAGCAGGCCATCAGGTGTCCCGTGTTCCCGTGGACGATGCAGCCGTTCTTCGGCCGGGACTGGCAGATGAGGCAGGGGTCCAGGCACGAGTCCGGCAGCCGGGACTCGGCCGACACGCTGCGCTCCAGCTCGGGCGGCACCAGCTCCTGGGAGTCGGGCGAGGAGTAGGAGGTCGAAGGCTGGGAGTCTGAGCTGAAGAGCTTCTCCTGGGAGGAGGAGGGCTGCGAAGAAACGAGGTCATCCTGGGAGGCGGGTGGACTTTTGGCTCTTTTTCCATCTGGAACGTCGACTCCGTCGTTGTCCTCCACTTCAGAACCTTCAGGGAGATTCTGGTCAGCAGGAGCCGGTCAACAAACAACGAGGTGAGCTAAAAACCTACTTGGATTTTCTTTGGCAGCCGATTGGTCAGTTGGTTTTGTGGGCGTGGCCTTAGCTTTGGATGTGTTGACTGACCCGTCCCGCAGCCAATCCTGACGGAGAGTCCAGCAGCGCTGACAGTTTCTGGGTAGAGGCGGGTTCAACTCGTTGCACTTCTCACAGCACCAGAAGTCCTGGTGAAGGCAGAGCACACTTACACCTGACTGTGGCTGTGCACGTGACGGCTGTGCATGTGTGTTTTTACTCACAGCTGATGTGATTTCTGTGTCATCGTCATCGTCGTCCTCCTCGTAGACTGTGACCTCATACAACTGAGGACAAATGAGCAGGTGAGACACTTCCTGTCCTTCAGTTACACAAATACCAGTTAGCATCCAGGCTAGGCTAACGAGTCCAGTTCATGGTGAATGGACCGTACGTAAAGCACCTTTCTATCTTATCAAGATGCCCCAAGGTGAGTCCAGGTGTGTTTGTGGAGCTCACCTGGTCGTCTGCAGACAGAGAAGAATTGTCTTCGTTATAATCGTCAGAATCGATGGATTCCACCTCAAACTCCACGCTGAAGTTGTCGCTGTCCAAGTCTGAAGGTGCTGCGACCTCTGACCTACCAGACTAACACACACACACAGTTAGTGTTACTGAGCCATTTGTTGTGCGTGTGCATGTTAGACACTGACCATGCTGTGCACGTCCGATTGGCTGCTCGTTCTGTCCCGCCCACTCCCCAGTCCACCAATCACGCACCACGACAGGCTGTCGTCAAATGTCAGCGAGTAGCTGTCCGACCTCCTCCTCTTCCTCTCTTCCTCCTCCAACTCGTCCTCGTCGTCCACCTCCGCGCTGTGGGAGGGGCCTGCAGAGATCAGGTGGGCGGAGCTTATGTCAAGCGCACTGAGCTGGGATCAGGCGGCGGCGCCTCAGAGGAGAAACTCACCAGGGTCATTACTCCTGCTGCTGCTCCTCCTCCGCCTCCTCCTGTCTGGAGGTGACGTCTCCGTGTTTGTGGCCTGAAACGAATCAGGACTCGGATCAGTTCTTACAAACCTCCTAAAATCAAATGTTTAACTCTTTTCTGTTTGAAAAACTTGGTAAATATCTGAGCCCTGCTGTCATTTGTCTCACCTCTGTCCCTCTGTCCACCTGTGGACTGCGTCCTTCACTTGTGTTGATCGTTGGATCTTAAAAAACAAACACGTTGTTTAAAGCAGGACGGACAAAAACTGAAATCTACATTTCCTGAAGTCAGAGCTGCTTAAGAGTCATGAAATAAAGATTTGAATTTTTTTTTAAGTTTATCTCAGGCTGGTTTTGTTTTTGCTCATTAAAGATTTCTTCTTTTAATATAATTAAACTAACTTGTACGACTAAAAACAGTTCGGAGACGTTTCTCCTTCCTTAAGGTTTTATTTTGGACTTCGGCTGTTTGTTCCACAGTTTCGGTCTCTGAAGCTGAAACGTTTTCAGCTCCGACCTTTACGTCGTTCAAGACTCCTGGACTCAGAGATAAGAAGTTTATTAACTTTTTTTAGACGCACGCCTTATTTAGTCAGATTTATACTAAAATTTAAAAACACTGAACTTCAGTGAAATTTTCTGAAAACGTTTCGGAGCTGTGAGGCCAACTGTACTCTCCAAGGAGTTTCCAAAATGTATCGAAACGTTCTCGGGTGTTTGTCATGAGCTGCGGACGCTCGCCGGCGACTAACAGGTCAAAAGAACCTGCCACCAGTTTTCATTTGACAAATACGGTCCGTGCAGGCGACAAACTGATCAGATGCGTTTTTATTTTTAATTCTCGAGACAGAAAACATCGGAGGTTAAAACAAAGTCAGTAATGAAGAACAATTATTTAGAAATATCTGAAGTAGATTCAATCATTAACTGAGGGCAGGAAGCAAAACAGCAGCCGGACGAGTCGCCGTCTCGTCTCCCAAGAGTCTGATTAGATTCTGGCTTCAGGTTTCAGTAAACACAATCAGACCAGAACTGAAGTCCAGAGGCAAAGAGGAGGAGGAACATCAGAGGAGGAGGAACATCAGAGGAGGAGGAACATCAGAGGAGGAAGTTAAACTTGTGAACACGTCAGGACTAAATAAACCAAGTAAAAACTACGTTTGCTGTAAACGTTCTGACTGATGTGACGTCAGCGAGCAGCTTGACTAAAATCTACAAAGTTTCTGTTTCCTTCATCATCTGAACATCTTTTAGGTTCTGGAGAATCAAAGAACGGACGTGGAGCCAAATGGATCTTTGCAGAACAAAACTAAAGGAGTTCTTCAGTCAAGACTTTCTGGGAGAAGCTTCGAGTCTGTGCAACATTTTAAAAAGATTTTACCTCCAAACGTTGGAACTAAAAGCAGCGAGCGGGCCTACCTTGGTTCTTCACAGCCACGAGGTTCTTGGTGACCATCGCGAACAGAATTCTGAAAAACAGAACCTGTTTTAGTTTATATGAAAATAAAAAGTTTTAAAATAAAATAATTTCCTCCGACTCACCGAGGCTCTTTGACGGAGAAGCTGTCGAGTCCCAGAACCCGACCCAAAGCATCCTGGGCACAGTGCACAATGTGCTGCTGCTTCTGGTCGTACAGCTGCTTCTGCATGATGTACTGACCCAGGTAGAACATCACCTGGGAGGAACACCAATGCATCATGGGAAGAAAAAAAACAAATCAGAGCAAACCGTTACTTTAGAGTCTTTTTACTTCGGCTGAATACGACACTAAACAGAACATTAAACCGGATCTTTCAGCAGAACTAAAGTCAGAAAATATTTCGGCCCAACCAGCCGAACGGTCAAAGTCTGAGAAACGTTTCAAGGTCGGACAGAAATGGAAAATTGTCAACAACAAAATGTATTTTATATTCAACAGTCTTCTAGAACTGCTCTGGTTTTTTTTATTGTTTTCTAATATTTCAGACATGAATAAATGTTTGTTTGAACAATAAGATCTCCAAAAGTTTATTTTTGTAGAAACTCCTCATGCGCTATAAACTAGAATCTTTAACTGAACTTGAACCCTTGGTCAAAACCCAGACCGACATATTTTCCATAAGACACAGAACTTCAAGTTTTTAAAAATGTCTCTTCTTTCAAGTCTGCTTCAGTAAAAACTGCCTCCACTTTTGTTTTCAGCTACTTTTAGCTTCTAGTTACTGTTTTGCTACATTTAGCTTCTTGCTAGTTTTTCCCAATACTGTACAGTACTTATAGCTTTTACCTACATTTGTGCTACTTTTAGCTATACTGTTTCTGCTTGTTGCCCTTTAGCTACTTTGAGCTACCCCTTTTCCGGTATTAGCTAGCTTTTTGCTACTTTTAGCTCAAATTTTTCCCTTTTCTGCTTTAAAACCGAGCCTCGGAGTCATAAAACTCAAACGTTTTCGAGGAACTTCATAGCTCAGCCGACGTTCTAGTACCTCCTTCATGGTGAACACATCTTTCGTGGCTCCGGCGTGTTTAAGTAAGGAGAAGAACTCCACCTTGGGTCGGACCTGAACACAGAGACAAACGTCGAGTCGTGCTGCGAAACGTTAAATCCTCACAGAAACCTGAGCTGAAAGCCAGCAGCTCTCACCAGATTGGTTTCGTTGCTCATGTCCAATTTTAACTCCTCGTCAGCCGACATGTTGAAACTGTTTGTTCCTGCAGACAAAAGCAATAATCAATAATCAATACAGAACCGGGTCGCTCCGAGATGACTCTTCTGATTCCACCAGATGATGAAATTAAACCTGAATTGTTAAATTCACATCATTATGTTTATTTATCAACGACATGATTTAAAATAAAGATTTTTTTTAATCTTGCCACACGATGTCAACATTTGTGTCCTCAGGAAATATTTCAAAGTCCACGCAGAGTTTAGTAGAAATCATTTATTTAATCAAATCCTTAACAACTGTTGAAATAATTAAGTTAATTCTTTAAAAAACAAGCTCAAGTCCTATTTAAGGTCATCAAATTAATTAAAGTCTAATTTAAGCACTTCAGTATATATATTTAAACGGGTCATTTTTATTTAAAAAAATGTGTTTTATTAATGTGTCTGTTAGCAAAATATCCAGACAGCCACAGTCAATGAACCTGTGTAAAAACTAACATGGTTACTGCTCAGTTTTACAGATGATCTGCTCAAAGCTGGTGTGGTAGTAGCTGAGAGTCATCCCAGAACAGGACGTACATCTAAAACTGCAACACCCATCTGTTAGCAAAATATAGCAAAGCTGTCATGAACCAACGCTGTCCATCCGTCTAACCAGCCGCTCCGTCGTCCCACTGTCCAAACGTTTATCCAACCGTCCATCCATTCACCCATCTATATATCCGTCCATCCATCCAGACGCCATATCAGGAGTCAGGTTGTGGTGCAGCATGAAGTAAACAGAGGTCACATGCAGCGTCTGCAGGACCCTGATCCAAACTGGTGAATACACGGACGTCTCTTTGGAGACTGGACTTCAGTAGTTTTGCTCCTACATGCTGAAAAATGGCGAGCAGCATGAAACACCGCTCTCTGTCATCAAATGTTGTTAGTGCAGAAAAACCTGGGACTGCAGCCGCCTGGAGTGCGCATGTGTGACAGCATTTCACACCCTCGTGGGTGCTTCCCCTGAAAATCTCCGCTCTTGAGACCTGGATCAGAAACGTTTGGTTTCAGAGAGAACGAGGGCTGTTTGTCATGGGGCCTGGGTTTAATGTCCTTTCTTTAACTAACGCTCAGACTTTCATCAGTTCACTCGTCCGCAGCAGCAGCAGCGTGTTTAAAGACATGTAAATAAAAGGAAATGTCTCTTGGCATTTCTGTTAATTAAATTAATTAAAGGTTTAATTATTATTGCTGTTTTAAAGCAAATGTTTAAGATTTGATCACCTTAAACAAGATGTCTTCTTATAAAGATTTATTTTTGACCAACTTCACGTTTTAACAATGAAAAAAGTTCTTAAACCATTAACTGAACAAAACATTTCTCCCGTATTAACCGACTGTGGTCTTTAAACATTTATTTTATCTAGAAAATGAAAGTGATCTGGAATTGTTCCAAGTTTATGGGCTTTTTAAATCTAATACAACATACAAGTTCTAATACAACATACAAGTTGCTGTCTGTATCATAATCTATTAAAGTTCTTAAACTACTTCTAGTTATTGTCTGTTGCTTTACACTCAGTTGGACGTTTCTTTGTATTCTCACACTTCTTAGAGGAATGTGTGTACAGTTATTTCACTGCCTGCAAGTTTTTGTGGTATTTTTCCGCACAGACTTTGTTTGTGTGCACATTTTTCCACTGAGACATAAAAAGGTTAACTTTCAGGAGCTATGTTTTTAGTTTCAAGCTGTTTAAAGTTACTTTTCTGAAAAGTTTAGCACTTTTTAAACCTTGAGGAAAACAAACAAAAAAGTTTCAAAGAATTTACAGCAAACTGTCAGTTCTGCTTAAAAACATGACATTTCTAACAAATCCATAAAACCAACCAGAAGCAGTGAAACAAGTCTTAAAACATTAATATTTAGTCTGTAAATGTGCTGTTGGATTAAATGCTTACCTTTTCTTGCAGAGTGTGTCTCAGCAGCCCATCCTGTGCAACAGAAGCAGATAAAGTGCGTTCAGAGGAAGCAGAGCAGAACTGCAGCTCTTATATCCTCCTCAGACATGTCAGGACTAGACCGGTACCGGAGGCCGGCCCAGGACCAGGACCAACCAGGACCAGCTGAGGGTTGAGTCAGCAGCTACTCTAACAGCTGATTAATCTGGTCTGTTGTAGACATGCCGGGACTAGTCCAGGCTGACTCATACCCAACTCCACAGGTAACCTGGGTTAACTAACCTGGGTTAGCTAACCAGAGATGAGATATTTTTTAAATTTTGTATTTATTCAAACACACAACTTATTTAGGTTTTTTTTTTGTTTGTTTGTTTTGTTTTTGGCTACAAGTAGAAAATAATCACATTCCCAACCTGATCACATGTATTTAATAATTAAATATAAATGATTAAAATAGGACAGAGAGCAGAATATTCTGACCCAAAGGGTTTGGTAAGTGTGACAGGTCAGTTTTTACCTGAGTCAGTACTGTAATATAAGCTTTATTTACATCCCCTCCTTATTTACTAAAACTAAATCAATTTAACGTGCCTAACTTCTAATATTCAACTATGATGATTACATTTTTATTACAGTTCATGCTCAATAATCCACGTAAAAAAAAAAAATCCAAAGTCAGGGACTTTGGATGTTTTTTTCTTTTCTCTAATTACATTTTAATCATTTAATTTAGTTGGAAACAAAGCTGCTACAATAATATATCTGTAGGGCAGTAGATACATTTGAATAAACATGATCGCGATTGTAAAATGGCTTTATCCGTAAAACAATTCATATAAAAGTTAATTCTTTCAAATGTATACAGTAAAACAACTTCAAATGTTTAAATTTAAATTCACAGGTTCGTGATCAGCACAAAATATCAGAAAAAACACACAAGATTAACTTTAAATGCCCTTTAATTATTTTATATTTTAGTAAATTCCTTTAAACATACAAATACAGTATAGACATTACACTAACATATTGTCTGATATTCTGCCAGTTCACAGAAAATGGTTGATTTTGTAAACAAGATACATATAAACAAAATGTTGCCAAAGAAATTTAAGAGGCATAATAATGAAAAGTACAAATTACATTAACAATTAATGTTTAGGAATTGGTTAACTTTAATGATTTATAAGAAAAAAAATTACCTTCGTTGAAATTACTACGTTTCAATAAAACAAACCTTTAATTAACAAATACATTTATTTTGAAATTGTGTTTTCTTTTATTCATAATGAACCAAATTATTTTTATTTGAAAACTTTTTTTTTAACTGCCTTTAATTGTTTGGAGCGAGTAAATGAATTTACAGGCCAGAAAAATAAACCCTAGAAATTAAAAGAATGACCCAGACCTGTCTGGTACCGCTCGGTCCAGTTGTGAGGGAGGGCAGCGGTTTGTGGGTCGGAACATGTTGTCCAACACCTACACGTGTGGAAGGCTTGCCCGGACATGTACCGCTCCCCTCCCCTCTGACTCAGAACAACAGAACCGACCGGGTCGGACTCGGATCACATTCAGGCAGAACTTCACAAACAAATGATGCTGGAAAATTACTGAACCTCCGTGCAAACGTTAAAAGTTTGCTAATGTTGCTAATCGACATACCCGCTGCTCCACATTCTGTTAATTTACAGCTAAAACAATTTTATTATATCTTGTTAAACTTTAACTAAATTTAACTTGTAATTTTAGCCCAAAAACAAAACAAAAAAACAGCGAACATCAAAACGAAATGTCTAACTTCACAGAGATGCAAGTCGCAACTCACGGGACCGTCGATGTCAGCCAGGAAACTCCGAGGCTTTGCGGCCTGCTCCTGCTAACGCTCCACTAACTTACGTTCCTCCTTCAGATACAAAACTCCGCTTTAACTAAAGTTAGAAATTGTTTACTCACCTTTATAGGTGTATTAAGGAATATCGAACATTGACGAATTCGCTTTTCGTTCACTTAAAGACAATGGAAATTTGTTCAGTTGCTCCAGTCTGTGCTTACTTCTACAAACGCAGCATTAGCGCCTTCTGCTGGCCGGAAACGCTCATTAAATCAGGAGAAGCGGGACCAGGCAACCAGTTTAGTTACTAATGCGCATGCGTCAATTTTAGCGCCACGCACCATAAAGCAAAGCTTCATAGTCATTTCCGCTATTCAAAGTTGGTGTTCATTCCTAGTCTTTTTGTCCTTTACACCTGTTATTTTTATTTATTTTAGATGCTAACCTATTAATAAATTAATTTTATTGATATTTTACGTTGTGAGAGTAAAATGAATGCAAAATGCATCACAAAATACTGTACTGCCTTCGAGGATCAATTGCAAACTATAAACCAAGCATAAATTAAGTCATCCTGAACTACAGTATTTCAAATGGTGAGGTTGGAATGTTTACCTCCGTAGTTTTACAGATGCATTGATATTTAGGTCTGAAATGCATGTAGAAGCCTACATATTCCACAAAAACGAAGCACTTTTATCTGTACATTTTAAAGTTACCCAACTTAAAGCAAATCAGTGTAAACATTTAAAAAAATCAAACCACAGATTTCTTCATCCCATACAGCTGTTCTATGGACCAATTTTCCAAAGGTAAACAAACACACATTGGCCTCTTTTTACACATTTGGTTAGCAAATTTAATTTAAGCTCACAGCTGATGAGAGAAGAAAAAAAAGTCTACATTTTATAACTTTGATTTTTTTTAACCCGTCTTTATGACATTGCAATGAGCAGATTTAAGTTATTTTAATTTATTATCAGATCTTTAAATCATGATTTTTTTTTGTCAAAACTGACCTCAGTTAAACCAAAAATAACCTTTATTTCAAATGATTATCTGCTAACATTTAAATACTTGACATTTTCTCATTACAATGAAATCACGAGGACCTGTTTAAGAATTCGAACATTTTTATTTAACAAAAAAAAAAAAAGCTAAATTACCAAACATTCAAGAGTGTGTGTGTTCATGGCTGCAGTTCATAGCCCAGCGGGTCGAGACCTTGGTCCAACAGAGCCAGAGACGACTCCCGCAGCTTCTGAAGGAACCTCCTCATCTCCTCTTTGGAGAAAACCTGCAACAAAAACATTTTAATGTACAGTAACCCTGTTTCTAACAAGTCAGGGCCTATGGACGGAGTCTTCTTTGTTGAAACGGTTCGTCTTCTATCCAAAAGACTTCTTCAGTCGGAGGAGCTGCAACAAACTCAGTCTTGTAAAAAAATAAAAAAATTAAAAAAACCTTCTCATAGTGGATCAACCAGTTTGCTGCTGACAGCCAGAACTAGCTATTCATACGTAAAAGGAGGACCGTCAGCCTAAAGATGGATCGTTAGCGTCCTAACAATTGGTTGTTAATGCCCAGAAGGGGCTGAGTGATACTAGCAATAACAGCATTGTAAGAGGGGACAGATGAACATGGAGGCCTCCACCTCTGTTTAATGATGGACGAGTTCTCTTCACAAAGATGGCTTCCTTCACGTTTTTTTTTTGTTGCAGCTCCTCAGACTGAAGAAGTCTTTTGAATAAAAGATGAAACATTTTTCAGCAAACCGTCCAGAGGACCTGACTCAACCTGGTTAGATTTCTCTACCTGGATTATTGAGCATGCATCAGGACGTAACCCTGTTTCCCTTTTACCATATTTTTACATCGTCTCTGAGCAGATTTAACGTTGTGACTTCATGGCCCTCACCTGGTAGAGGCGGTGCTGGTCTGATGAGATGATGTCAGCGAGCCGCAGCGCCTCCTGGTGTCTGGAGGAGCTCTGCAGGACGCTGAGCAGCAAAAAGGTGAGCCGAGGAAGACACAGGGAGCGCAACGCCGACATCTGGTGGCTGCGTTCTGTATCGACCTCAGACTCCTGCAAAACAAACAAACAAATTTAAAAAATCATTTTACTGTAGACCTGTTACGATAAACAATAAATCAATTAATCGCATGATAAATTAAAATTATCAACCTCATTTTCATTTATCGGCTTTATCGTTTCTTCGTGTCTCTTTCTGTTGAAGACACTGGATGACAAAAGGCTCAACTCAGGTGTTCCTCACTGACCCCTTCTTCTCTTTTCTCGTTAAAATCTGTTTTAACCGTTAAAAATCACATTTTTGGATCGTTCAAAGCAGCTAAGCTAACAGACTGACCTCGGGGAAAAAAACCTTTGTCTTGTCGAAGCTCCAAAATTCATGGTTGAAACTTGTGCCTTCATGTAAAAAGTTTTTTTTTTCTGCAAAAACAAGCTGAGAACTTGTTTAAATTATTTTTATTAATAGGTTTGTGTGAAAAATGCTATGCTAAAGAGCTCAAACCACCAAGCGTCTGCCATGTCACGTCAAGGGGCCTCCCTCTCATTTTTCTTAGAGACGCTGCTCAACTATCCATCCTTCAGTTTAAACAGTCTTATACTGCCATCATGTGGTCAAAATGGTACTGCAACCAAACCAACATTTCTTCTAAAATTTGACAATTAATTATTGTTAAATTTCAAACAATATCGTTTATCGTAATAATTTCTGAGACAATTCATCGCCCAGCAAAATTTGTTATCGTGACAGGCCTAATTAACCGATATCCAAACTCTGTATTTTAGCTAATGTCTTTAAAAAAAAAACCTGGTAAATATTCAAATCAAGAAATATTTGGATTCTAACATTTTAACTTCCCTCCAATCTGGATTCAGGAAACAACAGAGCACAACAACCGCTTCGCTAAAGGTTTTCAATGATGTTAAGATAGAACTTTATTGATCCTGCAGGAAAATGTTGACATGTTGTTGAAGCATTGGATGTTAAGGATTACTGTGTTATCTAGACCTGTCCAAAGACTTTGCTACTGAAGATCATGACATCTTATGCCATATGCTCTCAGACACTGTAGGTTTGTTCTCTAATTATCTCTCAGATCAGAGGCAACGTGTTCAACACAACGGTACTTCATCTAGCTATTTAACAGTCACTAATGGTGTGCCACAAGGCTCAGTTTTAGGACCCACTTTTTTACAATTCATATAAATAATATAGGTCAAAATATTCCTGACACCTCTTTACATCTCTATGCTGACGACACAGTTGTTTATTGCCGAGCCAACAGTGGCCAAGGTTTTCCAGCTTCTACAGTCTGCATTTGACATCATTCAATCAGATTTATATATACAGTAATATATAAATATATATAAAAAAAAAAGAGACCAAATGTTAAACATTTCTGTCACCTGTCTGTTGTCGACCATCCATCCTCCGTCCACGAACAGCAGCACGTTGTAGATCCTTTCCTTCACGTCTTCAGTCAGGACGTCAAGTCGACACGACCAGGCGGTCAGGGCGGCCTGAGACCCAAAACACAAAAAGTTCTGCTGGTTACACTCAAGACTTCTCTGCATCGATAACCTCTGCGTTCACGCGTTATAATCTGCCTCGTAGGAGAACTGCTACTAATCTGGATTACAGACACCGTGTGGCGAGTTAAGAACCTCGATCCATCCAAAGATCTCTGAATAAGACAGCAAGAACATTTTCGCTCAGTTCTCCTTTAATAGACGTTCCAGCGAGCAGAAACTTCCTTGAAGCCAGCGGTTCTCGACGTTTTCAAGCAGATTGAAATTAAAATGTGACAAAATCTGAGTTGGACTTTCTGCTTGAATTAAACTGGACCGCGAGCGTACCTGGTACTCCTTCTCTCTCATCTCGTTGGCCACCCTCTCTGTGAATTTGGCCTCGGGGGCTGGTACTGGTTTTTGTGGCGCTGAGCTGCTGTGGCTGAACCAGTCAGTGAACGCCTCGTGAGCTTCCTGCAACGAACGCACTCACATCGGTTAATCGTCCCCGTCAGGAGAGCTGCCGAGCCGCATCGTGAGTCTGTGACAGACCAGGTAGGCTCTGATGCACAGGTGCTCTCTGATGGCGTTCTCGTCCTCAGCAGGCAGGGGCGCCGTCTGGCCGACGCTCGTCCACCGCGAGTAAATTTCTTTCATCGAGTCTTCGGGAACTTTAGAGAAAACCGTTTTGGCCGCTTCGTTTTTCTGCAGCGCTGAAAGACAAAGATTTAAATCCATTAAACCTCTAATTTACATGAAAACGTTTATTAGGAACTCAAACGTACCCAGGAACTTCCTCATGATGGCGTTGGACTGCTTCAAAGCCTCAGCTCGGTGGGCGGGGTCAAACAGCAGCCAATCGATGACGTCGATCTTCTTTTGGTCGTCCTATCAGAGAACAGGAACTCAGTTTCATCAGATCTGAAGTTAGCGTGGCAGTTTTTACCACAAGTACTTCATTTTAGGATACATGGACCTGCAGCTGGGCGATAAACCCAAAATATCCAGTTCTACCTCATGGACATCAAAAATTATGATAATGCAAATACGCTGTTTGAATATGGCGTCCAATACCACCGAGTGGAGATATATCAGTGCCTTTAAGGAGGGGCAGACAGGACAGCTGAAGAAATCTGCTGTTTGTGGCCAAAACAAAACCAAAATGACTGCGGGGTGTTCAAAGTGTGGCCCAGGGGCCATTTGCGGCCAACTGAGTGATTTTGTGCGGCCCGTGACGGCAGTCCAGAAATTATGATTTTTACACTTTAAGAAACAGGTGATGTTTATATGAAGTGATACTTTTATGTGATTTTAAAATTTCTAACACAAAGTATATTTTTCTTTATCAAACCACAATTTGTTTATTTATTTTTAGTTTCATGTGAAAAGGAGCAGAAACCATTACCAACTAAGGAAACTGTACTTTGTTTTGATCACTACTGGCTGCAATTCTTCGGTGCATCCAGCACTTTTTAAAACTCTCGGGTGAAATTTGAGCTGCGAGGCAACATTTACTGTTCGAGGAGCTTCCACTGGGTCACATGACCACTTTTTAGTGACGTTTGTCTAAGAGAAGCGACTCGTGTTACAATGATTGTGAGGGTTTTTAGTTTTTGAACTAGAATTTCAAACTCTTCCACTAACATGTTGGGATTCTCTGAGCTAAAGTTCTATTTTTTTTTAGATCCTGGTGGTTTCAGTCCTGGTGTCAAAAGGTTGGACCCCCTGGTTTTGTACCTTCGTGGTTCCCGTCTCCAGCGTTTGGCTGTGATGTGTAAAATCTGTGTCGTCTTGTTCTCTGACAGCCTCCACCACCAGCTTAGTTATGGCAGAAACATCCAGACCTGCGTAAACAAAACAAACATTCAGGATCTGTCGTCTCGACGGCCTCCGGGTTCACCGAGTGGCGTCTCACCAGCTGCGGTGGCGAGCTGCAGGCATCGAGGGCGGAGCTCCGGCTGGGTGACGGTCTCCAGAAAGGCAGCGTACTGAGCGGTGGCGTGATCAGCAGGAAGCTGGCCAACGTAGCTCGCCACAAGATCCGTCTGCTGGTCCCGGATCAGGATTGAGACGTACGCCTTCAGCACATCGACACAAACCTCCTCCTGTGGGGAGTCGGAAATTTAAACTGATTTTAGCCTGAATTCATTTTATATAAGTTTTCTCTGCTGAACAGCAACGAAACTAAAAAATAAAATTCAGCGTTACCTTCAAAGCCAAACCCAGAGAGCGGAAAAACAGCAGCAGGTGACTCATGAAACGCAGCAGGTGTGATGGGAGGGGCTTAGAGGCTGCCAGCCAACCAGAAAACTCCTCCATTAAACCTGATCGAAACAAAGAATTTAATTTAATTTTCACGTTTTAAATTCATTTCTGTGAAATGCGGCGAGAACGCTGAGCGCTGAAGTCTGCTGATGAAGCTGAGATGTTAGAGATAAAGTAGAACACTAGCTAAAAGAAGCTTAGCATGAGCTAAATGCTAAGACAAGCAAATTTGCTTAAAGGAAAAAGGAGCAAAATGGATGTACAGTAGAAGTTTGTAATCTCAAGATCAAAATCTTAGCTAAATGCTAACTGTAGCAAATTTTATAAAAAGCTAAAGAAAAGAATACACCTAATGGTATCTAAAAATAGTTAAAGGCTAGCTAGAAGTTAAAAGTGTCAAAAGGCTGGCTAAAGGTAGCTGAACAGTAGGGAAAAACAAATTAGCTAAAAGTAGCAAAAGGCTAAGAAAAGTAGCAAAATGCTTAAAGTTAGCTATTTAAAATATTAAAAGTACAAAGTGCTAGCTAACGGTTAAAAGTAGAAATAAAGTGGTTGAAAAACTCAAAAGTTTTAAACTTAGGTCTTAAAAAGCTAGCTAACAGCTACAAGTATCTAAAGGCTAGCTAAAAGTAGCAGAATAGTAGCAAAAAAGCTAAAAGCTGCAGATTGGTAGCTAAAATGGGCTTCTGCTCCCAAGTAGCAGATTAGTAGCTAAAAGCTTGAAGTAGCAAATTGGCAGCTAAAAGCTTAAAGTAGCAGATTAGTAGCGAAAAGCTTAAAGTAGCAGATTGGCAGCTAAACGCTTAAAGCTGCAGATTGGTAGCTAAAAGCATAAAGTAACAGATTTGCAGCTAAAAGTAGCAGATTATTAGCTAAAAGCTTAAAGTAGCAGATTGGCATCTAAAAGCTTAAAGCATCAGACTTGCAGTTAAAAGCTTAAAGGTGCAGCTTAGTAGCTAAAAGCTTAAAGTAGCAGATTAGTAGCTAAAAGCTTAAAGCTGCAGATTGGTAGCTAAAAGTAACAGATCGGTAGCTAAAGCTTAAAGTTGTAAACAGCTAGTAGCTAAAAACAGAAAAAGCCTGTCAAAAGATAACAGAACAGCATCTAAAAGCTAAAAGTAGCCAAGAGAACCAAAGCAGAACCAGCAGCTGAAGCTAATTTCAAGAACACAGTTTTTGAAGCAGCAGCTTTGAAAACAGAAGAGATGCAGCAGAAGTATTTAAGTTAAAATGTTGTGAAAATAAAAATGAGGATGACGATGATGTGAGAAGAGACTTTAGTTCATGTCAGCGAGGTGTTTTACCGTCCAGATCTCCCAGGATGATAAACTTCTGGATGACGTGGAAATGTTCTTTAGTCTCATCCAAGACTCTCTGAGCAAAAACAAAAAGAATTATTTATTTTAGGCTCAGCTGTTTGAATTTAATCATAACCCTCACAATCGACGTGCGGTTGACCTTCGACTCGGACGCTTGAAGCTCCTCAAACACTTTTTCCATCGTCCAGCTGAGGAGACAGAAACGGAGCAATCAGCCGATTCAGGAAGCTTCAGAAGGAAGTCGGATCATTGGTTTCATACTTGGCCTCCAGGTATTCCCGCGGCAGCGACTCCACTTCCTCGTGGGACATTCCTGACGACAGGAGATGCTTTTCCACCAGCGAGTCGACCATCACTCTGAAGTGCGCCCACACGCAGTCCTCCCACGATTCGCACACGGTCAGGAGCTGGACAGCACCAAGAGACCAAGATCAGCACGGCCGGAGGCAAAACCATCACCGCCAACATAAAAACACGTGCACGTTACCGGTCTGAGGTTTCCACTCAGGCTGGCGTAGATCGCTCGCTCGTATCGGTTCAGCTGCTCCTAAAACACAGTTCAGTCACATCGGTTCTTTACGTTTACGGCGTAACGCGAGAAGTTTTCTGTACCTCTTCAGCCATCCTCCAGCAGCAGGCCTTCCAGATCCCTCTGTGGGGATTTCCTTCAACGGGCTGCAGCTCTGCGCTACCTGCAGGCAGAAGAACGTTCATTCTGAAGGCGGCGCTTCCCCTTTATCTGTGTGTGTGTGGGGTGGGGGTGGGGGGGAGACCCTGCCAAGGAACCACCCGCCCCGCCGTAAAGATCACAGCATGTACAAAATTACAAGTAGCAGACTGGTAACAATAAGTTACGTTCCAGAACAGAAGCAAAACCTTTAACGTGTCAAAGACCGACCAAAAGCTAAAAGAGGCAGAACCAGAGTGAAAAGTTAAAAGTCGCAGAAAAGAAGCAATATGCTAAAGGTAGCTAAAGGCTATTTAAAAGTAGCAACATGCTAGCTAAAAGTAGTTTTAAGCTATTCAAAAGCCAAAAGTGTCAAAAGGCTGTCGAAAAGTTAACAGTAGCAAAAAGCTGTCCAAAAGCTACAAGTACCTGGAGGCTAGCTAAAAATAGAAGAATAGTAGCAAAAAAAGCTAAATGTAGCAGATGGGTAGCTCAAAGTAGCAAATTGGTAGCTAAAAGCTTAAAGTGGCAAATTGGTAGCTAAAAGTTAAAAGTGGCAGATTGATAGCTAAAAGCTTAAAGTATCAAACTGGTAGCTAAAAGTTTAAAGTAGCAAATTGGTAGCTATAAGCTTAAAGTATCAAATTGGTAGCTAAAAGCTTAAAGTATCAAATTGGTAGCTAAAAGCTTAAAGTATCAAATTGGTAGCTAAAAGCTTAAAGTAGCAAATTGGTAGCTAAAATCTTAAAGTAGCATGTCACACACACGTGTCTGATTCTGCGCAGCGGGGAAGACACCAAATCTAAAATTTAACAGTTTCAAACCATACTGCGGTAAATGCAATTCAATAAATGATCAAATACAACAATAAATTGTATTAAATGATTAAATGAGCTGAAATCTGAAAAATAATATTAATAATATTAAAAATTCTACCCAGAGGTTTGAGCACCATACACCTCTTTTATTCCACTGAACTCTCACTTTTTAATAACTTCTCGTGTTCCCGTCAAAATCAGGACACGATCAAAAGACGAACTTTAGCTCAGGCACTTCAATCCTAATAAGTACTAAGTGGAGAGCTGGGGTCAGAGGTTACCTGAGGTCGTGTTGGGGTCGTGGTACAGTTTCCAGCCTTCCAGAGTCGCTGCTCTCCAGGCCTGACCGCAGCGTTTGCACAACCTCTGAGCCTTTAACACAAACATCAAACATCAGGTTAGTTGGACAGGAGGAGAAAAGACGCCCAGCTCAGTTTATTTGTCTACCCCCTCCTTTTACACTTTCTGGCTCTTTAAAGACATGAATTGTTTGTTGGATGCTTTCCTGAATCATGAAAGGTTTAACTCTTGATGTACCTCGTCGGTCATCCCTGCTCGGATCAGGGTGAACAGGTTCTTCAGCAGCCGGGCGTCATCCTCCCTGTCCAGGTCCGCCAGAGGCCGCTGCTGCCGGAGGGGAGCGTCGGGGTCCTGAGCACAAACCAGTTTACGGTTTGATTTAGTGACTGGAGGAGTTAAACAGATAGTTTCTGCTGAAAGGAGCCTCACCAGCTCAGTGACCAGAGGAACAGTCATGGTGACGCCACTCTTCCTCCTCATCTTCAGCGCGTGCAGAGTGTTCTCCCTAAACCAGAACGGATCGTTCAGAACACACCCCTCCCTCTCTGCTGTTGCACCAGTGAGAACTCACCAGCAGACGTTTTTGGCGTAATATTCGATATTATCAGAAAAATCTCTGCTCTGATCCTTGGCGATGCTCTCCAGCCAATCAACGACCAGCTGCAACGACAAAAGCAACCGTTATTCAGCTGGAGGTTTAGCTGCGTGAACATTCACATTGTCCTGTTTTTATTTTTCTCTACATTTTTTACAGTCCAGCTTGTTCTACACAATTTAAACTATTTTAGCTGTTCATCATTCAGGAGATGACCACAAACTTTTAGCTATTATGAGTTTTATAAATTTTAGCTTAGCTTACCTTTTGCTAGCTTATGATACATTTACCTTTTAGTTAGCCCTTTGATGCCTTCAGCCATTAGCTAGCCTTTTAATGTTTAGCTTTTAGCTACACTTTAGATACTTTAGCTAGCCTTGAGCTTTTAACTAGCCGTTTGATATACAGGCTGTCCTCGAGTTCCGGCGCACGCGACCTACGGCGTTTCGGATTTACGAACGGCACCTGAACGCACCAT
>JARVGQ010000804.1:2643468-2654230 GCA_031762355.1 Hypsolebias martinsi | reverse complement strand
TATTGTTTTTTGTATTAAAAAAAAAAAAAAAAAAAAAAAAAAAAAAAAAAAAAAAAAATTTGACCTGTTTGCTTCCGGTTGCCTGTTGTCTGCCTGTGTAAAATGTAGCAGACGAATGATTGCCTGTCCTAATGAGAACATTTTGTTTATCATAATATGTTGTCGATAACAAATAGTAGACGAGCATTTATGCAAGTAATAAAAACATTTTCTTCTTACTCATTTTTTATTTATTTATTTATTTTTTTACTTTTGACATTTTTAGATCGGCATATCTTGGGAGTCTAAAAGGTCTTCTTTCGGTTAAACTAAACTGTCCACCGATGTTTGTTTTGGTGTCATCTGTGGGTAAGGTTGTCCATTTTAAATCGATATACTGTATTCTGAGTTTTTTTATTCACCATGGTCATGTTATTATTTAAGTATCTTAAAGCTGTCATTGTCGCGGCTTCAGCACATCCTCACGGTGACTAAACGTTTGTTTACGTTGCTCTCATAAATGCGTTAGCTTTAGGCTAACGCTAACTTTGATTTTGTTACAAACATGTAAATAGATTAAAACGTTACAGCTTGTGGAGAAACTCCGATAAATAAACCGCATTTGTGAATCAAGTCTTGAGCATATAAAATAGCAAAAATTTAAATTATCACAAAGACTAAAGTGAATGGCTAACATAGGTGCGTAGTGTTTTTTTTTAACGGATAAAGTTACGTGTTGTTTTTTTTATGTTAATTGTCATTTACCTTCTCCACATTCTGTTTTACCCATAGGATCGAGTGACCTAATGACCAAATTAAAGATATGTATATTTATTTTTAGTAGGTTTATGTAATCCTGGATTTTGAAGAGCCTTAAAGCTGCTTGTTTCGTGTACGGTAACTTTGTGGAGTGTAACTCCTTGTTGACATTCTAACAATGATTGTGTACTTTTCTAGTCTTTATTATGATAACGTCATTTTTGTAGCTCTGACCTGGTCCAACCCAAAGAATGGGCTGAAAATGAATGAAAGAGCAAAGTTCAACATGTCAAGCATGAACTCTACAGTGGTGTTGCATTGCTTTTCTGGATTTTTTTCTGAGTTTCATTTGAGTAAAACATGTTTTAAAATACTTTTGATGACGATTTTAAAGTCTGTATGCTTCAGTAGTTTCTGCTGTGAGAAGTAACCAGTGGGAGATTTATTTCCAGGCTCAAAACTCAATAAATGTCCAGAATAAGACCCTGAAGTTAAAGATAAAACATTTTAGATGAACAGCAAGAAAACAGGTTATTCCCTTAAATGTCGTCGTAAATTTGAGTTTCTCTACAACTTAAATGAAAAGAATAAACATAATGCTGATCAACTCCAATCATCTCACCTGTGGACTTGTATTTTTTGTATTTGGCCATCTTAAGAAACTATACTGTATATAGGTGTGATTTGTTTATGTGCTATCTAATATTTCACCACTACATCTATAATATAGATGGTATTCAGGTATAACAGGTCTCTTTTGTAAATGAGTCCTCAAGGCTGAATGAGACTAACCTGTATAAATAAAGGTTGAAAGAAAAAAATCAGATGGAAACATGATTTTTACATGATTTAATCTGCTTTTTATCAACTCACTATAACTCATTGTCTATAACTCTTATCCTCCTCCTAAACCTGTTCAGGCCTTACTATTCTAACTTTTTTTTTTTTTTTTCATTTTAAGATAAAATAAAGATAATTTTATTGTCATTGCAAAATACAATAAAATGCAATCCTCTAGGTGCCTTAAAAAGTTGGAAAGAAATTCTAATGTAATAAATAATATTGTGAATGTGCCTCAGAATGGCTGCAGGGAGTTCAACATCAGAGATCTGTAGAAGATGCTAAGTTTGTTAAAAGTTCAGTTTCAAATGTTTTAAATGTTCAAAATGACAAGAAAACATATCTTTTCACATCGTAAATCCCCCCCCCCTCCTTCCCACACACACACATTTAATCTTGCATCTTGGACTGTTTGTCAGACTCATTTATTGAATTTACTCACTCTGATTGAACATTTTTCCTGTTCGTTCTCAGTATGCCTGATGAACACCAGCTCTCAGTAAACATGGACGAGAAAGACGTTTGCTCCTTCGGTAACAAAGAAAAGGAGAAGGACAGGGAGGCTGACAGGAAGCCAGGATCCACTCGGGACAAGGTGAAAGATGAGGCAAAAGTGAGCGGGAAAAGAGATGGCAGCAAGGAGGAGAAGAGGAAGCGCCTAGAGGAGGAGAGGAAGAAGAAAGAGAAGGAGCAAAGGAAGAGGGAGGAGGAGAAACAAAAAGTGGAGCAGGAGCAGAAGAAGAAAGAGGAGGAGGAGAAAAGGCAGCAGGAGGAACAGGAAAGGAAGCTCCAAGAGGAGGAGACCAAACGGCAGCGTGAGGAGGAGGCGGCTCTCCTGAAGTAAGTGATGAACTTTTAAAGCTTCTTATTGAAGACATTGTTGATGCAAACCTCAGTCATGAATCAAACTTTTCTGTTAAATGTTACTGTAATGAGTCAAAAACATCGAGAACTTCAAAATGGACTAGCACAGAAAACAAAAACTCATTCCAAGGACGAATTTATTCAAAATACTGTACAATAAAATCTGTAAAAATTCCTCTGGGTTCACCACCAGCAGGAAGAGCCATTCAATTCAGAAATACTTCATTAATCCCAAAGGGAAATTAAACTTTGTAACTCATTATCCTGGTTTCATTTAAATATATATCTTTTTCCAGATCAAACATTTTAGAAAATCTGCACGGATTGTATCCTGATGCGTGCTCAATACATGGATTGTACTTTTAAATCCGACTCTCATCTGTTCATATCAACCAACATAACTTATGTTTAATAAACAAAAAAGAACTGCACAGAGTTATTTTCCTTAGTAGCTCATGAAAATGTTCTTCTAAATCTGCGTTTAGCTTCTGGGAGCATGGATGAGCTTTTTTATTTTGTAGCTCATGATGTTTGAGAGGAAGCATGTAAAATAAAGAGTTAACTGAGCAAAGAATCCAACAGGACCAAGGTCAAGGTTCTGTTATTTTATTATTATTATTATTTTTTTTTTAACAAAACAACACCTCAGGATGAAACTACAATTTATTTTTGTTTTCAGTAAATTTTTTGGTTTATTTTGC
Organism: Hypsolebias martinsi; assembly: GCA_031762355.1. NCBI lineage: Eukaryota > Metazoa > Chordata > Actinopteri > Cyprinodontiformes > Rivulidae > Hypsolebias > Hypsolebias martinsi. The sequence continues at coordinate 2,651,087 of JARVGQ010000804.1, read as the reverse complement.
TGTTTTACTGATGTAGTAAAGTCAGATACTGTATATGTTATGTTGTTTATTTGTTTATATAATCCAAAGTCTGATAAAGCTGTAGAGTTGGGTAAAATAAAAACAAATGAAAACTTTAATTAATTAAATCTCATCAGTGGCGGGCACAGCTAACCAAAAAGTTAGCTTCACTAACAGCTAACTAGCAAAACTAGCATGCTAATGCTAAACCCCCTTAACAGATGTTAAAAATTTGCGGAAGCTAACGCTAAAGCGCCAACTTTGATCATACACTGACACTTGTCTGTAATGGGACAACGTTGTAAGGTTCATAAAACACAAGTACCATGTCCCATTCAGAGGTGAGCTTTCAGGAATTAGTCCAGTCCATCAGAACCAAAGAGGCGGAGCAGAACTCTGCTGTGCTGAAGCAGAGTGATGCATTCAATGTGTGTTGGACGTTTCCCTTTTGTCATTCACTGTAATGAATTAACTCACTTTAGTGATCCTTTTTGTGCTTAACTACTTTTATCAACAAACTACAAAGTTGCTGTACATCATCATCAATATTCTCTTGGTAATAAATCTGTTTGTATTAAAGCGTGAAATCGTGTGCAAGAGTCACGTCCCAGAGACAGTGTGAGCGTTGCAAAGCATGCTGGGTTGGAATTATGTGTGCGTTGTTTCTGTTTACGATGTTTCTAATTCTGATACTTATGGCAGCAACACGTCTCCAAACATGGTTCCAGGTTCATTTCTCCTCAGTGAAACATCTCCTCTTCTTTAAACAACGGTCTGTAAATGTCCAGGACCTGAGGAGACCAGATGTTGGTGGTTTTGTCTCGTAATGGTGGAGGATTCTATCGTTCCACAGTTCTGTGGCTTCTTTGCTAAACGTTTTGCTTGATGAGATCAGATCTTCTAAAATCTGTAGATGCTTTTCTGTATTGATGAAGTCATTCCAGATGTGTAAGCTGTCCATGCCAGAGGCTCTAATGCACCCCCTTACCATCAGCGAGGCACAGTTTTGAACTGTGAACAGGCTGGATGGTACCTCTCCTCTTTAGTACAGAAGACATGGTGCCTGTGGGTTTCAAACAGAATCTCAAATTTGGATCACGTGTCCTCAGAACAGTTCTGGACTTCACCTCAGTCCATTTGAAATGAGCTCTGGTCCAGAGAAGACGGCAGCGATTCTGTATGGTGTTCACATCTGGCTTCTTGTTTGCCTGATAGAGCTTTAAGCAGCATCTGTGGTTCTGAGTCCAGAACCAGAACAGTTTTAACAAAGTGTTCCCTGAGGGCCTGAAGATCACGGTGATGGGATTATGAAGATGAGATTCAAAGTAATTTGTTGAGGAACATTATTGTGAAGTTGTTTCACTATTTTTGGACAGTTGTTCACAGACTGCTGAACCGCTGCCCGTCTTTACTTCTGACAGCGTCAGTCTCTTTAAATGCTCTCAGGCCTCGTACCGACCGTTAACAACTAACCTGGTTAGATAACAAATAAAATCAAAGCAGTTTCTTATTCATACAACTCGACAGCTGTTGTTGCTCCTGGAACAAACGTTTTAAAAATTTGTTGCTGCTACAAAATTCAAAATGACCTTTTATGGTACAATTTCTCAAAATACCAGTTTGCGAGATTTTCACATCCTTGCATTTTGGTTTGTGGGAGGAGTTTCTTTTCTTCAGTTTGATGAAGAATTGTTTGTCTTTGGTTTTTCTTTCTCCGTTTTTATTTCTGCAGAGAAAAGGAGGAAGGGCATCAGCTGCACCAGGAAGCCTGGGAGCGCCATCAGTCCAGGAAGGAGCTGCGCTGCAGGAACCAGAACGCCCACGAGGGTCGGCCCGAGGAGGCCTTCTTCAGCCGGCTGGACTCCAGCCTCAAAAAGAACACGGCCTTTGTGAAGAAGCTCCGCACGCTCACCGAGCAGCAGCGAGACGCGCTCTCCAACGACTTCACCTCCCTCAACCTCAGCAAGTACATCGGCGAGGCCGTGAGCTCCGTGGTGGAGGCCAAGCTGAAGATCTCCGATGTGGGCTGCGCCGTCCACCTGTGCTCCCTGTTCCACCAGCGCTACGCCGAGTTCGCCCCGTTGCTGCTGCAGGCGTGGAAGAAGCACTTTGAGGCGAGGAAAGAGGACAAGGCGCCCAACGTGAGCAAGCTGCGCACGGACCTGCGCTTCATCGCCGAGCTGACCATCGTCGGTCTCTTCACCGACAAAGAGGGCCTGTCGCTCATTTACGAGCAGCTGAAGAACATCATCGGCGCGGACAGGGAGACGCACACGCATGTGTCGGTGGTGATCAGCTTCTGCAAACACTGCGGCGACGACATCGCCTCTCTGGTGCCCCGGAAGGTGAAGCTGGCGGCCGACAAGTTCAGCCTGACCTTCCCCCCGAGCGAAATCATCAGCGTGGAAAAGCAGCAGCCGTTCCAGAACCTCCTGAGGGAGTACTTCACATCCCTCACCAAACACCTGAAGAAGGACCACCGTGAGCTGCAGAACATCGAGAGACAGAACCGGTGAGTCCACCGCACGGCTCCTCAGAACCTGTCTGTCGTGTCGTCTGCTTCAGCTGAATCCTCTGCTTCTCAGGCGCATCTTGCATTCCAAAGGTGAGCTGAGCGAAGACAGACACAAGCAGTATGAAGAGTTTGCCACTTCGTACCAGAAGCTGCTGAGCAACACTCAGACGCTGGCCGACCTGCTGGATGAGAACATGCCGGAGCTGCCGCAGGACAAGACGGTGCAGGAAGGTGAGTGATGATGCAACTCATGACGTTGTTCTGAGTCCAACGTCTTCAACTGGCTCTCTCCTCAGAGCACGGCCCCGGCATCGACATCTTCACCCCCGGTAAACCCGGGGACTACGAACTCGAGGGGGGACTCTGGGAGGACGAAGATGCTCGCAACTTCTACGAGAACCTGGTGGACCTGAAGGCCTTCATCCCTGCCATCCTCTTCAAGGACAACGAGAAGAGCAGTCAGAGCAAAGACAAGGACGAGTCCAAAGGTAAGACGAATCCATGCAGGTGAATAAAGACGGAGTCCGGGTTTCATTCTGACTGTGCTGCCGGTTCTGTCAGACGTCAGGGAGGGAAAGGACGGGACGAGCACCACAGAGGAGCTGGAGATGGAGCTGGAAGCTCTCGACATCGCAGACGAGCCTCTGGAACTGGAAGGAGCAGACGAGGTGGAGAACGAAGAACTGACCAAGAAGCTGCTCGACGAGCAAGGTGAGTCTTCGTGGAGACGACGAGTCCTGAAAAAGTCTCTTCGAAACACAAAACAGTTATTAATTAATTATTAATTAACAGTTATTAATCTTTACATCTTAATAATCACTTGTCCTTCTCTCATGAACTACGTGGCGTTCAGCAGCCGCTTTTTTCACAGTCGTCACGATCGACTTGTCAGTTCTGATGCTTCACCACTTGTGTTGCATTCACTGACCCTGATCTAGACTCGGATTTATGCAATACTGTCAGTTTTACCATAGAAATCCCATCGTTGATTTTTTTTTTTTTCCCTTTGAGATTTTAATTAATATATATTTTGTTTGATATGTCGAGCTGGTGGAACTGGTCAGAGGTTCTGCACTTCTGTTTTTAGTTACGGTTATTTAAAGGGAATTAAAGCTAAAAGAATGCACTTTTCTGCTGGTCACACATTTTATAAACACAGAAACATCTGAACGATCTCTTTTAGTTTATACTTAAAATCCATACGACTTTTCAGGCGTTCTTCCACGTGTAACATTAAGCTCCCTTTTTTTAAATACTTTCATTATTTTTATACACCTGTTGAAAGGCAGATGTTTGTGGTGTAGTCTCGGTCTGTAAACTTTCTCTTGTCCTGCCCATAACTTCAAACACACGTGCATTAGGTGGAGGGTTGTGTACACTTTTCATCACCTCTGCACCAAGGTCAAAGGTTATACAATGTCTTTGCCTGTCTGGTCCTTTGGTATAGATTGCTGTGTAACAGATTATCGAGGGGCGTAATGTGCCATATTTTTTATTTATTGAACCTTTATTTATAAAGGTTAGACTCACTGAGTCACGAGGACTCATTTTCAAGAGAGACCTGTTTTAGACAGTAGTGTTATAAAAACACTGTTACTGTTAGCAGCATGCTCCAGTTAACAGAATGGTCCTGTTAACAGTGTAATCTTGATAGCAGCATAGTCCTGTAAGTAGCACGGGCCTGTTAGCAGTGTGTTCCATTTAACAGCGTGCTCCATTTAACAGCGTGGTTCTGTTAGCAACGTGGTCCTGTTAGCAGCATGCATATGCAGTGCTCTTGTTTAAAGTGTTACAGTTGATGCATTTTCTTACCCATGTTTTATAATCCGGTGTTCGTCGTAGCTGCCAAGAAGTCCCTCTCTTCATGGCGTAAAGCTGTTCTTCTAACAACCTGCCGTGCTTTAGGTTACGCTTGTTTTTCATCGTTTAAAGGAGTTCTCCTCATTCCTTTGTGTTCAGAACTAGAGGCCGAGGAGGCCAGCACGGGCTCACACTTGAAGCTGATCGTGGACGCCTTCATCCAGCAGCTCCCCAACTGCGTCAACAGAGACCTTATAGACAAGGTGACGACAAACAGACTGGATTTCTGGTTGTATCTCCTAAGCTTTGATTCTGTAACGCTCAACAGTCCCAGCAGGTGCAGAAGTTTAAACCTTTAACTCTTCCAGGCTGCCATGGACTTCTGCATGAACATGAATACCAAATCCAACCGGAGGAAGCTGGTCCGAGCCCTGTTCACCGTCCCCAGGCAGAGGTCCGGCTCTCACCTGATCTGTTAATGATACGAGAGACAAAATAACAAGACTTGAACCAGATTTTACACAAGAATCATGTTTTTTACTGACTTTACATGGCCTGACACATTTTCTCTGTGAAGAACCACCAAGAGCTGCTGTCACGTCCACTTCTGATTGGAGACTAACGACTCGTCTTTCAGGTTGGACCTGCTGCCGTTTTACTCTCGCCTGGTGGCGACGCTGCACCCCTGCATGTCGGACGTGGCCGAGGATCTCTGCTCCATGCTGAAGGGAGACTTCAGGTTTCACGTAGGTTCCTTTAGCTTCTGGAGATACAGACGAGGTTTAATGAAACGAGTCAGAGCAGGAAGTAGGTTAAACACAAATCAGACATTTCTCAGATATTTGGATGTTTGAACAGACCATGTGTTCAAGAAGTTTATCAGATTTGTTTTGCCGTACAAATCTGTCAGACTCCTTTGAATTTTATTAAAGTAAAGTCTAAATTAAAGAACGAAACTCTGAAAGAGGCGTCAGTTTTTTCTTCTGCCCATCGTTTGTGGATCAGTTCAAATGTTTCTGCACCGTTTATTATCTTTGTTGCGCCTGTAGCTTTGTTTTTATTTTGTTTTACTCAATAGATTTATTTTATTTGTTTAAAATATTATTAAATTTACATTTATCTAAAAGGAAATTGTAGGTTTTTAAATGTTTTTTTGTTTTATTAACTTGTTTTTTTTTTGTGTTTTGGTTGTTATTGCTAATACAGTATTATTATTAAAGTGACATTTTAATTTACTTTCAGTGTTAAAAACACTAAAACGTCACTTTACTGTAGAGTAAATTTTTTTTTTTTACTTTCCTCAGCTGCAACATTAATTAATAATTTAAAAGTGTTACAATGCGAGTATTAATAATTTCCATTTAAGTAAAATAATCTCTAAATCAGTTTATCTGAAAATAAAATCATTTAATTTGTTTTATTTGTATAAATGTGGCTTTACAATTTTTTTTTGTTACAAAGTTCTACTTTTTTAATTTAGTATATTTTGTTATGTCAGTTAATAAGATTTTTTTTTTTGTGTGTGTGTTATGGAATGTTTTTATTATCAAAAAAATCCAATCTATACATTTTTCTAAAAGTAAGAAATACTTTAAATGCAAGACTTATTGTTATTATTATATAATATATATTTATTTCATTTTAAATAATAACTGATTAATTTATTTTAACAGTTTAGTATTTTTAATAATCTTATAATAGTTAATGTGTTGTATCATTATACATTGTCTAATTTTTATTTATTTTTACAGTTTGTTTTGTTTTGCCTTTTTACAAACAACTGTGTTTCTACAGTTCAGTGGGAGTTTTATCTGTAATATGAATATTTAATCATAATTTTTATTATAGCTTATGATCGTTATGTTTTAATTTATGTGTTTATTGAAGGTGGGCAGTATCACAAAAAGTTGTCTTCTGCTAATAAAATCTCATTGATTAAAAATATAGCATCATCATAATTATTTGTGTTTTCAGATTCGTAAGAAGGACCAGATCAACATCGAGACGAAAAACAAAACGGTGCGCTTCGTCGGGGAGTTGGCCAAGTTCAAGATGTTCTCGAAGCCGGACACGCTTCACTGTCTGAAGGTGAGTCGTGACCCGACGGCCGCTTTACGCCTCGGCCGCTTTACGCCTTTCTGTTTCCTGAAAAGGTTCTGAAGCAAACAACCAGAAAGAGTCTTTACAGACCTGCACAACAGCTTGTATATTTTAAATTTATTATAAACAATAAAGACCTGTCTCGTGATGGATTAATTTAAAACATAAACAAAAATACTAATAAATTAGATTTTAAAATCCACACCTAATCTAAAGTGTCACTTTAAGTCAGTTGAAGAAAATGAGTCAAGTCGTGGAACAAGAAAAAAAATAAAATCACTTGGAACAAACATTTCTTGATTAAAAATGTTCTGATGAAGTTTCTCACTAGAGCCCGACCGATATGAAAATTTTGGCTCTCGTTGACACTGATATTGGGGGTGGAGCTAATGCCAATAACCCAATACATTGGCTGAACATTTTTTTAGCTTTATCCCCAAGAATCTAAGTATGGTAAACAGCCACTTTTCAATCTATTTTAACACCTGAAGTCTTGAAACAGTCTTCCTAACGTGCGTTCACATTTTCTGTCCTCCACTATTCACCATAAAGTTATCAAGTGTTACAAAAATATAAATTAAACAAACGTTTTTCCTGTTCATTGTTTAAACAGTCACATGTGGTGAAGGTCTAATTAGTGTTGACAACAGCAGAGTTTTTTTGTTACTTTTTTGTAGAGCAGTAAATATTTAAGACAATGTATTTCACTGAGGACGACAAATATAACATTACTAACACGGATATATTTTATTTCTACGTTAGATTTATTGTTTTAGATAACCTTTTACAAGTAACAGCTTTAGGTTATCTAAACGTTAGCTTGTTAACTTGAGAGGCATGTAGCTAATGACAAGCAGGTTGGAGGATTGAAGAGAATTTATTATTTTTGAGTTACTTTTATTTATTTTACAGATCAGTTAAAATAAACTTACCTTGCTCTGTTCAGTAAAATACACCACACAGTGTTGCACTGCTTCGGCTGCGCTGAAAGTGAAACAGCCATGACTTGAAAGTAGTCTTCCTGCGCCATCTGCTGGGTACATTGTGCAATTATGACTTTTGTCAGTCAGGACAAGGTCGTGGTTCTTTATTGTCATTCGCATCACGTGATGCATGAGGTGGTTCCAGCATTAGGCCTGTCACGATAACAAATTTAGCTGGGCGATTAATTGTCTCAGAAGTTATTGCGATAAACGATAATATT
>JARVGQ010000804.1:2629385-2639920 GCA_031762355.1 Hypsolebias martinsi | reverse complement strand
AAAAAATCAGTAAACAAGTTCTCAGCTTCTTTTTGCAAAGAAAAACAACTTTTTACACAAAGGCACGGGTTTCAACCTTGAATTTTGGAGCTTCGACAAGACTGAGGTTTTTCCCCGAGGTCGGCCTGTTAGCTTAGCTCGTAGCTTAGCTTCTCAGCTTGGCTGCTTTTAACGATCCAAAAACGCGAGTTTGGACGTTAACTGATTTTTAAGACTAAATAGAGAGGGGTCAGTGAAGATCACAAGAGTTGATTCTTTTGTGTCTTCAGTAGAAAGAGAGACACGGAGAAACGATAAAGCTGATATATGAAAATGAGGTTGATACTTTTCATCATGTGATTCATTGGTTTATTGTTTATTGCGACATGTCTAGTTACAGCTGTTTTTGTGTTAACTAAAATCTATTAATAAAACGCGGGCTGCTACATGATCGCCCTCTTGTCCTAAGGGTGAGTGAAAATAGACAAACCTCAGACAGATGAAAGAGAAGTCACCAGATCGAATCTGCAACTTTATAAACATTAATACTTGTTTTAAAGTTACCTTGATGTCTGTGTTTAGTTTGGGGCCTCTATAAAAGATGGGTGATCATGTTGTTGCCTGTGTTTGTCTGTTAGAAAAATATCTCATGAACTGCTGGATGGATTTTACTGAAGCCAAGTGGTGACTGGATGGACGTCACCAACGAACTAACGTGATTCAACATGGCCGCCCCCAGCAGATTGACCTTTATCAAACATGGATATCTCTAACTTTTGTCGGTTTTACTGAGCTGAACTGTGGTGTGGTAGTAGCTGAGAGTCGTCTCCAACACAAACCCCAGGAGCAAACTGATCTGCCGTCAGTTTGGTGCACCATAAAGGCAGAGGGCAGATTAATGGTCTGAATGTCTCGTTATTAAGATACGTTTTTCAACACGTACGTCGTTCCATTTCAACCACTCATGAAGCAAACGTTCGGCTCCTCCAGGACATTCCTGCTGTAGCTTTTGGTGTCGGTGCAGTTTGAACTATTTGAAATATTTAGCCTTTTCAGACATGTTTTCATGGACGGAGCTCTCTTCTCATCCTTTAGCTGTTGGAAACTTTTTACTGCTCATTTCAGCTTTTGTTGTAGTTCAGCGTCTTCTAGCTAATCTCAGCTTGTATTTAACATTTACATCTACTTTTTAGTTCATCTTTTTACTGCTCATTTCAGATTTTGTGTAATCTATTCAGCCTCAGCTCATTTCTGCTGCTGTCTGTTTTATCTTCCTGCTGTCAGCAAACGTTCACGCTGAACCCACATAAGTTTAGTGATGAAGCCTTTTCGATCTAACTTCAGCTTTCAGCCACATTCCTTCAGAAATAAGCGTGCACGTTGCATTCCTGCAGGAAATGACATTTCTCTAGTTTAATGAACGTTTTCATAAACCTCTTGCAGTCCAGCGTCCACAACTTCAAAACCAGTCGTCTAAAGTTAAAACGCTGAAGCTCGTCAGGAGAATCGAGTCGAGTCGTGAAGTATTTTGGTTCTGTTGGCAGCAGAACCTTCCACAACCAGTAAAACATCATCCCGTGACGTCCTGCGCAGGTGGACGAGCTGGAGCTCAGCTGCTGACCATCAACCAGACGTTAGGTCTGTCCGTGCTGTCGGTGTGAAAATGTGCACGTGCTGCAGGAATGTTTTCAGCTCGTTTGAAACTTCAACCTGAAAAACACAAAAGTTTACCAGAGTATTCGGTTTCAGCGCCGCCTTTAAAACTGCTTTACGTGTTTTCTTTGCCACTGTTGTAAATATACGTTTACAAAACGCCTCAGAACAAGAGCTGCTCAGTCAGTAGAACACACACGTGATAAATTATTAATGAATGTTGTTAAATGTCAGTCGCAACAAACACACGTCATCGGGGCGGCGGTGGCTGAGTGGTTAGAGCAGTCCTCCTAGAATAGTAGGGTTGGTGGTTCGATTCCACCAGCAGTCTCGTACTGAAGTGTCCCTGAGCAAGACACTGAACGCCTCATTGCATCTTATGTGTGACCCATCAGTGTGTGAATGTGATAAAGCTCTGATTGTTGTCGGTGTAGATCTAGTATGAGTAAATGACAGGTTGTTGTAAAGAGCTTTGCGTCTTGATCAGATTGAAAGTTTTAGTAAAAGTACAGACCGTTTATCTTTTTAGCATTTCCAGCACTTTATGACACTTGTTTACAGAAATGGAGCTCCATCTGATTGACAAGTATATCTTTTTGATTTGCAGTTTGTATCCATTGTTATTGTTTTATTGATGTTAAGTGGTTGTTCGAGAGGCAACTGGACCTAAAGAGAAAAAGATGAAGAATGTTGAGGATGACTCCTGGTTTCACAAACAAGAGAAGTTTCCTGTGGATCATCTTGTCCCTGACGGTTGGGACTCTACTCCCACAAAATGCCATATTGATACGTTAAGATAAACTGTGCAGCTAAAATAAAACCACTAACTGTGTAATTTAATGCCCAGCTTACCCTGAAGGAATGCGCCTCCTGCCACATCTCGTGCACTTCTACATGATGGAGTTAGAGCCATGTGGTCAAACCTTGTATGTACTGGTGATAACTCACAGCAACTACCTCCCCCTATAGCTCAATATCTGTGAAACACACTTAAACTTGAGTTTTACTCATTTTTGTCCTCCATCGCGGAGCAAAGCTGGTCCGTGCATGTTGTGAGCACAGTATCTTGAAAAATAAGCAAAGTACCAACTTGCTTTTTGGTGTGTGGCTCCATCTACGTAGGAGAGGTCACCATCTGAAGCTGGGTGGCCACATCAAAATCCAAAATGGCCGCCACCATATAATATATAAACCGACGACCCCTCATTTGAGGAAACTCTGCTTGCTAGTCTTTATATTTCCTAAAAGTTTAGTTTCCTCCAATGACTGTGCCGGCTGGAGATTAGCCACGGCCTGCCGCTGTAAATAAATAAAATAATATATAAAGTACCTCTGTTCTTCTCCACTGTGTAACTCCTCCCCACTTAAATGTCTCGCACCAAAAACATTTAGGTTTGCTTCATGCTCTGTTCAATTCCAGTCCGGAAAAACACTCGTCTCAAAAAGTACAAACACTCTTCACGTCCCTCAGCGACGGGGACGTCACCGCACCGCTTGTTTGATTTGTTACCCTTCATAAGCTGTGGCAGCCATCTTGAATCGGGTTGACAGTCGTAGATGTACATACATTCTGTCATTTGTGAGAGTTGAGTTGAAGTCCATCCAGCTCATGTGATATTTTGCTAACAGACAGGCACTTGGACATGGACAGAAACATTATTGCCTTCAACAGTGGGTGATAACTTGAAAAGGTGACCGTTTAGCTGCGCAACAAGAACGTTTAGTACATTTTCTGTTAATTTGATGAATACCTTAGTATTTTTTTCTTACTATTTATTTATTTATTTATTTATTCATTTGTTCATGTATTTATTCTTTGTTCTGTTCTGTTCCAGGTCAATCAGCCCAAGTTCAACCAGCGGCGGATCAGCAGCGCCAAGTTCCTGGGCGAGCTGTACAACTACCGCATGGTGGAGTCGGCCGTCATCTTCCGCACCTTGTTCTCCTTCACCTCCTTCGGGGTGAGTCAGGACGGCAGCCCCAGCCCCCTGGACCCCCCGGAGCACCTGTTCCGGATCCGGCTGGTCTGCACCCTGCTGGATACCTGCGGGCAGTACTTCGACCGCGGCTCCAGCAAGAAGAAGCTCGACTGTTTCCTCGTCTACTTCCAGGTACGTGTGTTCCTCGAGCTGACGCGCGGCGCTGTCACGTGTCCAACCAGTCGAATGATGCTTCTGTGTGCAGCGGTACATCTGGTGGAAAAAGAGTCTGGATATTTGGACCAAGGATCACCCGTTCCCCATCGACATGGACCACATGATCAGAGACAGCCTGGAGCTGCTCCGGCCCAAGATGAGGCTCTGCGGCTCCCTGGACGAGGCCACCAGGCAGGTCTCGGACCTGGAGAGGGAGGTGCTCGTCAAACTGGGTAAAGATGAGTCTCCTGTTCCTGCACGTTTGCGCTGCAGCCGCTCCCACCGGTCCGTCGGCTTTCTTTTGGACCGGCAGAGCAGCATTCTCTGGCGTGTAGGTCGGATGTTTTGATGAAACGCACACATTCCAAACACGTGCACTCAGCAAACAGAGCCGAAGCGCCGGGCACGAGAGCTGTAAAAACAGTTAACGATGATTGTTGCAGCCTTTGTCTCTGAGTTTGGAACATTTCAGGTGGGACCAGAAAACACATTTGATTCATCAAACGTGTGTCTGTCAGGGAATCAGCCCGTTTCAGTGACGCTGAGAGGATTTGTCTTATTCTCTTTATTACTCTTTTATAAACAGTGACACAAATATACCAAACAACGTCTATGAACACGTTCTAAAATCACATAATTTGCTCCATCCCCCCCCAAAAAAAAAATCTTGTCCTTGTTGAACCTATTTGTATAATTAAAAAATATATATTTCAACTTTTTACCGCTCTAATTGTTTAGGTAATTATTATCCCAACTTCAGAAAGTCAGGACATTATGTAAAATGTGAATAAAAACAAAATGATGATTTGAAATCTCATGAATTTAGAACATGATAAATGTATCAGATTATGAAAAAAATTGTTCCAGGAGCAGCAAAAGATGTAAAACTAAAAGGTATGAATAAGAAACAGCTGGAAGAGCATTTTGTGACTAATTAGGTGAAAGGTCAGGAAGAGGACTCTCAGAAGTAAAGATGGGCAGAGGTTCAGCAGCCTGTGAAAACTGACTGTTGACCCCCGCCCCCTGAGCACGACACTGTTTATCTAAACCAGGTCCAGAAAATCCACAGAAATTATTAAAATAATCCAGTCCTTAATCTTTTCTTAACACCGGGCATGAGTTCAAACATTTTGTTGTTGCTGCGACCAACCCTAAAGTTTAAGAATTAAAAAAAAAACTGACAGAGGAGGAAGTGTTCCTGCATCAGCTGTAGCTGCATCAGCTGTAGCTGCATCAGCTGTAGCTGCATCAGCAGCTACAGCTGATGGAGGAAGTGTTCCTCCATCAGCTGTTCCTGCATCAGCTGTAGCTGGAGGAAGTGTTCCTCCATCAGCTGTAGCTGCATCAGCTGTAGCTGATGCAGCTATAGCTGCATCAGCTGTAGCTGCATCAGCTGCAGCTGCATCAGCTGCTGCAGGTACAGCTGCTCTTTGGCCTGGTAACTGCACACGAACCCGTCTTTGTTCAGCAGTTTCAAGGTGTTGAACTGGAATGCAGAGAAAAATGTGAAACTGCAGCTCCACCCTCTGAGAAAGTGACCCGGGCGTGGCTCGGACTCGACGCTAGAGAGCAAAACGACCTGTGGAAAAACAAATCTGCCCTAAATAAAAAGAGTAAAATGTGCAAAATAAAAGAGGCTTAATGTGAAAACTGGCTCGTAACAAAGACCCTGACGAGTCTGCAGCTGAACTTCAGGTGTCAAAGAAGCAAACAGGAGAAACGTTTGTTGTTCAGCACCTGAGTTTTAGTAACTTTCCTCTCTCTGAGGAATCAGTTGGAGGACTGAGTGATTGCTGGGGGGCCCTGTGGGTTCAACATTGGCTCCATTGTTACCTGATGTGCAGGTGCTGGACTTGGTTCTGTCGCCACGGTTACAGTAAACGCAGCGTCCCACAAAACACCGTCACGATTCTGCTCAACGTGTCACACGTTTGAACAGAACTAACGTTCACTTTTAAATCCTGTTCTCTCAAAGCTTTGTGCTTTTGTTACGAAGGCATGGCCATGGAGAAGGACGGTCGCTCCAGCGCCATGAGCGACGGGGACGCTCTCGACGAGGAAGACGACGATGGGGACGACGAGGAAGAGGGAGGCGCCGAAACCGAGGAGCAGTCGGGCAACGAGAGCGAAATGAACGAACAGGAAGAGGACGTGAGTGTTGGGGCTGTAGAGGATTTTTGACCCACTCGTCTTTCCATCGTTGGTTTCTGCTCAGCTCTCTGAGGGTCCACCACAGGGTTTCAGTCCGGTTGAGGTTCTGGACCGGTGCAGCTCCTCGATTCGTTCTGTTGTAGATCAGCTGCTGTGTTTGGGATCAGGGTCCTGCTGGTCCCAGTTTGGCCCATCTGAGACCCGAGGCCTGTAGAGTCTGAGACGGAGCTCGTTTCTCTTCTGCTGGGACGTCCACTCCTGGGAAAAGTGGGACTTTAGTATTTGTGGTCAGCCTTCTTAATAACCTTCAGAGTCTGAGGCTGGAGTCATTTCCAGCATCAGCAGAAGTTCTGTGGTGGCAACGTTGGTGAAGTCAGACTCTTTAAACTGATCACTGATGACAACATCTCACCACCATCACAGACATGAAGAGTTGTGAAGTCATGATCAGCAGCAGCTGTCAGTCAATGTTGTAGAACAACATTACACACATTTTCAAGGATCTAATAATTATTTCACAGCGAGTTTATCTTTATTCGTCTTGCAGCACACAAACTTCACTTTTTCTGTAACTACAGACGGATGATGAGATCTGGTCATCAAAGATCTGATCATCAAAGATCTGATCATCAAAGATCTGATCATCAAAGATCTGATCATCAGAGATCTGATCATCAAAGATCTGATCATCAAAGATCTGATCATCAAAGATCTGATCATGAACGTTTGAGTACGACGGTTATTTTACACCAACTAGTCAGTCTTTTAGACTCAATAGGGCTCGGTCCACTCTTCCTCTTCTAAAACAAATCCTGATCACCCTCTTCTTCATCAGAGTCCTCTCTGTCTGAGAGGTTCTGACTCGGCGGTTCTGTTTCTGGGTCTGCAGCTCCGCCTCCACCCTCCCCCCGATTTATTCCCATAATTATTCCAATAATTCCTGTTGAAGCGTGTACGTTTCTCAGAATGTCGCGGCCCTCGTCTCGACTTCCATCTGAGGCGTCTCAGTAACGAGATCAACGTTATTTTAAAAATCTCCACGTCTTTGTCGCTCCACGTTATAGAATGAACTTGGTCTAACTCTGGCTTGAAAGGCGGAGGTGATAGACATTCCATCACAGATTATAATCTGACACCAGCAGAGATTAAGAGTTTGTTTTTTATTCAGCTTCTGTCTGGATTCTTCCCTCGTCTTGTTTATGTCCGTTTCAGAGTTGTGTTTTTTTTTTTTATCCTGCAGGAAGGATCAGAGAACGAAGAGGAGGAGAGGGAGGAAGAGGAGAACACGGACTACCTGACGGACTCCAATAAAGAAAATGAGACGGATGAGGAGAACAATGTAAGACCTGAGGTGTCACTGAGACGCCTGCACCGTGTCTGCTTTTAGAGCCTGAACGTGCACAGAGTATTTGAGCGTCGTTGTAAGAACACTCTGCTTTCACCTGCAGGAAGTCACCATCCGTGGCGGCGGGCTGAAGCACGTGGAATGTCCCGAGGACGAAGACTTCATCCAGGCTCTGGACAAGATGATGCTGGAGAACCTGCAGGTCTGACACCTAACAACTTTGGAAAACATAGACGTGCATGTTTAGATCGTAGCACCTTTACCTAAATAACAAAATTAAATAAATAAATAAAAAAAACAGGAAGTAGTTGGTTTCAATCTCCGTTGAGCGAATCATCGGTGCTTTTTCTTGCTCTTGAAAATGTCTTTCAGCGTTCACATGTTGAGTCACAGATTCACCATCTTGTTGCCTGAATTTTCCATAAGTCTCTAAAACTACTGCAGCACATTGTCTCTTATAATTGTCACAGAATAATTGCGGGTATCTTGAACTCGTCTCAATTAATTAAAAATAAAGTTTTATCACATGAGCTTTCTTCTGACAGAAAACATCCAAAGCTACAATGATAAAAAATAAATATAAAAGTAACTGGTCCATATCCGCTCACCTCCATTTCTAACGTGTACATCAGTAGATTCAATCATAAACGTAGAAACAGGGTGGGTACAATGTAGGAAACAAAACACTGCGCACTGTTTTGCACTCTGTGAACACACAAGTAGGTCGTCACTTCCAAAGTCCTGCCGCTCAGAATGCAGTCGTACCGCCTGTTAGTCACAAACGCTCAGAATTCAGTGAGACGGGAACTCCATTTTTTTCTCACAGTGTTGAGCTCAGCTGTCTCCAGCAGTCGCAGCTCAGTGAGATGTTTTCTTTAGGAACACCTAAAAATGTCTAAACTGCTAATTGACCCAGTTATTAAGCGTAACAATCACCTCTACGTTACATTAGTCTCAACAAGGGCACCTGCCCTGTCAACAGAACACAGCGCCCCACCTACCAAATCCACCCCCCCACACACACACACCTGGTCCGACAAGCACCCTGCCTAGGTCAGTAATCTAGGGGGAAACACTGTAGAACATTGTGTTGTTTGACCTGAGTGTGCTAGATGTTCTGAAGTTTTAACATCCTGGAGAATCGTAGAGTCGTAACTGAAAGAAATTTATTCTGAAACGTCTTCATCAAATGTAAGAGTTGTTAGAAATGACTACGTTTTTAACCAAAGATTGTTTGAACGATGCCCCAAATACTGTCAATCAAAATGCTTCTGCTCATTTAAGAGACGTTTTTATTCAGATGTAGTGAATTCAAATTCATCTTAGCTTTGATGTAATTTAAACAGATTAATCATGGCTTTAGATTCTCATTAAGTTTTATCTTTATGAGCAAATCATATCTGTAAATCATATTATGGATTCTAAAGGCAACATTGATAATGAAAACGGCACTGGGCCCAGACTGGAACCTTGGGGAACGCCACATGCAATCAGTGTTACAGCAGATGAATATTAACCTATATGAAGTGATAAACCTCAGTCAGACATGGTTTAAACAACTCCAGGCCGAAATGGGGGTCGATTGTATTAAAAAGAGTAAAAATTAATATTTTTCTTCCTGACGTCTTGTCTGTCGGTCTCTGCAGCAGCGCAGTGGCGAGGCAGTGAAGGTGCACCAGCTGGACGTGGCCATTCCTCTGCAGCTAAAGAGTCAGCTGAAGAAGGGGGGGTCAGGACAGCAGTGCACGGCGGAGGGAGACTCTGACGACTCCAACACCATGCAGTTCGTCATGCTGACCCGAAAAGGCAACAAGCAGCAGGTACGAAGCAGACAACAGGTGCACCGTTAACGCTAGCAGCCGAAGCAAAGGCTCAGACCACAGAACGGACACTCAGATGAGGAGAGTCATGCTTTTTATTATTATACAGTTTCTCTTTGGACTTGGGCTGCTTTTTTACTTGACTTTGGTCCTTTCACTCAAACATTTTCACAGGAATGTTTTTAAGCTGCTTAAGCTGCTTCAGCTTTTCTACAGCAGGTGATCAGGTGAAGATGAGGATTTTTTTATCATCATAAGGTGTGTTGGTTCCTGTACCTCTCGCTGGGCTGCGACTCAAAGCTGCTCAACTGTAGCTGATTTTGTTGCCCACATTTATGGTTTATGCTGCGAAATGTGCACCAGAAATGACACTAGGCAGATATGAACCAGTTTTTAATCATTAGCAGTGATGCTGCACAACATATGGCAAATTTATTGTGATCGCAGCGTCCCAAAGGTCTTGGACTGCAGAGTCAGTGTTCACAGTGACTGGGAATCAGGAAGCGTTTGGAAAATGCAGAGAAACTTCTTCTGTGCATGAAAAGGTCTGATGGAGAAGATGCGTGCTGCTTTACATGGATGTGTCCAACAGAGGAATGAAACAGGAATAGTAAAAGTTTTAAGATCTGGCGCGACGCGTGGGGTTAAAAGCTTTCACGTTAAATGTGAGCGAGGGCCACGGTGGTGCAGCGCGTGGTTTCAGGGCAGAATCTGGCCCTTTTACTGCAGGGCGTGTTCGGCTGTTCTGCCAGGAGTCGAGCAAAAACAGCTCGAGTGAGAAAACACAGAGCGGCTTCTGTCGTGAGGCGAGTGGACGGAAGTGAAGTTTCTCTGAGCAAACACGCCAACGTCACTGCAGCCAGGAGAACAAGCCCCCTGTGTGTGTGTGTGTGTGTCCCCCTGTGTGTGTGTGTGTGTGTGTGTGTGTGTGTGTGTGTGTGTGTTTCATGCCACAGAACCAACATTCAGCTGATGTATGAACAGTGTGTTTATCTGCTCCACCTTCAAGAATCCAGTTTAACATATTTTATAGAGTGAAAAAGACAAAAGTCGAGGTTTTATTTTAAACACGAAGCATCATGTTGATCGTCACCTGGATTCCTGTCTACAAGCAGAGCGACGCTAGCAGTTTCCACCCACTTCCAGTCTTTATGCTAAGCTAACAGGTTGCTTTTTGTAGCTTCAGAACAAACGAATGAGTCCCAGAAAAAACTCAAAAGTGTTTCTTCTTTTATGTAACAGGAGCTCAAAAAGCTGCGTCGGCCATCTTTGATGGCTCCAAATGTAGGTCAGTTGTGGACGTTGTCTTTTAATTACAGGTTGTCCTCGAGTTACGAACGGGTTCCGGACCTAAGGACCGTTCGTAGGTCGATCTGTTCGTAGCTCGAAACCGAAAGTAAAAGGGGCCGTACGTCCCGTTTTTCGGCCGGAACGGCATTTTAAACGCCTTAT
>JARVGQ010000804.1:2610690-2623798 GCA_031762355.1 Hypsolebias martinsi | reverse complement strand
GACACCTGGACATGTCTCAGTTCATCACAGGGACACCTGGACATGTCTCAGTCCATCACAGGGACACCTGGACATGTTTCAGTCCATCACAGGGACACCTGGACATGTCTCAGTTCATCACAGGGACACCTGGACATGTCTCAGAATTCAGTAATTATAGAACTGGTTCAAACTCACCTGTCTTCAATTCCAACGTGTTCTCCAGTAGATTAAATCGCCACCGTGGGGGCGGGTCCAGGGTGAAATAATGTGCACGGCCAAGAATACACGACACCCGGCTCGCTGGTCACCTGGTCTCTAACGCTCAGATTTCAGAGCCTCGCATGGAAAATTCACATTTTCTTACAAGTTTGTTGCCAACTATCCTCTGACACGACCTGTTGAAAGCTCAGAGTGTGGTAGTAGCAGAGAGTCATTAACAGCAGACACTGTGAGAGTTGACAGATCACACGGGTTCAAACTGTCTGCGAGCTGGTGAGGCAGAAGGAGACAGATGGACAGGGCTCAGAGATGAAGCTGTAAAATCCCAGTTTCCACATCCAGGAAGTGAAACGACAGGAAGTCGTCAAACTGACGGCTCAGACACGATTCTGTGAACTGAACGAGCACAACGCCACGTTCCCGGCTGCATCTTCTCTTGAAGGCCTCTGAACGTTTTCACTGCTGGAATCCTCCCCTCGAGTCGCTCCACGAGAACTTCACAACAAAGTGACGACGTTTTGGGTTCACGTTTTAAGACGACCTATAGGTCCACGCTGATGCGACTCGTCCGTCACCAGTCACGGGCTGAAGGTGCGTTTGCGCCTCTTGTGGGTTTTAAATAAATTATTTTGCTGGACTCAACCGGAGGAACGTTTCCCTGATCCTTTTGGACCTAGGGAAGCCTGACGGTGTCACCAGTGAACACCTGAGCGTACCTGTTCAACGTTTACTCCAGCTTTTCTCCAACCATCCAAAACTTTGAACAGCTGACTCAGTTTTGCTTTGGTTTGTTTTTCTCCTTTAGTTTCCCGTGTGCCTGGAAGTCTTCCTGAGCGACGACACAAACTAAGATATTTTAGATCAATTTAACTCATTAGGCGGGTGAATAATTCTACCGGGCTGCACGAGCCGTTCAGATGTTCGTTTCTTTGCTGTCGTTTTAAAACGTGCTTTGAGTTTGTGTGTAGTGAAAACTGCTGAAGCTGCTTGTAATAAAGAATTCTCCCAGGAAACGAGTTTTCTGGGCTGAGAAGGAGCTCGGTCTTGTGTTTGTGGTATGTTCTTGTTTGCGAGGGTGCGTCTTGTTTGTCGACGTCTAATTACAAGGCTGGAGGCAGAAGTATTTCCTCATTTCCTGCCAGGACGTTCTGCTAAATGCTGCGTGTGTGGAGAAATGACAAGAAGGGGTCGCAGTCTTGAAAATGATGTCGCTGTTCTTTATGATTCATTTCAAGTTGTGGCATCAAACAAAAAGTTCATCCTGAGGAATATCAAAAGGTGCATTTTGAATGAGTTTACTCCACGTTTTTATCAAATTCTGACGCGCTCCACGTAAACGAAGCACAGTGACGGTCACAGCTGAATGTTTCTGCAGCGCTTCAGGTCAGAGTTAAAAAGAGCCTTTCAGTTTCAGAGAATATTCTGAGCTCTGATGGAAGGAAGTCGACAACAGTTTTATTTCTACAGGTGAATCCCATTGAGCCTCAGGCACTCATTTACACGAGACCTGGTTTAACAGAGTGATGACAACAAAGACAACAGTAGACAACCATGAAGCATGAATACCAATTGAGAAAAATTAAGTGAAAATAAAATTGTATTTAAAAAAAACAATGTAACAAAAACAGCTAGGATGTAAGGTGATGTAGAAGAGGACTCATTTACAAGAGACCTGGCTACAAACTAAGAATGATGACAACAGCAACAGCAGATTTTCATTGGACAACCAACAATAGACAATCATAAGAGAGAAATACTGATTTTTTTTAACAAGTTAAAACAAAGATATCAAAGCAGCAAAACAGGCAGATTATAAGGCGATGTAGAAAATCAAAAACAGGAACATGTCAGCATTGGTTTTTGCCAGGATTCCAACAGATTCTTAAAGCCATTTAGAGAAGTCAAGGTCGAGAGCTTCAGATCTTTTTGTAAGGTATTCCAGGAAGCAGGAGCAGAGTAGGAGAAGGTCCTTTTGCCAAGTTCAGATCTCACTGACTGAACACTGCAGGTAATCATGTCCTGAGAGCTCACGCTGTAGCTGCACTCACACAGAGATGTTATAATAAATAACAGTAATAAATAACATCAGTTATAATTAGTAACAACAGTTATAATAAATAACAGTTATCATAAATAACAATAGCTTTAAATAACAGTTATGATAATAGTTTTAATAAATAACAGTTATAATAAATGTCAGCGAGCAGGGTGTTTTTGTGCTACTCACCCTTTTTAAGCTTGTAGGAGCAAAACCAACAACATCCTGGGTCCAAAGAGACGTTCGTGTATTCACCAGTTTGGACTAGAGTTGCATTCGGGCCCAAAAGATCCGACCCGGCCCGCAGTCATCATTTCCGAACCCCACCTGACCCGACGAATTAATAGTAATTACAGGTCCGAACCTGGAAAAAATGAGTTGTTAACGGTCTGGGACGTGCGGCTGAATAAAAGTGGCCGAAGATCGGAGCTGACGCGGTGTTTGTCCTTTCATGGCCATCAAATCGCATTACATCCCTGTTTCTGCTGCATTCTTCTGCATTATTCAGACACGGACCCTGCTTTGACATGTCTGCTTTGGGATCTCACACGTTTGGGTCGTTGGCCGTGCGCGTCTACTGAGCGCAGCGGCTGAACGTCCATATGGATCGCTACCTGGCAGTGCAGTCCCATCTGAAGCTTCACTGAACTTTATTTGACCTCTTTCAAGGCCGGTCAGCTCGCGGTGAAATGGCCGTGTGCGGCTGGTGAAAGTATGGCAGGCCATGTTGTCATATAATTGGATCGCGGCTGATCCGCTAACCCAATCAAAAGCCCGACACCGACCTGGCCTGCCCCGAATTCGGGTCGAGTGGCTTTGGGCTTATGGCTCGGGTTAGAAAGGACAGCTCTAGTTTGGTCTAACTGTCATGCAGACGCTGCATGCACAATGAATGCAGCTGAGCCTGGCTCAGGGTTGCCAGATAAATGTAAAATGTTTTATTTACCCCCTCCTTTCCTGTTCAACAACTGCAACACACACCTCATCTTAGAATATCTTTACTCGGCACTTGTCACAGTTTAGGTCAGGGCTGTTGAATTAAACTGCTCAGGGGGCCACAGTTTCTGAGAGCCAGCAGCTCAGGGGCCGGACGTCCAGTGATTAAAGTCATTATGTAAATCAACCAAGTTTTACAATGATCTGTTACCTTTTAAATTTGTTTATTGCATTGGATCATAAATGCAATAAACAGAACCCATAACCCAGACACCCCCGCCCCCCAAATAAAAAAATGTTAGTTTTATTTTTATGAAGTCATTGTTGGGCCAGAAGTAGCCCGTGGGCCGCCAGTTGAATAGCTGTTTAGGTCAAAATACTATTATTTTAAATCCACAGTACTACAGTTCATAACTTCTTATCTGGCAACCCAACTGACACGGAAACGACAGCGTTTTCATTTAAACTTGCTCATTTTTTCTTTATTACCCCCAATAAACACTGAAAAAACACTTAACGTTTCCAGAGGTTGTCCTCGTGTAAACAGGGCCTTACAGCAGGCAGATCACTTTGACTTGGTCATTTTTAAAGGAGCGCCATGATGAAAAGGTCTGGGCGCCCGTGCACTAAGTGGAAGACGACAAATACCTGTTCTGATGTATAAACTGTGCAATGAATGGAAAGTGTGAAGAGTTTGTCACTGAGCTGAACCATCTGCAGAAAATCTTCAAACATCCTCGAACCTAAACTGCAATTGTGTAAAAACTATTAAAGGTGTCAAAAGGCCGGCTCGGTTGTGGAAAGCCCAACTTCCTGTGGCCTGATTTTACTTTGAAGGACGTTTCGAAGGTCATTTCCTAAAACCCATCGATGTCTCCGGGGTACCACCACTAACTGAATATTCCCAATCCAGCTGCTTTGTTTTGCTGAAGCTGCAGGATCCAACAACCTTCTCGTCAGCAGTTTATCTCTTTACATTCCACTTCAATAAACAGTGAACAAGCAGGTTTATTTTATATTACTCTGTTTATTAAGGGACAACATGAGATACAACAGCTGTATAAACAAGATGGACATTTCAGTTTTTAACTGTTTTAACTGGCTGTTAGCAGCAACGTTCTCACCACCACACTTTAAATCCCTCTGCTGAGATTTATATTTACACCCTGCAGAAACGTTTCCTCTGCAAACAGGAAGTCGTTGTGTACTGTAAGCATGCACCGTCAGATACTTCAAAATAACTGTAGCTGGACCACAGAGAGCCGGAGTCAGTGAACAAAACAAATCACTAAATATACTTCAAAAGTTACTGTAGATGAGCTACAGAGAGCCGGAGTCTTTGTAAAACACACAAACACACACACGTGCACGGGTACACAGCAGTTAAATAGCACACAGAGACTGCAAAGTTATTCACAGAAATGAAAATATAGAAGTCGGGGTGTTTCCAGGGCGTGTGGTTTTACTGACAATGTCCATCCCTTAACAAAATAAAGCATCAGTTTGAAACTCGTCCCTCCACGTGGTTAAAAAAGTCAAAGTTCTGCCCACAGTCCCACCAGTCTGTGGTTTGCGCCGTGGAGTAAAAAATATCCTCCATCTGCGTCGCCGCTGCTCCAGAACAGCAGATTTCAGAAACCCGTTTCAAACCGAGCTGCAGAATCGCACTTCCAACTTCCCAAAGCATCGATGTCAAAAACTATTCGAGTAAATGCCCAGAAGGTAAACAATAAACAGCAAAAATAAATCTGAGGTGAGAGTTCACGGCCTGTTCAGCCGGATCAGGGTTTACATCGTTACATGTTGGCTCAAATATTTAAAAGATCATCAACAAATAAATGACAATTACTTTTTAATTGTTAGGGATAAAAACGACCGATGCATCAAATTATTAGTTATTTTAGACTAAATGTGATTTATAGGGTAAATAAATGTTTTCTGTTTTCTTAAAACTGGATGTTTGTTGGAAAAAAAAATATCACATTTTCATCTGTAAAAACATTAAATTAACATGGAGTGCTCACGTTTTTATGTTTCCTATGATCTTTTTAGGCAAAAATCACGTTTTCTTTAATGTTAACTTGAGACAAACACGTCAAATGCGTGTTTTTTACGTGATTTTTTTAATTATAATTATTGCAGGCTTTTACATGTGAAAATATTCAAAATGAATGTGAAATACATATTTTACCTGTTTCCTTTGCAATTTTGTAACATTTTAAACGTGTTCACCTGATCGTTCCACATGTGAAAAACATGTTTAATTCATTGCAAGTGTTTATAATTAGCTGTTAACATTTATAATAGTATTTAAGCACAGCAGTAATAATAATAATGTGTTATTATTGGATGTTCCCATACAATGGTGAAATTGTCTCTCTGCATTTAACTCATCCACCACCAGGTGGAGCAGTGGGCAGCTATTGGAAGCACCCAGGGAGCGAATGGGGATAGGGTGTCCTGCTCAGAGACACCAATGACTGGGGGATCAAACCTCGGGCTTTCAGGTCTCGAGTCAGCTGCCCTGCCTCGACCACAAGGAGCCGATATTATAAATTATTGATTTTCTAAAGGGTTCCTATATTTGTAGGTTTTCCTGCCGCCCACACTGTTCTGCTGGATCTCAAACTGTGTCAATCTTTAAACGCTAAAACATTATTATAACAAACTCTACCTTGTGATTTGCTGTTGGCTTTAAAAAATGTAAAATTCATAATTGTCTCAACTTTTATGTTGTTACAGCCCAAACTCCCAAGAGCGGCTGTGGAGAGATGCTAAAAGATGGCTAATTCATGTTCTGTCGTAAAATAGAAATAAAGGGAAAAGTCTAGTTTAAATGTTAAAAATGTGGTTCTACCGTGCAGCCCACCCACTAATACTCTCCAAAACGTAAAACGTATCAATCAAATCTTTATAGTTTTGGTAAATGCTCCATTTCCTCTTCCTGTATCCAGGATCTCACTAGGCTGCAAGTTTGCCTCAAACTGAGACCAACGTTCTTGAGAGCGTCTCCAAAATGCCTCCAAACGTCTGCCAACGCTCTCAGTTTCAAAGTGAGTCGTAGTGCCTTGCTCACATGTTGCTGGAATGTTAAACACATATTAAAAGTCTGCAACAGATTTTCTATTAAAATTCTCACAAAATGGTTACAAGTGTCTGAAACCCGTCTCAAATCAGTCCCAATTTAGTTTCCACGACTCAGAAAGTTGGAGTCAACTTGGGGAGGGTGTGACTCCTGGTGAAACCAAAATTTAAAAAAGACGTGTACCAAAGTACCTACTTGGTGCGACTAGCATCTTTTCTCGCATTTCTGTCGCCAACACTTGCAGCCTAGCAAGATCCAGTCTTTATTAGTGGGGTTTGTTAAAAAAAAAACTTTTTAAAGGTCTCCATCTTCATGAACTGAAATTGTAGCTGTAGCTGGTTTAGAAGCCCAAAAGAACCAAAGGAACCCATTAGATGTACAGTCTTTTCCTTTGCTAATGTTAAAACTCATCACAATCAATCTTTAAAATGACGTAAGAGGGACAAAATGCAACTCAAACCCTTAAAAACCTTTTGGGACAGCTTACACACAGGTGAGGTACACAATGTCTTTAAGTCTTGACACAGCAGCTGTGGAGATTTGGATCATGGAAACAATGTTGAGTATGCAACAGCTGTGCAGTCAGGTTCTCTTTAAATAGCAAGAAGATAAAAACTCGCTGTGCAGGTGTCTCAGGTTCTGAGTTTCATTCCTCTGTAAATGCTGGTCTGTCTTCAACCACACCTCACACTCAGGCGAATGTGGAAACTTCTCAAATACCATGGCCATTACCAAGTAGAAGTTCTGGTTTGGCTGCACGTCGTGTTAGGAATGGGTGCTGTCATCAGTCTTTGAACAGTCCCAGTTTCCTGAGCGCCTCCCTGCGCGAGTCATTCATGGGCCCCAGTCCACAAAACTGCACTGTTATACCCTGTGGACGGAACATGGAGCTGGGCTTCCTCTTGTGATCAGGGGACAAGGCCCGAGCGGGGGATTTCGGAGTATTAATCCCGTGATAGGTGTTTCGATGAGGTCTAGGGGCCGTGGCCGGCGGTGGAGGTTTAGCACTTTTAACAGAGCTGCTTGGTGGTGATTTAACCTGTTGGATGGGGTTGATACTCCGGCTCTTTCCTCCATAGCTGTTGAGCTCAGCAAGTTGTGGCTCTATTTTAGCAGGTGCTGGCTGGCTCTTGTCAATGTGGGAGCTGAGGATGTCGGGAAGATTGGTCCTCGTTGTGGGTGCATGTGCAGGGGCCATGACTTTAGTCTTTCCTCCATAGGGGTTAAGCTCCGCGGGGTAAGACAGTGTAGGTGGGAGGTTTTTAGGTTCAGGGCTGGTTGGCTGGGTGATGGGCTCATTCTGTGAGGAAACTACAGGATGAACAACAATGGATTTTCCTCCGTAGTTGTTAAACTCCAAGTTGGTAACTTCAGAAGGAGGAGGGGAAAGATTGGCAGCTGTTGGAGATGATGGCTTCTCCTGGAAGCTTCTTTCAGCTTGGCTCTTAGTGGGATATGTCGGCAAGATCTCAGGTTTTTGGTCACTGTGAAAGTAGCTTGGCGGTGGTATTAAAGCATTTGGTTCTGGCGTGCTGAAGACCCTTTGTGTTGCAGGGGCAGCACTGGGCTCTGCAGTTTTGGCTTTGGTATCTACTTTGGGGAGGTCCTGTGAAGTGCTGTCAGAGGTCCTGTGGAATGAGGTGGCCCTCTTCCTATCCAAGCCCAGCTTAGACAAGGCCTCCATCCTGGATTTGTCTGGTTCAGGGTCCCTAAAAGAAATACGACGAGCCGGAGTGTTTCGATCCGCCTGCTCCGTAACTTGCTGAGCGTTGTCCGGCACTTGAGGGTAAGAGGGACCCGATAGGTTTGACAGCACCTGTTCCTGTCTCTCAGGAATGCTTACGTTAGCCCCGGGCCTTTGTTGCTCCTTGTTGCTGTGGAGCACATTGATGTTTGAAGGATAGCGGCTGTGCTTAGCAGAGGTATGAGGAGCAAGCTTCACATGAACATTTGGCCTGTTGCCCGACTTTTCCGTATCCGAACTAAGACGACGAAGTAATGTGGAAGGATGCAAGTTTGTTGTTCCTTCTCCCTTGTTCTCTGCTATCTTCTGGGCAATCAAGACAGGTGTGGGGACAGAACCAGGAGGGTGGTAGGAGGAATGACCATCAGGTGATCCGTAGCTTCCACTTGGTAGGGGAGGGTCATAGTCTGAAGGTAAACTCTCACGTATAGGCTTTACCTCAAAGTGGCTTTCAGGAGCTTGTAACATGTGCTGGAAATCTGGAAGATAAGAGTTGTTTGTTAGAGGATATGTACAAAAATATTTTATGACATAAAACCGGATCAGTTTGAGCTACATCTAAAAACCAAAGCTGTACTTCACCTGGGTTGGTGGGGTTGAAGATTGGTTCTTGATTATGTATGTCTGGTTCTTGGTGGACCAGGTCAATGATATCCTGGTGGGACGACACGTTGGCCCTGCGGTTTGAGCTCAGAACTGGGAGTCCATCGACGTGATTGACCGAGCGCGTGCTGCTTTCAGGGAGCGTCACGTGCCCAGGCCTCGGGTTGTCCACCTCCAGACTCTCCTCCAACGAGTCGATGGTGTCCTCAAAGAACTGGAGACACTCCTTCTCCTCCCGGCTCAGAAAGTGCAGCGTGCTGTCTTCCTTTACAGATAAAAAGATTCAAAACCAGACTGTTGTTAACAGAGGACTTCACCCACCCAGATCAATAATCTGTATCGATTCACCCACCCAGATCAATAATCTGTATCGATTCAGTCTGAATCAGAGTTGTACGAAACCTCCAGACTTCTCTTTTGAACTTTTTTACTTAGACGAAGTGCTTCTCTATTCTGTCGGATGGATAATAATATTGATCCTTGGATGGATAATATTGATCACTGGATGGATAATATTGATCACTGGATGGATAATATTGATCACTGGATGGATAATATTGTTGATCCTTGGATAGATAATATTGATCACTGGATGGATAATATTGATCGTTGGATGGATAAATTTGATTGTTGGATGGAAAATATTGATCGTTAGATGAATAATATTGATCACTGGATAGATAATATTGATCACTGGATAGATAATATTGATCCTTGGATGGATAATATTGATCACTGGATAGATAATATTGATCACTGGATGGATAATATTGATCACTGGATAGATAATATTGATCACTGGATAGATAATATTGATCACTGGATGGATAATATTGATCCTTGGATGGATAATACTGATCACTGGATATATAATATTGATCACTGGATAGATAATATTGATCACTGGATGGATAATATTGATTGTTGGATGGAAAATATTGATCGTTAGATGAATAATATTGATCACTTGATAGATAATATTGATCACTGGATAGATAATATTGATCACTGGATGGATAGTATTGATCACTGGATGGATAGTATTGCTCACTGGATAGATAATATTGATCACTGGATGGATAACATTGATCACTGGATGGATAATATTGATCCTTGGATAGATAATATTGATCACTGGATAGATAATATTGATCACTGGATAGATAATATTGATCACTGGATGGATAATACTGATCACTGGATGGATAATTTTGATTGTAGGATGGATAAATTTGATTGTTGGATGGAAAATATTGATCGTTAGATGAATAATATTGATCACTGGATGGATAACATTGATTGTCAATTGAGTAATATTGATCATTGGATGGATAATTTTGATTGTTGGATAGATAATATTGATCGTTGGATAGATAATACTGATCACTTGATAGATAATATTGATCATTGGATGGATAAATTTGATTGTTGGATAGATAATATTGATCACTGGATAGATAATATTGATTGTTGGATAGATAATATTGATCATTAGATGAATAATATTGATCATCAGATGGCTAATATTGTCAAATGAATAATATTTATCATTGGATGGATAATAATGATTATCAAATGAATAATATTGATTGCTGGATGGATATTGATCATTGGATCGGTGATATTGATCGTTGCATTATTATTATACACTTTTATGGTTAATATGGGTTTGGTCAAAATGGGCTAACTTCCTCTTTTTTATGCTACGCCATGTTAGCTTTCTGTTAGCGTTACTTATACAAATATGAATTTTTTTATTATTATTTGTAATTTGTTTGCACTTAATACACTTTAAATGTGTAACTAGTTCAAACAAATACGTCAACACTTGGTTATGAATTTACAATTTTTAGACAAATCTTATAAAAGAGAAAGAAACGTCTGTAAGTTAGCTCCTTAGAGTGGTGAATTGTAACGAGAGACATGCAGGAGCTCCACAGCTGGAGGTAGCTGCTTATTTTGCGCTTCGGCTTGTTGTTGACATCATGACCAAGATTAGCTGCTGACATCAGAGTTTGAAAACCAACAGAACCGGGCCCTTTGCTCAGCTTCCCACACAAACAGAAGACTCCTGCAGCAACACCCAGGTGAAACCAGATAAACACCGGCCCGCAGCTTTCGGCTGGAATGAATGATGCCTTTTGTGACGAAGCAGCTCAAGACCTAAAAAACTGCAGCCCGACCGGTTCGGCTGCGACGTGAGTCGACGCTCGTTCTCGAGACTCAAAGAGATTAGGAGGTTGAGCAGGTGTGATTTCTCAGGGTTTCTGATGACTGAGTGTTCTGTGTCCGCCCAACCCGGAGCTCGTCTTATCAGCAGCTCATCTCAGGATGTCCTTATCGTCTTCGAGAGGACAAAAAGACTTCTGTCCAAAAACTCAGCCTCATCTGTGTCCAGCTGTCCCCAGTTTGACACTAGCTTCACATTTATGAAAATATGTTGTTAATTAACCAGAAAATCAAAGCATCATTTCTGTACTGTTGGTGTTTGATTTTAAAGTTTGAAACTAAGAAGTTTATTGTCAAGCTGATAAAGAAAAACTTACTTTGTCCCATTTTTAAGAGCGATACCAACCTGTTTATGAACGATCAATAAAAACAGGCGAAACTGTGATTTTATCTGTTCAGAGCTGAAGATTCATGTTTTTTGTTGTTTGCAGGTAAAGATAAAAACAGAATTATTCTTTAGTTTGTTGAAGCTGCAGAGTTTTGTTGTTTCGGCCACTTTTCGTTTGAAAAGTACTATAAACAAAATATTTCTAACTCGAAAAACATTTACTGTGGGGAAAAAAATGGAGTGAACGCTGAGCTTGAGTTGCTAAAAAGGCCAGCTAAAAGTAACAAAAGGCTGGCTACAAGCTAATAAAGCAGAACACTAGGTAAAAAGTGAAAGTAGCAAAAGGCTAAAAGTAATAATGGCAAACTAGAAGTAGCAAAAGAATAGCTAAACATAGTAAAAGGTATGCTACAAGTAGTAAAATGATAGCTAAAGTTAGCAAAAAATAGCTAAAAGTAGCAAAGGGAAGCTAAAAGTAGCAAAAGGATAGCTAAACATAGTAAAAAGTATGTTAGAAGTAGCAAAAAGATAGCTAAAGTTTAGCAAAAGAATAGCTAAAAGCAGCAAAAGGATAGCTAAACATAGTAAAAGGTATGTTAGAAGTAGCAAAAAGATAGCTAAAATAAAACTAAGTGATTCCTGTTTAAACTTAATTTAACATTTTCTTCTAGCGTGTCTGTTTTTAACTACATTTAACCAAGAAAATAATTTAAAACTTGAATTTTTCAATTAAATTTTCCTAAATTACTGAATGAATATCCCCATCTGTACGTGTTGATGTGTCTGTCTGTTAGCAAAATATCTCATGAACCACTGGACGGACATTAATGAAACTAATAATCTCTGGATTTTCCTCTGCAACTGATCAAATGACGGAGTCAACCCAGTCCAAGATGGCCGCCACAGCTAACTGGCCTTAGCAGCACATGGAGGCTGTAAGCGCTGGGCGCCCGGTCATATCAAAAGTTTCATAAACATTAATTATTTCCACAACGTTGATAAAAATCAGTTTAAACGTCTGAAATGACAACCTTTCAAACACTCACGACCAGTCTGGAGGTTTGGCGCGCGCCGCCGTTGACCCGGTACTGGAGCTGAGAGTTGGCCCGCAGGTGGACGTCCATGGCGAGGAGGGGTCAGAGGTCAGCCGGTCTTTGGGTGGAACGTCTGGTTCTTCTAGGACAGAACCAGAATCATGTCTGGCTTGTCCTCTGAGGGATCATCTGAACTTCTCTGTGAGACTCTGGGGGGACGTTGAGAGACGTCAGAAGGTGAGATTCAGCCCAGATCAGAGGTCAAAGGTCAGCAGCCTTTAAAGTGCTATAAGTTTAGTGGCAATTTAAACTGTGAAAATAGGAAACTGAAGCTTAAAATAACTTTTTTAACTTTACATCTGAGCCGTAAAACAGAAAATACATGTTATTATATCTAGATATTTTGATACACGATACGTTTTGACTTATAATCCTTCGGTTGTTGATGTTTACTCTGCAAACCGCACTTGCATTAAATTCTTGAAGGCGTTAGTGATGAAACTGTTGCTTTAGGTAAATATTTCAGGTTTAATCTTTAACCCGGTTCTGTGTTTTATCTCTGTGGGTCTCGGTTAGATAAACGCACAAAGTGCAGTTTTCCTCCTGAAACGTTCAGTTTGTTTCCAGAGCTTTCGACTCGGCACCTGACGGACCAGTTTGGCCCACGATGAGGAGCTGCAGAACCAGCTCCTGGAGCCGGAACCAGCAGGGTTCTCGCACACGTTCCTGTAGGACGCCGATGGAAACTTTCAGGGGAGAGACAGTGAGTTGAACACCAAAACCAGGGAGTTACTGAGGCGCAAACAGAGAAATGATTCATGTGGACGAACTGGGGCTGGTTCAGAGACGGACCCAGTCTGGGCTCATTACGTCAATTAAAGATGTGTATATATATACTGTATGTGTATAT
>JARVGQ010000804.1:2549318-2560194 GCA_031762355.1 Hypsolebias martinsi | reverse complement strand
CGATGTGAAATAAATAAACTCGATAGAGACCTTAGTAATCGATGCGTCGACTACTCGAGTACTCTGTTCAAGCCCTAGTGTGTACCTGTATGTAAAGGGTACATACCGGATTTATACCTGATATGTAAAGTGTGTGTAACTGGAACTTACCTTGTAGGCACGCTCCCCATACAAGTTTTGTAACGGGTACATATGAGGTACCTACACGTACCAGGCTGTATTATAAAGTGACATGTTACTTTGTACTTGCAGGACCTGTACCTGGTGCATTGTGGATCTGTACCACTGTGGTATATACCTTTGGGCAGCACAACGGCTCAGTGGTTAACACTGTTGCCTCACAGCAAGAAGGTCCTGGGTTCAATACCCGGTTGGACCTGGGGTCTTTTTGTTTGGAGTTTCCTTTTTCTTCTCGTGCTTGTGTGGGTTTTCTCTGGATGCTCCAGTTTCCTCCCACAGACCAAAAACATGCATGTTAGATGACTTCAGGCAAGAGATCTGTGATCTCAATGGGATTTGCCTGGTTAAATAAAGGTTAATAAAGTAATAAATTACCTGGTAAGTACTGGATACGTACCCATCTGTATTATAAATTGTTACCAGATTTTCATGTAACATCTATTCTTAGAGAGATATGAATGTAAAAACCCAGTTTTATAGCACAATAAGTTGTTTCTTATATTTTATCTCTGACTGTGGATTAAATTCTTAATTTTCTCTTTTCTGACCTCTTCGTTCTCGATCTTCAGAGATGCCAGGCGAGTCTGGAGCTGAGTGAGGCGGAGGGTGAGCTCAGCTTGGACCTGTGGCTGGGAGGCGATCTGGGTCACCTGACAGGAAGTGACAACACCATGACAACAAGAAAAAAGTAGACATCCAGGTCTGTTCCAGTTTATCCTCAAGTATTTTATGTCACTGCTACTTCTAAGACTTTCACAACCTGAGCAAGTTTGTAACTGACATCTTTTTATTGTTACACCAATGTTTGAGAGAGTTTACTCTAATTATTTAATTTCTTATAGAAAAGGTTACAAGATCTTACAAATTCCAATTTATACAGTCCATTCAAAGTAACACAGTCTGGCTGAATATTTGATTTTTCCTTCTTTGCATGATAAATTCACACTAACTGTGTCACCCATGTGGGCCTGGAAGCTGAAGCGCTGTGGCGGGCAGAAGGCAGTGGGGTAAAGTCCCAGCAGACGCTGACGGTCGCGTGCGGGGTCCAGGTTCTCCACCGCCCCTTCCAGCACCTCCAGACCCGTCCTCCTGGAGGCTTCAAGGCTCAGTTCGGCTGATAGGTAGGTCCTCAGAGCTCGGCTCAGACTGGAGTGGTACCCTAAGTCACAGCACTGAAGGAAAAAGTTTATACAAGTGTTTAACTGTTGTAAGCAGTAAAGAACTTTGCTGATTATTCAAAACAATCTTAGCCCAATACATTTAGGGTGCTTTGGTTTCAGCTCTCCTGACTTTATATTCATTAAGATAAATAATTTTAATTTTTGTGATCAAATGTTTTGTTGAAATTAACCTTTTACACAAGCTTCGTTCCTTTGACTGAACCAGCTGAACTGCTTTCATTTGATTGCTCAGAGTGTGGATTGGGGATGACCCTCAGCTACTACCACACCAAATTTTAGCTCAATATCTGTAAAACTGATGAAGTTATAGCCCTTTTTATGTTCTTCAAGGTTGATTAGCTGTGACAGCCATCTTGAAGTAGAAGTTAGATCGGCTGGTTTTTATATACAAGTCTCTGCCTGGGCCTGTACTTTCTTAACTGTGTATTTTTATCTTAAAATACCACAACCAGTACATCCTATGTTGTCACAGTGTTTTACAAATGTCTGTCTTTGGAACAGATTCAAGCGAGAGAGTGTTTAAATTTGCTGCCTGTTTCTATGAATAATTTCCAAAAGGACTTGAACTTGTCAGAGCAGGTTCAAGTCCAGAACCATAGAAGGTTTAAATTTGTTTTAAAGGTGTGAGGAAGTTGTTCTTTTGGTAAAATTAACTGTTTTTGATTTAAATGCTGCTCTGATTTAGTAACCTAGTCTGTGGCTGTTCACCTGATGTTTATTATGCTTTGGTTGTTCTGATTTTTAATCTCAATGAGACTTTAATTTGGATAAAGGATACACGTGACTCCAAAAGTCAAATCATTGTACTGTACTCAGTTCACATGATGAAGATTTGCGGTGTTCCTCATGGCTTCGTCTTTGGTCCCATACCATTTTCACAAAATAGGTCAACTCTGTGGTGAAAATGTTAACTTACTTTGAAAACCTGACTCTGTAAATGACAGTGGCTCTTTTCTTTTCAGTTTTTTGGACTTAATGTCTTGGGGGGAAAAACAATTTAGACATCAATTTAAACAAAAGAAGCAGATAAATTGTTAAAAACAAAGTTAGTTAATTTTTTTTACCATCTTATAATATTTTGCTGAAGTTGGGCCTAATCTTTTTCCTTAAGATTTTGATTAAGATTTGTATTTCTTCCAAGCTTGATTACATTTAATTCCATATATTGTTTAAACAGTAATGCTTTATTGCCACACATGGAATAAAAATGCAGCCGCCACTCTTCACAGAACCAAGAAAGAACAGATATTTAAAACACCTGAATTTTCTGTTTTCCTGATTGACACAGAATAAATTTTACGATTTTATTTGTGATTTTTTGGTCTTTAAATAGACCAGACAAATGAAATGCTCTTAATTTATTCCACCATTTAGATAAAAAGCAGACCTTCCTAATTAATTATTGAACTACTAACTCTTACAAGACAAGAACCAAAATCTGTTACAGCTATAACTACCGGTATATAAATTATACTTACGTCAATAATGTCAGGCAAATCATGGATGTAGTATTTATACACAGAGGCATTTGTCGCCTCCATAGTCAGTAAATACTCGTTTCTGGCCTTTAGAGTCTTCAGTTTGTTCTCGGAGTATTTTGCCTTCCTCTGATGAAGAAACAGACTCTTAGTTTAATGTTAAAATAATGACAGAAATTTTGTGTTCGAGTGTTTCACCTTCTCTCTCATCTTCTCCATCTTGCGGGCAGCGTTGCGTCTCTGGTGGCGTTCCTCTATCCGCAGGCCAAACACAGGCTCCACCCCTCCGCCCGACCCGGTCACGCCCTTCACGCGGCCCTCCTGACGCTCCGCCTCCCGCAGCTTGGCTTCGGCGCTGATCATCTCCGCGTTGTACATGTGGTACGTCTTCATCACCTGCAGCAGCCCATAATACCAAAGTCAGACAGGAAGATGATGTTAAACTGCAGCCAGGTCCTGATATCTTCATCTCACAGGGTTATCAGGCTCCATCTGATTAGATTTTCTGCTTAGACAAGGTCACCTTCAAGGGCAACAACTCTATTGTTGATGATCGCCAATAATCGGCAGACTTTCTCCTTCACAGCTCCTTTTAGACTGGATGAGAAACAAATGACTGGGCCAGAAAAACATCTTTGAACACGAGGCAGCAAAAACTTCTTGTTGATTAGAAAATTTACATTTAAAAGGGATCCAGTCTGAGCTTTCAGAACATTTCTCTGAAACCTTTTTTGGTCCCAGTTTCTGGTGTGTTAGAAAAATGCACGATTAAATTTCAGCCTCATTATTGTCTTATTTTGTTTATGTGTCAGGCACATAAAAGATCCTAGGTTCAAATATGAATACTTTTCAGGCTTTTGCTGCTTTTGTGCCTTTCCTGCAGGTATCCAAAGAAGAGAAAATGAGTGTTACATTTTTTTTATACACTACACTACATTTAGATATTTACAGTATCTTGTGTCTCTATGGTGTGTTGATATATATAGCTGTAAGAAAATAACGTCCTGACATCACCTCCTACAGTATCTGATACCCTAAGAGACAGTACAGTTACCAGTGGCAATTTAACAGCTGTTAACTTGTGCAACTTCTTTTGTTGCATTATGAGTAAACATAACGTTATCATCTGCATACAGTGAAATATCAGAATATCTAGGACATGTCATGGGTATCTGTTTCAAAAACTTTTAGTTATTCATTGGACACAGGTTTATTAATTGTCTTGTGTTCCTATGGCATATTGAGCTATGGGGTGTCAAATAATATCATAGTTCCTCTTTCATATCAGATAATGTAATAAATGTAGTGTAATCTCCAGAGGCATCATAACATGTTAACTTGCTTACAACGTCTTGTATAGATTTATTGTGCTTAGAAATAACCAGATCATCTGCATATACTGTATTTGAATATCACATTGTCTATATGCAGAAAGTAGATCAATAATAAACAGAACTGGGTCCAACACAGAGCCTGGTAGAACACCAGTTGATCAATGGAAGAAAAATCAGATGAGAGCATATGTAACGGACTGTAAATCATTAAAAAAATTAATTTCCAAACTCTAGATTGTTTATATGCTTGTCTGTTTTTTATTTCCATTCAACCTTTATTTAGGCAGGTTAATCCCATTGAGCCTCGAGGACTCATTTACAAGAGAGACCTGTTTGACTACGTTGGTTGTAAATATATTGTTTTGATTTCATTGTATTTGTAGTTTTCAATAAGTTTTTATTTTTGTACCTTACGGGATGCCATAGTAATAAGGCCAGCCTTGTAAAAGCTGACAGCAATCAGTGCACTAATTAGTGGATGAAAAACAACTGTCAGCAGGACTCAAATGTTTGGTGTAAAGGAAACCAAGACATGCTTTGCATTCCCCCGGTGAAAGCAGCGAGGTACGTTTTATTTGCATTTACCTGTAAATGTTTGTATTATTTGCACATGTTTTGTATCTAAATGTTTGTATATGTTTTAGTTTTCACAGTGATCATGGTAATCCAGATGGAAGAGAAAATAAAGAACCTGGTAAAACACCCGTCTGGACTGCGCTGAACCTTGTTAAAGACCTGAGGGGCTACAGCACATTTTGGCTGATTCAAAACCTTTCAGTAAGTCAAGGAGCACTGCTTCACCAAGTCTTATACCCTCATTCACACAAAACATGCACAATAACAAAACAGCATCATGAACGTAACTCCATGTCAGAAGGTTTAAACTTTTCTTCTTGTTTTGACCACATTCAAAGAATTTGAAAGCACAACACAGTGAGATATAATTCTTATATTTGATGATCAGAGTGGAATAAATGCATTTTCCTGCTTTGAAAAGCTCAAGAGGTTGTTCTACTCACTGTATAAAGCTCATTCAGAAGCTTCATGACGTCTTCCTGAATCTGCAGGAGAACCTCTTTACTCTGAGAGGGACAAACAAAAATCAAGAAACTTTAACACGAGATGAGCTGAACACCTTTTTAAATTTATTTTTCAGTTTTCACACAAAAAGCAGAAATCACTCCTGACATGTTTCAAACGTTTTTCGCTCTAAATATATATCAAATGTTAAATTTGTTTTAGCTGTTTTACAGCTTATTAGACAGAGCAACCTGGAGATAACGACTCAATTAAAATTAATACCAGAAACAACAAACCAACAAGTATAAATTAGTTAATTTGAAATTAACCCATTAAATATCTGTGCATTTGTTTGGTTCTGCTCATGTAAATGGACTGTACCTATACAGCTCCTTTCTGTCTGATCAAGACATTCTTTACAACACTGTGCTCATTATTCATACATCATCTACTAGATCTATAATCAGAGCTTTATCACATTCGTACATCGATGGGACACACATTGGAGGCAACGAGGGGTTCAGTGTCTTGCCCAGGGACACTTCTGCTGGTGGAATCGAACCTCCAACTCCAATTGGAGGACGGCTGCTCTAACCACTCAGCCACCGCCCCGTTACAGAAGGTCATATAAGGTCAATGTAGTCATGTGTTTTGTATACACAAGCGGCTACACGATGGCTCAGCTGGTAGAGCTACTTCCTGTCAGCGAGAAGGGCGCTGGATTGAATCCCAGCTTGGAGGCCTTCCTGGGTGGAGTTTGCATGTTCTCTCTGTGCTGCGTGGGTTTTCTCCAGGTACTCCAGTTTCCTCCCACAGACCAAAAACATTCATGTTAGGTTGATTGATGACTCTAAATTGTCCCTAGATGAGAGAGTGACTGGTTGTCTCGATTGTCCCTGTGATGGACTGGAGACATGTCCACACCTCTCACACAGTAACTGCTGGACATGGACACCAGTGACACCCCCCACGACCCGACAAGTAAAAAGTGGGGAAAGATAATGGATGGATGGATCTTCTATGTGGTGCCCTTGGCCACCATCTTTGGCCACCCCAACCATTTGAGGAAACTATATTTTAAGTAATATAAAAATGAGAAAATATAGTTTCCTCAAATTTCCAGTTCTCTCTTTTTACTCTGTGACTGGGAACAATAAACCCAACAAATCAAAGGAACTGATTTTGTTTTTTTGTTAATAAGGTAAATAATTTTGAGGGTGTTTAATGTTGGAACTATGATTTGAATCTCCTTTTCCACAAAATTTATAGTTTTTCCCAACTACTAAAATATTGTGCATTTTTAAATACATTTCTAAGCTAAAAATTTATCATTTTTTATTATTATTGTTTGGCTCCACGGGTACTTTCATCTTAACAGTTTTGGCCCATGTGTCCAACACTTTGGACACCGCTGATTTAAAGGAATTAGTTTTCGGAGTTTATCTTTTCAAACCATCTTCCTGTTGTGGTTCAACCTCATGAATATTTGATAAAGTGATATAAAAATAGTGTAAGAGCTGCTTTAAGTAAAGCACCTCAGTTTGTTACCTGAGTAAACCTGACAGGCCTCCCTGCGCTCACATCTCTACATGTGTCCTGGTTTTTATTCACCTTATTAAAGTCAGAGTTGATTTTAATGAGAAGTAAAGAGTGCGTTCCCCGGAGTCCTGCCGTCCTGCTGTGAACTTTAACAAATTAAACACGGGCACGTGCCTCTCTGCCGCCTCTAACCGCAGCTCGGTGCGTTCATTGTTAATCTTGCTTCCAGCTCGTCTTTTATTCATGCGGACTAAAGTGCAGCGGCTGCTGGCAGGAAGACCTCCGTCACAGCCTCCCGTCTCCTCAGAAGACAGACGGGAGAAGAGACAGACGGCTGAGTGACCATGACAACGCCAACCGCCCCGTGGCCATGGCGACGGGCGCATCTGATCTGTTCTCCATGGGCGCGGTGGGAATGGGATTCATCCATCCTGGGATTCCACAGTCATTCAGCATAATGCAATATTGATGCAGACGAAGAACTCTTCCTGCAAATTGCTCGAGTGGTGAACGCACGAGGCAGAGATTCAGCAGGAGCTTCGGTTACGGATGGACCAGTTTGTTTGTGGTCAGAGCCATTCATCAGGTCCGGGTCAGTTTGCTTCATGGATCTCCTAGTGTTTCTGATTCTGTTTAAAGATCCACATTCTCTGTTTAAAAGAGGCTTTAATGTTGTAGCTCCAAGCAAAACATGACTCACTACTTGGTGGTGAA
Organism: Hypsolebias martinsi; assembly: GCA_031762355.1. Classification (NCBI taxonomy): domain Eukaryota; kingdom Metazoa; phylum Chordata; class Actinopteri; order Cyprinodontiformes; family Rivulidae; genus Hypsolebias; species Hypsolebias martinsi. The sequence continues at coordinate 2,552,748 of JARVGQ010000804.1, read as the reverse complement.
AGTTTTGTTGGTTTCCACCAGGTTTGGACACAGAACGTTCACTCAGAACCATGTAGGGTTCTTGGCTGCAGCTTGGCACCTCAAACCTTCAGCTGTCTCCACTATTTTTTTTCTTCAGCCAGCATCTCACTGGATGCAACTAGTTGGCAAATTGCCTTCAAGAGGAAGTCTCTCAAATATCTGATGGTGGTGGAGATTCACAACTTCTTCACGAGAGCCACAGTCATCTCAAAACCATATTTTTTGTATTTTGACACCTGGATAGGAGCTCTCCTCTTGACAGAAAACATCCATTGCCCCAAATGTCCATGTGTAAAAACCACACCAATAAGTAATTTAAAAATAAATGGTAGGGGTGGCTGTTAATGTTGGGGGAGGTAGGCAGTCAAATAATGGGTGTGGCTTTTTCCCCTTTTTTCCCACAATTCTAAGTGCCCAACTAGTCTGCGACAATCACCAACCAGTGGGATGTCCTAACACTTTTCTTGTAGTCCATAACTTTGTTTGCAAACATCTTCCTACTCTTTACAGAATCTTTCTAAATTGTTTTGGTTTCTTGACTGTCGTGGTCTGGAGACAGGCCTCTCCATAACCTTAATGTGCTTCCTTTGTTGCCTTGGTGGTCTGTGTTGGGTCGTTATCATGCTGGAAGACCCATCCATGACCCACCTTCAGTGTTCTGGCTGACAGACGAAGGTTCTTGTCCAAGATTTTATGGTCCATGGTCCTGACCATTGGGTCAACTTGCCCAGTATAAGCAGCCCAACCATGTTTCCACCTCACTGCTTGACTGTGGATGGAGTTCTTGGAGTTGACACCCCTGACTTTGGTCTCTTCTGACCAGATAACCTTCTCTGAATCAGTTAGGAGGTAGGGGGACCTTCAGTCCGTTACACCATTGTGTGTTCTCGTTGACTGAGGTCTTGGATCATTAACAAGCTCCTCCTGTGTAGACATGGGCTAATGTCTCACCCCATGAGATGAGATCCTACATGGAGCTTCAGACCAAGAGCACCAGATGGTCTTTTTGGTATTTTTGAATAATGCCACCAACAGTTGTCTGCTCCTCACCAAGCACTGTGCTGGTCTGGTCTCTGGTGTCCTTTAGCAGCTCTTTTGTCTTGCCCATGGAGACAAAGGTTGGAATGGAACAAACTCATAGTGTGGACAGATGAGCGTTGAACACGTCCTGATTTGAGATCAGGCGTGTCCACAGTTGGTTGGTGTGTGCCGCACGGGCAAAAACCCAGACTGTGGGCTGGGTTGTTGGGAGATTAAATACTGGTATTTATTTCACTCTAGGGGTAGGCCTGTCACAGTAACAAATTTTGCTGGGCGATTCATTTTCTTAAAAAAAAAAAAAAATTGCGATAAACAATAATAGTTTTTAAATTTGACATTAATTAGTAATTACTGGCAGCCACAGCCAAAGTGGTTCAAGGCAACAAAGTTCATGCTCAATCATCCAGATACCAAATCCAATAATTCTCAGTCGGGTCATCAGGACAGTTTATTTTTTATAAAACAGTTTGAACTGAAGGATGGATAGTGAGGGAGCAAGCAGAATGTCTCTTTAAGAAAAATGGGAGGGAAGCTCCTTGACATGACATGGGCTGCCCCAACTGCCCTCTATTGATTATTATATCAACTGTAATTTGATATTTAGCCAAGTTTATGAATAGTTATCCAAAAGTCTCCTCGAAGGTTTGTGGTGCTTTGTACCACGAAGTGAAAATAAAGATTCATTACAGCCAAAAGTTTGTATTTTGCTTAATATTACTCATTTTGAGAATAACTTTTTCATCTGTTTGGCTGTTAAACCAAAACATCATAAAAAGGATTACCAAAGAATTTGCAGAAAGTCTGCATCGACCTCTTAAATCTGCTCGCCCAAATGATACCATTCTTAAACTGCAGTTGTGGACCGCACAAAATCACTTTAAGGGCCACAAATGGCCCTCGGGCCGCACTTTGGGCGCCCTACTTTTTGTTTTATTCTAGATTTTTAGCTGATAATCTGCATCTCTCCACTGGAATGAAACAACTATAAAAATTAGAGACAACCTTTCAGAATCAAGAGCGGCTTGAACCATGACGTCACCCTCACCCTTTATTTCATGGTAAAAATTAAAGATGAACCGTTTGAGCCTAAATTATTTTATTTCCTCATTTTGATGCATTTAACGTGATTTCTGAGAACGACAACCAACTGCAGCAGGTTAAAAGGACGACAGTGAAGAAAGCTCAGGGCGTCTGTGAATGATTCTCATTTTCAGCGTGGAACGATGGAGGAGCTCACCCTCTTCAGCAGGCGAGCCGAGTCCTCGCTGATGTGCGTCAGGCGGCTGATGACGTTGTTCAGGTAGAGGTCGCTGAGGGTGGCGTGGTCCTTACTCTCCCTCCTCACCTGGAAAACAACAACATGCTTCGAGGAATTCAAAACTTTTCCGCATGTTGTAAAGGCGTGCTGAGTGGAGCCCGACTGACCTGGTTTAACAGCAAGTACCAGCAGTTGACAGGAGAAAGAAGGTTCTGGTCTTTTCTGGAACAAAAACAGTGAGAAGTCCTTCAGATGATGCAAGAACAACAACAAAAGAAGTCTCCTGAACTACAGGGCCGATTTAAATGAAACGGCCCTTCCCTTTAGGAGAGGGGCGCCACAGCTGATTGCCTTAGCAGCACGGAAACAACCGCAAAGCAGTCGGTTTGAAATATTTTTTTTCTTTCGGCTGCGCTCTTCTTCACATGATTGTTTTTACGCCGGAGGTCCTTCCTGCCACAACCAGACCACCGAGCTACCACAGCCCTCTGTGTGGAGCAGATGGTGGGAGTTTAGGGCCTTGCTCAAGGGCCCAGAGTGGGGCAAATGAGGGTGGAGGCAGTTGAAAATGTTTCACCTTTCACACCCATGTTTTGGTGTTGTCTGTCAGGGGAGTTGAACCGGCGACCTTCCAATCACAGGTCCACCTTCTCTAACCTCTGCACCACCACTCCCCTGTTGGTTTAACAGATATTGAGCTACAATTTGATGAGGTAGTAGCTGAGAGTCATTGCCTAAAGGTACTTAAAAGTCATGTTCCATTTTGTAAACGTATTTAAGATTATACATAAAATTATAATCAAGATTGCGGTAGATCCCAAAGTCAACAACGATAGTTTCAAAATAAGATCATTGTAACTGAAAAAATAAAATAAACTGAACGGCTTTTAATTATCTGATATTGGACACTTTTCATTTGACTCCTGGATCAACTGTTCTTCCATATTTAATTTTAATTTTCTTTAGTTTTGTTTATGGTCTAACTACTTCTGCAGATTACGTGTTTTATATTTACCATAAATATATCAAAAGATTTAGCTCATTCAGGAGAAAGCTGCTCTAACATTTGGTTTTTCCAATTTTTATATTTTTCCAATTTTTATACTATAT
>JARVGQ010000804.1:2335168-2350834 GCA_031762355.1 Hypsolebias martinsi | reverse complement strand
TAAATATCTTTTATCATTCAACTATGTTTGTTTTTGCAAACAAACTTATAAATATATTAAAATTTAATTCAAAGTCACTTTAAATTTGGCGCTGCATTTCGTCACTGGAAATCCGCTAAGTTCGCATACGTCATCTGTGACGTAGGATTGGTTATCTCTGCTCCAACGCGCATTGAAAATAATAATAGCGCAGTATGTAGAATCAGACGAATGTAGCAATTTAGTGATGATCTAAGTGATTGTTTTGGAAGCTGAACTTAGTAAAAGTGTTTCTGAGCTTAATCTTTCCTTAATAAATGCACGTAATATGTTCAAATCAGCTTGAAATAATTAGTTTCGCTTTGAGGTAGACGTGCACACGCAGCGCAATGGAACAGTGCATCTATTTAAAATTTAGCAAAATAAACACCTAAAAAATATATTTCTTGGCTGATATTATAGCAAGAGTGTGTCTGAGCTGAACATTACCGTTCAAAATGTTCAAATCAGCTTTATTTAAATATTTTTCGCTACGGTGGTACGTGCACGCGCATCCATCCGCAGGATGTGCGTGCACGTACCACCGTAGCAAAAAATATTTAAATGTCCATTAATTGGTTACTTTAAGAAGTTCAGTAAAATCTGCCCAGAGGTTCATCAGACATTTCGCTAACAAGGCAGGCAACGAAACATGGGCACACAAAAACAGATATAAAAAGGTTTTAACATCTGTTTTTATGAACAGCCTTAAACTCTGCACCACTGATTTAGGATTTTTTTTGTGTGTTTAAAAAGTTTTCTTTGTTGCTCAAAATATAATACGTTCATCAAACATGGACTATTTATCAAGTAAATCTTATTCCACCTTTAACTTTTAGTTAAGACTTCTCTCTTACTCTATTTTCCTCATAATATTGCAAATTGATGTTGATGTTCTTGATACCTTATTTTAGATTTCGGGCTTTTTCTTGCGGCAGGATTTTTTTCAGATATTTTTCTTGCCCATGTCTGCAGCTGGGTACAGCTCTGCTGAAAATCTGGCATATGGTAAATAGCCCTTAAATTAGGTCCCTGGCCTTCCAGCTTGGTTATCTGTGATGATCGGAACAGTGTGTGCTGCTTGAAAAGACCCATTTTCCCTCTGGCACACCATTTAACATGTCTCATTTACCAGGAAAATATGCAGGTCACACACCAAGAGATTTGTGGTCACATCCTTACCATGCTCAGTACAAATTTAAAGGATTTAAATTCAAACAACTATTAAATTTCCTTTTCCTCCTTGCGTTTCCACCTGATAAATATTAATGTTTTCTTTCTCTCAGGCCACGGTGAGCTTTAAGCAGGTGCCTTCAGCACAAAGAGGAAGAAAATAGCTTTTTCTATGTGGTAATGACGGCTCAACCTAGATGTTTGAGGGCCACCCAATATACGCGCCAAAGAGTTAATCAGTCAAAAAGGAACAAATATTCAGTTCAGCTAACAAAATCGAGAGGTCCACATCATCTGAAAATCAAATTACAGATCAGGAGTGAGACAGATGCTGACAACTGTGCAATGTATGCCACTCTCAGAAGCATCTAAGAGGTAAACCATCACATAAAACTAGTAATTTTAGAACACGAAACTAAAATTTCATGGGAGTACAAACTGAAGTACCGTATTCATGCGTTTTAGATGCTCAGTCAGAAATAATCTGAAATGTCATCCTTAAAAATGAGGAGGCAGTCCCACCAGCTGAAACGTATTTACATCCGCTCAAGTTTGTAGGAAAGTTTAAGGTTGTTTTCTTGCCTGATAGTCTGGTAGACTCGGTTCTAATGAGGACCAGTATTCAGAATATTTGTTTACATTTTCAGCTGGTGTGGTTCAAATTCACATTGCACTGAGTCAATCGAGTCAACCTGCCACTCCCCCACTCGCCTGTGGTGGCACTGCACCAAGAACTCCTGAAGGAAATGACACAAAAACCTCTGAAGAAGACACTGAGCGCAACTTACTTCTGGAAATAAAAACAAATACAGAGTGGAATCTAACTTGAGTGGTTTTAGGATTTCTGTTTTGTAATTTTTCAACAATGGACTCAGTATGAGCAGAAGATGAGGCAGAAGACCATGGAGAATGTTGTTTTCACACATGGCTTCTGACGGCTCTGTATGAGGTATGAGAAATGCACGTTTGTATTGGATGTATTTGCACTGAATGCCCTGCACTGTAATCCACTTCTTGCTTTTGGAGCAGTCTCTGGTCTACTTTTAAAAACAATGCATTCAAACCATGCTAGATTTCACTTCAACTGAACCAAAACCTAGGTTTTTAGGTGGACCAGAGTTTGCTTATGTGGCCCGCATCAGAGTTTGATTGCACATTCATACCTCCCCAAATGAACTGGACTTTCTAGGCAAACAGACTAGAGTTCGATTAAAGCGGACTAAACAGGGCTGGTGTGAGAGCAGCCTCAACGTTTTGCCATGACAGGACATTTTATCAAAATGTATGGGTGCCAAAAATTAAACTGTAGAAAGCATTTGGTGCTTTACTTGTTTTTCCAGGCCTGTTGTTTTAAACTGTTTATAGTTTGGCCACATTTAATCTGTATTAACACACATACAGTAAATTGAATGATTGTTAATCAACAATACTGTATATAATGAGATTAAACTTTTGGAAGAGTGAAACAGTCTAACCTCTGAAAAAAAAAAATTATTTTATTTTTATTTATTTATTCATTTTTTGTTTGTACTTTGTTATGGCAAATGTTCCATTCATTTACCATCAAAGATGCTGGATGTTTTTCATGTGTAATATTTTGCTGAAATTCTCTTCAGAATTTAATCCCACCAAGATATTGTATATGTATGTTTACATGTATGGTAGATTTATTCAGTTACCACAAAAAATAAATAAATAAATAAATAAATAAATAAAAACGCAAAAAAAAAAAAAGTAATTTAATACAGTATTTACAAACAAAATAAAGAGACCAACAAAACATTAGGAGTGTATATGCTGGACTATCATTCATCATACTGCAGATAAATCACAGGAAAACCAAAGCTATTAGTTATTATTAAACTGCAAAGTGAAAGAAACGTGCAGCACGTCAAAAACGAAACTAACTGTTATGTCTTTCCCATAATGCTTAGCGGTATTTCAGTGTTACTGCACCGTGAGTGAGAAGGCTGTTTGTATAATACAGGTCCATCTTGTTTGCTGTTTAAGCTTGGGTGTTTCCTGAGCATACATCATTACCAGATGCCAGGCTCAGAGTGTGAACAATGTACTTTGCTCACACATTGTTAAAGACAACAGTCACAAGCCAACATGAAGAACGGATCGGGAAAGTATCGGCAAGTTGCATCCGATATCCGATATTTAAATTATGCTGATATCGGAGGCCGATACCGATACTGGGTCGGATCGGCCCCATCCCTAATGGTAATGTTGATGATGCTCCAGTCCTGATGTAAAGCTGTGTAACGTCACTGAGCTGTAAAGCTGTGAGCTGTCATTGTCTGTACCAGCAGCTTCGAGCTGGATGGAGAAACACATTTGAACCGCACATTAGGGCTGGGTGATATGGACCAAAATTATCTCGATATTTTTTAATGGTAAATCGCGATATACGATATATATATCTCAATATATTTTTCTTTCCATTAAATAATAACAAAAATATACTTCTGAGTCAAAACTTTGTCACACAGCAACATTTATTAGCAAACAGCTGTAACTACAAAATAAATGACTAAAAAATAAACTATTTACATACATTACTGTATTTTTTTAGACATTTATTTATACATATAAAATAATAATCCTCTTCAGTTGGGGGCAGCTTTGGCTGAGATGCTAGAGCAATCCTACTCCAATGGGAGAGCTGGGGGTTCGATTCCACCAGCAGTCACATGCTGAAGTGTTCCTGGGCAAGAGACTGAACCCCTCATTGACTCTGATGTGTGTCCCATCGGTGTATGAATGTGATAAAACACTGATTAATCCTTGTACAGATCTAGTAGAGTGTTGTATGAATGGGTAAATTTTTCATTCAACCTTTATTTAGGCAGGTTAATCCCATTGAGTCTCGAGGACTCATTTACAAGAGAGACCTGGCTACAAACTAAGAATGATGACAACAGCAACAACAATAGATGATCATAAGAGAGGCATACAGATTTTTTAAACACTAATTAAAATAAGATGGCAAAAAACAGCTAGATTATTAGGCTAATGTAGAAAACTGAAAACAGGAACATGTCTGCATTGGTCCATGCCATGAGTTCAACAGATGTTTAAAGTCACTTGGAGAGGTCATGGTCGAGAGCTTCAGATCTTTTTGCAAGATATTCCAGGAAACAAATTGAATTAAGTATTCGGCTGTTGTTTGAATATCAGACACCGCATCCGAGCTGTTCATGTTCTTCATGTTTCCACCTCCACATTGATCTTATCAGAAGACCCAAGATGGTATAAGCAGCTAAAGAAAGAAAAAAAAAAGGCTTTTGTGTTTTTAGCTACAGGAAAGTTTAATCACAATGCTCATGTAGAGTGGGTGGGGCTAAAACACAGGACTCTGAGCCTTCAGGAAGGCCCTGCAGGTCTGTTTTTCTTTTCTTTCACAAATATATAATGCATTCAGTTACAATGTGTAAAATCAAAAATTCACATTAATGCACTTTAAAAAAAATTGAAGGTTAAAAATTAAATTTAGGTCCATGTTGATAACATGTGGTGGAACGAAATTATATACACAGGGTCCCAGTTACATCCAACGATAAAATGTAAAAGAAAAACAGTAATAACATCTAAGATACGAACTAAGAAAAACATCAACTAAAAGCACTAATAGCCTAAAAACAATACGGTGAACAGTGGAAGACGTAAGAAGAAACACCAGAATTCAGGTGTTGGACCTGATGAGCTTCTAAAGATGAAGCAAATTATAGAAGAGAACTTATAAAGTGTCTTCTCCCCTCCCCTGCAGAATGTCTGCGTCTCTATGTGCCGGGTGGTTTTTTCAATTTCAGGCCATCGTTCCTCGGCCAAGGAACGAGAGTCTAAGATTTGTTGTTGTTTTGTCTCCAAATCCTTCACATGTTGTCACTTTCTTAACTTTTCTCTCTGGTGAATGACTCCCAGAGGCTCAATGTGATCAATCTGTCCAAATAAAGGTTGAATGGGAAAAAAAAAAAATCAGACCACGTAACAGAAACACAGCTGCAGATCTCCTGTTCTCATGTAGAGTCTGAGCAGTTGGTGTCGGTTCGACCCGTTGTCCTGACGGTCAGAACCTCGTTAGGCTCAACGTGTTGGAGTGACAACTTCTCTGTTTGCTTGTAGCTCAACAGAACATCCAGGAAGTTCAGCTGGAAGTCTGTTCGAATAAACTGCCACCCTGACTGTAAATACAAGGAGCGAGTGTGTGTGTGTGTGTGTGTGTGAAAATAATTGGCTCCTGAGGGGATTTAAACTTTGTGCTGCAACTCTTAAGTTTGCAGAAATCCTTGAGCTGAAACACATTTGGACCAATCACGCTCCGTCTGGAAGTTCCGTCCAATCAGCACATTCTCCTCTAACGAGCCTCGCTACGAGACGGGCGGACGCCGCCAACTTCCCCAGTAATCAATCCCGATAACTGACGCCTGAGTCGCAGGAAAGCGTTTTCCGCTCCATTAGACGGCTGCGCTTGACGAGTCGGTGTCAAGTAGCCCCGCCTTTCCTGTCAGCGGGTCATGTGATCAGGGCAGCAGGAGTTATTAATGGCACAGAACATGACGGGGCTCCGCCTGGCCCCTCCCTCGAGGCTTTTTGTTTGAAATTATTTCTGACTGTTCATCTCAGCTGATCCAGCACCCCAGCCCGTCTTGGCATCTCCCTAAAATAAGCCACCGGGTGTTTTAGGCTCACCTGGGTTCTTTAAGAGATCTGGTTCTGATCCAGACGTTAACTCAGGACTCCTGATCCCTGTCCAGTCGTGGAGACCACAAGAGAACCAACCATGATCCTGGAACTAGAAGAAACGACAGAGAGAAGGAAAGAAAACCTCAGAGTTTTAAATAAACACCTGGTCTGACGGGTTCGCTCTCAGGTGATGTGCTGTTCATGACTCTCAGCTACTACCTCCCACAACTTTAGCTCGATGTGTGAAAAACGGACTGAGCTGAAACCATTTGTTTGTGTTTGCTGAACTCTAAAAGGTTGATCCAAATTCTGATTTTCATAAAAATCTGTTTGAGATATTTTGCTAACAGATAAGAGGGAGGCACAGTTTTGACTTTCTGTATCTGAACCTGCCTGACCCGAACCCCCAACTCAGAGACGGCCTTCCATCGTACGAGGACCAGGTTTGGTTCCTAACAGGACGACTGGTCCTGGTGAGGTGTGGCGGTACCAGAAAACATCCTAAACCAGGTTCCAATCAGGGTTACATGATCGCCCAGACGGGCAGTTTCTAACTTTACTTACCTCAGAACCAGGACTGTGGTTTAGAGTAAACCCACCTGGATCATCAGCTGCAGTTCTGGTACCTGGAGTTGGTGCTAAAGGTCCAGAAAGGTCCTGGTTCCTATCAAAGGTTCCTGTAGGTGAATCAGGTAAAGTCAGAACCGGCTGCATTCTCCACCGAGTCTTCAAAATTAGTTTTTAATTTCCTCGCTTGAATTTTACCGTAATTGACGGTCTATAGAGCGCACATGAATATAAGTTGCGGAGTAAGTGCTCCACAGAGGGACGACCCCCCACCCCCCCTCTGTCTGTGTGTGTTAAACAGTATAAAGTCATGAGGACCCACCCTCCAAGAGAGACCTGTACTGGGCAGCTACGTGAGCTCCCAGGTGTGACGAAGCTAAATGTTTTTGGCACCAGGAAGCTCGTTAATAAATAAATAAATAATAATCCATAAATTAGCTGCAGCATTGTATGAACCATGGGGTTAGAAGCCTGTGAAAGAAGTACGGGCTTATAGACCGGAAAGTACGGTAATTAAATATTTGTGCTTCAAATGGAAAAATTTTCCCTCTGAATATTTGTCGGCAGCATCTTGATCCCGCCTCAGTTCAGGTTCTGTAAGTTCTCGATGGTTGAAGTTCCTGACAGTAAACATCTGAACGTTCAGGCCGAAAACTCACAGAAAAAAAAAAAAATAAATAAATAAATAAAAATTCACACAAATAAAAAAAAAAAAATCTGTTTATCCTCATCTCAAGTCTAATCCTGGGGATTAAATCCTAAACGAGGGGCCAGCTGCAGAGATGGGAAACAAAATAATGTGAACGGCCAAGAGTTTTAACAGCGATCAGTTAGTTTTACGGTTGAACCAACACGTTAATTTTGCTTTAATTATCTGTTAAATTATTCCTGTTGGAACGCATGAGATCCAGACCAGCACTTCAAAGGTCTGGGTCGAGGCCCCACTGTGGGTGCAGGTCTCAGGTACTCTGCAGAAATCAGGTTACCTTTAAAGTAACAAACACACTGTTCATGAATAAATTAAAGAGTTTGTGGAGTTTCTAGCCTGTGTCGATCCTGTTGTCAACGAGGTTTGGAGATTTAAATCCAGAGGTCACCAGCGACTGCGGGCGATGCTCTGTGGACCAGAAGCTGCACCGGATCAACTCTGGCGTCGTCTTCTACTGATACGAAAACATGAAATAAAAAACTGAAAAATGAAGCCAGGTTCAGTAAATTGTTTGTGCATAAATTAAAAACACGTTTTTAAACCTTCAGACAGTTCAGAGGCTGCAGAGGAAATGAGAATTACTTTTTATCATTAATTATTACTTCCTCCATCAAAGTGAGAGACCCGTATCTTCTCATGAGGACAGTGTCAGGATGTCAGGAATTCACAGTTTAAAATGAAAAGCTGTGGGTGCAACAGTCTCACAGGGACCGCAGGGGGGCGCTGCACACCTGCTCTTTGAACACCAACATCTGGATCACCTCCTCCTCTGATCCCAGGCTTCATTTCTGTTCAGTCGGTTTCATCAAATTTCTTTCTTTTTTTTTTCCTCAGCAGCAACAACAACAAAAAAGCCTGAGGGTCAAAATAAATGTTAAAAAAATAAATAAATAAAAATAATAAAACCTCTTGGGTGAACCTGGTTAACACTAATGAGGAGGGCAGGGAGGGACAGGGATTTGCATGTGAGTTCAGTCTGCACAAAACATAAGAACATGGAGCTACAGGAAGGAAAATGTCAAAGGTTACAAACAGTCATGAAATAAATAAAAGCATCTGACAAAAACAGAATTATACAGAAATAACAATTTTAATGAATTATTGTCTCATTCTTGTGGAGCCAGGACCCTCTTCCTGTTCTGTGGAGTAAGGGTCCCATTACCCCCCACCAAGGATTACTCTCCTGAGGTCCGCCAAAACCTTCAACAACTGGTCTTCTAAAACCTCCAAAACCTCTAACACCTGATCTCCTCAGGTCCAGATGTTTGAAGACTGTTGTTAATCATGGACCTGGAACAACCTAAATAAAAACTGATGTTGCAGATGTAAAATGTTTTATTTATTTTTTTAAATAAAGTCCAAATATTTAACCATTTGACATTTTCTGTGTTTCATGTTGAATAAAATTTGGACTCATGAGATTTACTAACCATTGTTTATTGTTGTTATTTACATTTTTTATGTTGTTTATTGTTGTTATTTACATTTTATGTTGTTTATATAGTTATTTACATATTCCTGTTGTTTATGTTATTTAAATTTTCCTGTTGTTTATCATTTTAATAACATATTCCTGTTGTTTATCATTGTTATTTACATTTTCTGTTGTTTATCGTTATTAAAAATTTTCTGTTGTTTATTGATATTTACATTTTTCTGTTGTTTATTGTTGTTATTTACATTTTTCTGCTGTTTATCGTTGTTATTTACATTTTATGTTTATCATTTTTAATAACGTATTCCTGTTGTTTATCATTATTTACATTTTCTGTTGTTTATCATTATTTACATTTTTCTATTGTTTATCGTTGTTATTTACATTTTCTGTTTATCATTTTTAATAACATATTCCTGTTGTTTATCATTATTTACATTTTCTGTTGTTTATCTTTGTTATTTACATTTTTCTATTGTTTATCGTTGTTATTTACATTCTTCTGTCCCTCCTTTGTCTGAATGGGGTGTTGAACCAGACATTGAAGACAGTGGAAGTGCTGGGATTGTGGACAGCTCTCAGTACTTCCATTAGATCTCAGTTTTGCTCTCGTGTCTTCACATCCTGAAGCTGATTCTTACTCCGTCAGATGTTTCTCACTGTTGTGATCGTTACTAAAATTACATCTTGTTGTTCTCAAATTAACTTCAAGAGCCCGTTCTGTGCATGACTCGATGGTAGAACTTGTTCCTTGCAGGGGTAAGCACCAGGTGTTGTGTGACTGGTCAGAACTTTGTGGATGTGTTTATGCAGAAGAACAGCTGAAGTACTCTGCTCTTATTTCTGTTCTGCTCAGGATCTACTGGCTGAGGGTGTTGGAAAATACAGCCGTCTTTACAGCTGCTCCAACAAAACTGATAAAAGATCAATAAAGAACTCGTGGAGGATGGAGACACGTGGCTCGCTGTGGCTGTGCTGACGAGAACATTCCTTCGGTCGGACAGCGTAGGGACACTTTTCCTCATCGTCTGTTGAAAATTGTCTCGTTATGTTAAATATGCAAATTAGCTCTTCTCCTGTTAACAGCAGAAGTACCAGATCTTCCTCCTCCGACTTCTCCATCAACTGAAAAGCAACATCCACTCTGAAAACCGTGCTGTCCGTTTAGTTCCTGTTTGAGTGTTGCAGTGGGCGGAGCTTACCAGCAGTTCTGATTCAGTTTCTCTTGGAGTAAAAAGACACAGAGAAAGAACGTCTTGACGTATAAGAGAACACATTTTGGCACGTCTGATGGAGTATAAATCAGCCTTTACATTTCTCAATGAATTAAAAAAAAAATTCTCAAGTTGAAAAATGGACAAGTTTCCCTTTTACAATATAAATCATCTCTCATCTCTCCTTCCATGCTCTCCTCCTCTGAATTCTTGTTGCTCTCTTTTCTCCTCAGTATTTCTGCTTGGTCATCTCTTCCTCCGCTCCTGTCTCTGAGCTCGGACTGGAAATCGAACGTTCGGCTGATAGATGGATGAGTCTGAACAGATGGGTGGCCTACTTTCAGTCTTTCTCCTCCTTCCATCAATCACTCCATCAATAATCTATCATGCATCCGTCAGTCTCTGTAAAACACAACGAGGAGGAGGAGGAGGAGGAGGAGGAGGAGGAGCGTCGGCCTCTGCTGTAGGACTTTCTGTTTATGTGGAAATAAAAACAAAGCTAAAGAGAGTTTGGATCATCTTTCTCCTTCCAGATGTTGAGTTCTGTTCAGGCATGAAGTTTACTGCTTCAAAATTACCCAGAATGCCTGTCTGCAATGCAAGAAATGGGAAAACTGATGTAAAGTTTGGTACTCCTAAATGATACAGAAACAATAAGATGCTACTTTGCCTGTTAGCAAAATATATCATGAACCACCGGAAGGATGAAAAACAAACAAACCCAAAAAAAAAAAAAAAAAAATCCATCAATTATCTTCCGCTTGTTCCGAAGTCGGGTCACCGGGGCAGCATCTTGAGCAGGGAGGTCCAAACATCTTTTTCCACAGCCACCTATTCCAGGTCTTCTGGAAGGACTCCAAGGTGTTCCCAGACCAAATGAGAGACAAAGTCTCTCCAGCCTGTCCTGGACCTTCCCAGGGTCTCCTCCCAGTTGGACAAGCCTGAACCACCTCAACCGACCCCTCTGGATGTGGAGGAGCAGCTGTTCTACTCCGAGTCTCTCCTGGATGACTGAACTTCACACCCTATCTCTAACGGAGAGTCCAGCTACCCTGCAGAGGAAACTCGTTTCAACTTCCTGTATCCACGATCTCATTCTTTCAGTCACTGTCCAGAGTTTGTGGCCATATATGAGGGTAGGAATATGGGCTGACTGGTAAACGGAGAGCTTTCGTGTAACAGCTCAGCTCCCACTTGACCACAATGGACTGGCTCAGAGTCCACAATACTGCAGATGCTGCATCAATCTGTCTGTCAATCTCACACTCCCTCAGTCGTGAACAAAACCCTAAAATATCTGAACTCTTCCACTTGAGGTAGAACCTCACCCTCGACCTGAAGACAGCAATCCACCCTTTTCTGGTTGAGGACCATGGCCTCAGATTTAGAGGTGCTGATTCTCATCCCAGCTGATTCAAACTTGGCTGTGAACCACTCCAGTGAGAGCTGAAGATCACGGCACAGTGACGCCAACAGGATCACATCATCTGCAAAGATGGAAAAATCCTGAGGCCATTGAACTGGGATCTCTCTGCCCGCTTGTTGCACCGAGAAGTTCTGTCCATAAAAGTTATGAACAGAATCTGTGACAACGGGCAGCCCTGGTGGAGTCCAACTCCCATCCTGAAGGGTCCAACTTACTACGGCAATGAGAACCAAATTCTTGTGTCGCTTGTATAGGGACTGAAAAGCCCATAACAACCGGCCCCCAATCGCATAATCAAGGAGCACTCCCCACATTGTACCAAAAGAACATGGTCAAAAGACTTATCCAAGTCCACACAACATGTGTAGACTGGATGGGCAAACTCCCATGACCCCTTGAGGACCCTAGTGAGGGTAAAGAGCTGGTCTAGTGTTCCACGGCCAGGACAGAACTTGCATTGTTTCTCCCGGATCTGAGGTTCGACCAACGATCAGACTCACTTCTCCAGTACCCATGATTAGACCTTACCAGGGAGGCTAAAGAGAGTGATGCTCCTGTAATTAGAGCACACCCTCTGGTCCCCTTTTCTGAAGAGGGGAACCAGCACCCTTGTCTGCCAATCCAGCGGCACTGCCCCCGATGTCCACACAATGTTGCAAAGGTGTGTCAACCAAGACGGCCCCACATCTAGAGCCTTCAGGAAATCAGGGTGAATCACATCCACCCCTGGAGTCCTGCTGCCACAGAGCTTTTTTAACTACCTGGGCGACCTCAGCCATGGTTATGGATAGAGCAACTCCAAAATCCCCCAACTCAGCCTCTTCCATGGAAGATGTGCTGGTGGGATTGAGAAGTTCCGAGAAGTATTCCTTCCACCTCCCAGTGACATCACTGGTTGAGGTCAACAGCACCCCCTTCACTCTGTTAGTAAATTCAATTAAAAAATACTTTATTAATCCCGGAGGTAAATCAAATGTTGTAACTCATCGTCCTGGTTTCATTAAAGAGTTGTTCTAGATGCTGATGACTGTGAGCAGGAAGGATCTCATGTAGCGGTTTGTCTTACAGCAGATCTGAAGAAGCCTCTGACTGAAGACACTCTGTTGTTGTATGACAGTCTGATGAAGAGGATGCTGAGGGTTGTCTATAATGTTCTTCATTTTATGAAGAATCCGTCTTTGTACAATTTACTTTAAACTTACTGCAACCTTGGACCCGTATAGCTGTTAGCTTCTTAGTCTGGTCTGAATTCAATTGTATATTTCCAAATGGAAAAAAAAATGTTTTTGTTTGTTATACAGTAATCATTTATAGGCTTAACTCTTTACTTTTTGATCATCCTATAGTTAGGGTTGGGTTAGGTTTCCTGAGCTTTACATGCCTTAATTTGTAATGCCAGAAAATTTTGAATAAAGCAGATGTGATTTCCTGCATTTTGAGGGTATGTCAATGAGTTGTTGAACATCTAAGTTTTCCTACATTTGTAAACACTCCTCTTCTGTCAAGCATCCTACCCCCCTCCCAACCTTACTTGACAGTTCTGAGCCCAACGCTGTCCCTGCTCATTGTTGTCCGACTCCACATGTGAAACCTCCAGGCGCCTCTTCCGTCTGTTCAACTTCCATGCTGTCGTTCATTCAACCTTTATGTATGCATGTTAGTCCCGCTGAGCCTCGGGGACTCATTTACAAGAGAGACCTGTGGGCAGCTCGGCACTCCCCCCCACCATTCTTTTAGGGGCAGAGATTATTTTAAGGGTAGAAGCAGAAATGCTACTTGAAGGGGCAGCTCGTATGCTCAAGGCAGTTCAAGGCAGTCATACGTGTTCGTAACTTTATTATTTTGAAGCCTGAGAGTTACCGGATCCAAGCAAACAGTTGCCGGAACGCATCCTGTCAGAATAAGAGAGTCCCGGATCCTGTTCCGGCAGGATCCAGCTCAAATTAAGCCCTGGAACTATCCCTTAGTTATGCTGCTATAGGCGTATACTGCTGGAGGACAAACTGACCACATTTCCTCACTCTGCTTCCGTCTTTACTTGCTCTGCTCTACCTGTTTTGTATTTGTAATTATTTCTACCTTAATATTTTTTGTCTTTCTTCCAGTAGGGAGTACACCTGAACCTGTCATTCTCTTTGTTTGTTTTTCCTTCCTGTCCTCTCAAACCCCAGCCGGTCGAAGCAGATGGCCGCTTGTCCTGAGCCTGGTTGGTGCCTTCCTGTTAAAAGGGAGTTTATCCTTTCTACTGTTGCTTTTGTGCTTGCTCAGGAGCAATCTGCTAGCGTTTTTAAATAAATAACTTTTAATAATTGGCTTGTTTTATATGTGAATGTTTTTGTTCAGTGCCCTGAGACAACTTCTCTTGTGACTTGGAGATACAGAAATAAATTGAATTGAATCAACAGTGGAAACACATCTACACTTTGCTGGCTTAAAAAGAAACACAACTTTGGTTGTTTACCGTGACGTCAAAGTACAATCCTGGTTTGAAATATTTTGGAGTCTTTTTGAAACTGATTCTGTAGGGGGATGTGACGATCTGGATACCTCGTAACTCCGCCTCCACCATTTCACTTCCTGTGATGGGAAAATGAACACATGTACACAAGTGCTGTTTAACTGTTTGCTGTAAAGATGTCACTGATTTACAAACAGCAGTATATGTAAAATATTCAGTTAACTCTCAGTAAATTTCACTTCTGAACAAGAAAAAAATTCAATCAGTTGTTTTAATATAATAGAAATGATGAATAAAATAACTGCAGTTTAACTCTAATGGAAAAGCTGAGCACCAGTGCCTGTTATTGTTTCTGTTCTCTTTTTCTCCAGAAGAATAGCTTTGTTTCAAAAAAATTTTTTTCAACATACAATCCTCCTCACATGTTTTTCTTTTTCAGCTTTAGATTTCTTTGACATTTTAAACCTAAATGATTACAATGATACTTTTGAGTCACTTTACTAAACAAACAATTCAAGCTCACTCAAAAATATTGTAATAAACAGGCAAAAATCAGGCAATGCCTGTCTCTTACCGCTCTCTGTCAGCACACTGACAGCCACATAAATGGAGGCGCCCACAAGACTATTGATATCTGTAAAAGTCTGAGTGATCTGCTCCTTTCTCAGTGTGACCTGTCCTTCTCCATTTTGGACCTAAAACAACAACAATGAACTGTTAGCCTGATTTTGAGTCAACATGTTGCACTTCTACTAAATTTGAACGGGATAAGTAACTTTGTGCGACTTCTCACCCGCACTCTTGACAGAGAGTGAGGGAGGCTCTTCTTCACACCGTTCTCCATAATTCCAAACACCACATAGGCCATTCCATCGACTTCTTCTCCAAACAAATACCTACCACCAAAAGATATGGACAGTTTAAGGTCACACTTTGACAGCAACAAATCTGACCAGAGTACACGGAATCAAAAACCTTCACATACGTAGCTTTGATGTTGATGGTAAGGGCTTCACCGTCCACATAGAAGAAGGGCTTCTCGGACAAAAGTTTAACCTCAAAGCTGGGAAGCACTAAATGAAATCAAACAAAACCAGTTACTGTGTGCTCCATAAAGGTGAACTGTAAGTAGATGTCAAATAGCAGCGATGATAGTGAAACATTTACCATATTCCTTGACCTCAAACTCTGCAGTGTAGCTTTGCTGTGGATTGCTTTGGAACTTTGCCACCATTTTCCACTGTCCAGGACTGCACAGGGATCATATAATCACTATATTTCAAAAATCTGTTAAATATTTTCACATTTTACTCAGAGAAGACAGATGGTTTGAGAGGGGGTGAAGGAAGACATTGACAGAGGAGGAGGTGTCAGATTTCAACCTTCAAAATCTTACTATGCAGCATTAGACCTGATTCCAGGTCAGATTCACTCTACTTCACTCCTTCAATCCAATCCAATTCAATTCAGTTCAATTCAATTCAATTCAATTAAAAATACTTTATTAACCCCAAAGGAAAATTCAGTGTTGTTGCAACTCATCATCCTGGTTTAATTAAAGAGTTGTTCCGATGGCTATGCGATCAGCTCTGCAAGGTGCTGGCTGACATCTTTAACACCTCACTTACCCTGGCAACAGTTCCCACCTGCCTGAAAACCAACACCATCTTCCCAGTCCCAAAGAGATCTACAGTGGCTGGTCTGAATGACTACCAGCCAGTAGCCCTCAGCCCGATAGTCGTTAAAAGCTTGGAACCATCAACATCAATGAGGACCCTCACCAGTATTCATTCTGTGAGAACCGATCAACAGAGGACGCCATCTCCTCTGTGGTTCACGCTGCTCTCACCCACCTGGAGCAGAAGGAACCCTACGTCCGTCTGATCTTTGTGGACTTCATATCTGCCTTCAATACCATGATCCCCCAAACCCTGATGGACAAACTATTCACACTAGGACTGGGCCCCTCCATTTGTA
>JARVGQ010000804.1:2199841-2211259 GCA_031762355.1 Hypsolebias martinsi | reverse complement strand
GTGTGTGTGTGTGTGTGTGTGTGTGTGTGTGTGTGTGTGTGTGTGTGTGTGTGTGTGTGTGTGTGTGTGTGGTAAGTCGTCCTCTGAGGGTGAACAAACCACCGTGGATCCTGGCGTGTTGTTTAAACGTTATTTAAATGACTGTTGGTTGAAAACTTTGACATGAGGCTGGAGGCTGACGTGAAGGTCTGGATCTGGTCTCTGTGGTCTGGTTTGGTTCTGCCTCATGTCTGCTGGACTCTGATCTGGATCTGGTCTCTGTGGTCTGGTTTGGTTCTGCGTCGTGTCAGCTGGACTTTGAGCAGTCTGAACTGCTGCAGGAACCCTGCAGAGTTCACAGAGCAGCAGCTGAACGTTTGGGACATTTTCACGGCGCTCCGTTCTCTTTCTGTCTTTACTCATTTCACGTCGACGTGGTCGGAGTTTGTCGCCTCCACTTCTTCTCGGACCAGAAGCTCCGGATCCGTCGCTGCTCGCTCATCTTCTCGTCACGTATTTGAAGCTGAGCTGTAGAAACAGGATCTTGTGGTCGGCGGCTGCCGGAGCAGTTTAACGTCCGCCAACACATGAAGCTCGTTCGTTCTGCTTCTGAAGCCGTGTGGACTGACGTCGTGTTCACCAGCAGATCTTCTGCATCACGTTCTCTGACGGGCCGTCGTCTGAGTTAATTTATGATGAACTAAAGGACGGCGGCTGAGTTCACTTGTCCGGGCTGAACGTCTGTAAAGGGGCAGGTTCTGACCCGCTCCATGTTCTCAGATTAACTCGTGTTAATCTCAGTGGGGTTCCTTCTTCTGCAGCAGCTCAGAAACCTCATCAGCTGAACGTTCTTCTCAGGGTCATGAAAACATCTTTATTATCCTCAGAGCTGACAGAGCAAAGGAAACTAAATCAATCGACGTCGTAAGACTCGGGGGTTGAAGTGTAACCAAACAATTAGCCTTTGGAGATTATTAAAGTTTATTTATCAGCATCTTCTGACAGAAATAAACTCGTTCTTGTGTTTCCGTCCAGTAAAAAGGATCCGTTTTGGTTTAAATAAACTGTGACAGGATGTTGTGACCATTTTAAAGTTTAGATTTGACAGTGCTGTGTTGGGGTTCGCTCTCAGCTGCCATCACACCAAATGTCAGCGCAATATGGCAAAAAAATTTATAAGTTGTAATCTTTGATTTTTATTTAAAACTATGGTGGCCATCTTGGACTTTTGATGTATTCAGTATGTGATGGGGACTGTTCTCAGCTATAATCTCACCAAATTTCAGCTCAATTTCTTTTAAAATAGCCGAGTTACACTTTCCCTTTTAGCTAAGTCGGCCATCTTGGATTTTTAATCTACATTAGGGATGTGTAACGACACTCTCAGCTATCACTAAACCAAATTTCAGCTCAATATCTCAAAGAATGACTGAGTTATAGTCAATTTAAAGTTTTCTGTGGCAGCCATCTTGATTCAAAATGGTTCCAAAAATTAATGGGTGTTCAGAGACCTCTCCCTCCAGGTCATGTGACCTCACTGTAGCAGTTAGAGGCTGTTTAAGTGTTCTGTCAGTGTTTTTCCAACAAGGAAAATGGTGTCTTTGTTTACATATTACGTTGCCATGGTAACTCGAAACACCAGTAAAAGTAATAGCACCCAGAGCCGGTCGTTTTGATATAAGATGTGTGGGGTACACATTGTGGTTCATTCTGTATTAAAGTTGATGGAAGAGCAAGACGTTTTTCAGGTGGATAATAATGGCGGCTGCCATGTTTGTTTGGGTTAGTCTGTGGTCTTTTTCCATGTGGAAGATTGGAGGTTAAAGTGGTGTATGTGCCTCTGAGCAAGGCAGTCCTCCCTCCACTGATAACGGTGGGATTATCAGTGACGTGAGAGCACCGATGTTCAACATGAGCCAACAATCTGAGCTTTGCTCTACGTCTCAGTATCTGGAGAAAATATAACGTTTTGTTTCTTTACCATAAATGTTTTATGAACAAAGTTGAATTCAAATAAAACGAACGGTTAAAAAAATGTGTAGTTTGTTATTTTTCTTACATAAATCAGCTGCTGACCCAAAACTGGAATCAGCAGGTCAGAGCTTCACAAAAAACTAAACCGATCCATCGTCTACGATCTGTGATTTGTTACGTCTGCAGAGCACACAGACGAGATAGAACGTGTTGAATGAGAACAAGTTCTCAGTAGAACCTCGACAAATTGGTTCTGGTTTGGAACAACATCTGCTCTTTGTCGACCAACGAGACGGGATGAGGCCACCAACTGTAACGTAGCTGTAATGAAAAGGTTCTCCTTCCTTAAGAACCCCAAAAGAACATGTGAATGAACACAACAGCAACGAGAACCACATATGACACATTATACACCCACGAACAAACCGTTAGACCGCAATCTATAGCAATGGCACACACAAGTAATGACCTTGAAGAAACCTTGACCTTGACTCTAGAGTTGGGCTGACAAACAGTTGCAACACGCTGTCTAGTGGTGGTGGTACGACTGTGTATGGAGTTTCTGTAAATTATCGTGAGCAGATCAGTAGTTGAGTACCGTCTTTGGATGGGCGTATAAAAGTGAGGTTCTTTAATACAGTTCCCAAAAATCACAGCTAGATGTGCACAACATGTTATTGCTTCCATCTTGGTAGGCAAGCTGAAAAAAGAGGAAACGTGTGATGGTGTAGACACAATGCCTCCGACTTCTTACTACGAAATTGTTAATTATCTAGTGTAGACAAAAAGTGCCGACAGTACGGAGAAGCTACGTGGCCAAAAAACAACTCAGTCGTTTGAATAGATTTGTAAAGAACCTCTGAACTCCACGTCAGTAATAAAGTTCTGCTGACTGACAGAGTACATTTTCATCCTGTCATTGTATTAGTAAAATCATAAACAGACAAATAGTAATTATAAAAATCTAGTGTTTGATACCGTTGCTGTTTTCTGACATAGGAAACAGGTTACAGGATTCAATATAGGATCAAGTGTCTACACAGCTCGAGTTGTAGCTCTCATCTTCAATGTAGACGTTCTAAAACATGAACAACATACTTCTAGCCTTCAAACAATTATACTCCAAGATAATTTAACGAAACTGACCATATTAAAAGTGGCCTGGACAGATTCTAGACATGTTTGAAGGCTTGTCCTCATGGTTGATGCTTGCAAGCCAGATTTGCCAACGTTCTACACTCTGTATGTTTCCTGATTTGTAGAAAGTAAGAAAACTACACTTTCCAGAAGCGTTTGAAAGGTGAGAACACCCTTTGACCCAACATGAAACATCCATCGCAACTCGATTATCAAGTGGTTACGCTGCCGTGACCGAAGCTGTTGCTAGCCTAAGATGGCGGCTAGTGACAAAGTGCACAATGTTGCGTCACCCCATAGCCGTGGGCTTTTTCAAACAATGTGGCAGAGATGTTTGTATTCTTGAGGTAAGAAGCTCTACAAACAGATGGCAGGCTGTAAGGATGGAGCCAAAGTTTCAGCTGATGGTAATAACAGTTTTTATTACATGTAAAAGAAAAAAAAAAGGTACCAGGAGTTTAAGAGAATGCTCTGGAAACCCTCAGATTGAAGGCACAGAGTCTGAACCAAGCCGTGAACACTTCGACACTCCTTCAGGACCAAAGAGAGGACTCTTCACGACTATCCAAGTGTTTTTTTGGTGACACCACTCAGTGTGAGAGGGACTCTCTTCAGAAAGTCAGAACCACAGCAGAGAGACTCGTCGGCTGTGGACACCACCCATCTGACGGCTGGAGAGCAAAACAAGCTGTTCCCACTGATTGTAGAGGAGGCTGGAGAGAAATCTCACCTCCTCCACCTCACTCACAACAAGAACCCCTAACATCTGGTCTGATCCACCCATCACTGGGTCAAACCAGACACAAAGTCCATCCTGTCTCGCTACTCAACGCTCTTATTTCCTGAAGGCTGACCGGCTGCTGCCAAGGGAATTATGGGCAATGAGTTCTGGGAATTAAAGTTCATTACTGGGTTTGAATTTAATGTCACTGGTTCAAGCATCGAGTCCTTTTAGAGATGTAAAAAAAAAAACACTTTTAGAAAATGTATTTTATGGTCTAAAAGTGGGAGAAATTAATGTGAAAAACTTTGGGAGCCGATGGGCTCAGGACTGGAGACAAAACCAGAATAAACTGATCGAGTTGAGACGTTTCGTTTCCTCGTTTCCAGAACAGACGGAGTCGTTGCAAACCCTCGCTTTAGTTTCCGTGAGCTGGAAACTGAAAGAAATATGAGAAAACGTGCAAATAAACTGAGATCTAACTGAGACGTTTGGGACTAAACTGCAACAACAAAAGAGCTTTTAATTTGTAGGAATGGGACTTGAATCCTGGAATTATTTTGCATTTGAGTCTAAACGCAAACGAGTCATCAGGACCGGCAGTTCGAGCCCGGAGAGGTCCAGGCTCAGCTCAGTAAACAACCTGGAAATAAACACAAACAAGCCGTAAACACGAGGCTCAAACTGTGACAACGTCCCTCAAACAGAGTTCAGTTTTTAAAGAAATAAAAACATTTTTGGGTTTGATTTTCTTTAAAAAAAATCAATTTAAATTTGGATAAAAAGTTAAAGTGGAAACTAAAATATTTTGAACGACATTATAACTAAAATAATTACAGCTAGAAGTAGTCCAACAATGAGTCAGCGTGAGAAGCAAAACAACGTACTGATCTGAGCCTGGACCAAAACCCGGTTCTGACAGAAACCCTGGACCCGAGTACTGACGTGGTCCAAAGGCTGAAGGGATTCTTCACATTTCTTCTGATTTTTCTTGGAAAAGAATCGTTACAAATGAAGGTTTTTGTGTTTCCAGGACTTTGAGAACAAGTGAACGGCTCATGTTCAGTACACCCGTGCTGACACTCTTCAAAATAAAAGCCTCTCACTGGTCCACAGGTGAGAAAAATAAAAGCGGTGAGTTTAACCTATTGAATCAGACGTTACATCTTTTAAAACGTCCTCGAACGTCCGTCTGAATAAACCGAGTCGTAGCCAAAAGACACAAACAGACGGAACGAGCCAAAGAACCCTCAGCTGGGGGGTCCTCCTCCTACCTGGTGGCAGATCTCGTGGACGACCACCATGGTGAGCTCCATCTTGTAGGACGACGACGAGACCTCCGCGTCCAACAAGATCTTCTGCTCCACGAACACGCTCAGGCCCCAGTTCTCCATGGCGGCGTACGGATGTTTGGGCACCGCCAACAAGTCTGGGAAAATAAAAAACACGTCAGCAGGTTGTATCCATGTGTGTGACAGGAAGTGGCTCTTTGTCAGAACGACATCAGAGCAGAATCTACTCTGAGTTAAATTAAACCCATGAGTCACTTTAACGACCCGCATCCAACAACCGGAGTGTACGGTGGTTCATGTGCAGAGATCCACACGTCTGAGTCAGAGAAAATAAGAACGAGGATAAAAAAACTGATGATTTAAAGATAATTTAATGCCACGTGTTGCTGTGTGCTGCTTACTATCCATGCTGCTGATCTCATGCTGCTGATTATTTCATGTTGCCGTGTTCATTCGTCCTCATCTGCTCACACAGACTCATGTTCGTGCTGCTGTTGTTTGGCACATTGTTTTTGTATAATTAGTGCTCGGTGTATTTATTAGTTTAGTGAATATAGTATATTCTTTCAACTCTCTGAAGGATCTTCAACTTCCTGTCACATCATGTTTATGGTCAAAAATTAAACAACAACAACAAACAGCATAAAGAAAACAAGTCCTGCAGCTGAGACGAGATATACTCAGCAGGAAGTGATGTCAGTAGCAGGAAGTGATGTCAGTAGCAGGAAGTGGTGTCAGTAGCAGGAAGTGGTGTCAGTAGCAGGAAGTGGCGTCAAAGAGGAACGCCTGCATGAGAGCAGAGCGTTGCTCCAACGTCTGACAACACAGACAGCAGAGAAGGATCTGATGTTTCTTTAGAGTCAGCTAGTCACTCGTATGTTTTAGCTGTTAGAACAGCCGAATGCTCAACGTGAGGGTCAGAGGCCGAAGGCGAAGCAGAACTTAGTGCTTCCCCTACGATTATACAAGCCAGGCGCTGTCAACAGAACTAAATGCCCTGCCTACCGAACGGACAACCCCAACCCCGCAACTGCCCGCAGTTGTCGACAGATGCATTAGCTCAAAAGCTAGGTAGCACATCGCTACTCACCAGCTGAAATCCCCCACAAATCCACACAAAATCTATAGGTACAAGCACAAACATGTTTCGGTCTCCACCCCACGCCACCACCTGTCAACAGAAATCACCGAACAGAACATCGCCCTGCCAAATAATGTAGATGAAACCCTGGAACGGTTTCCCTGTCGTCACTTACGGTTAAAAAATGACAAAATGGGATTGTGCGTGTTGCCAGACGTCTTAAACATTAAGACGTTTTAATTAAATTTTTGTATTTGTGAGTAAAGAATGAGAGTAAAAATAAATCAATCAGCTGACGTGACTTTATGTCTTTATGTCCCATCAGAGCCATCTCAGCCTGAACTGTTTAAGACTTTAGCTCCTGAAGAGTTGTTGGTTTCATAAAAGCTACAAGATTCACTTTTTATGACAAAATACATATTTTTTATAAAATTAATTTGAAAAGAAACGCTCAAATGGACTTTTGGACATTTGAAAGAAGCTTCCAGTCCAGTTTTACGATGCAGCTTTGTTTATGGTCAGACCTGCAGGAACATTCCACCAGATTTTATTTGGTTCTTGCAGAAGAAGAAAAGTATGTGTTTGACGAGTCGTGGGTAAAACTCATCGAGGAGGAAGAAGCTTTAATTCCAGTGATTAGAGGAAGAAAGAAAAGGTGTAAAGGTGAAAATTAGTTTTCTCACATCGACAGAAAGATGTGCTTTGAAGAACCGGAGGAATTCTTCTGCACGATAATGAGACAAACGTGTTCCTTTATTTTCCACGAAATTGGGAAAACGTGGATCGCCAGATTTAAAAACCAAGTGATCATTTAAATATGTAAACATGCCGAGTTAGCTAGGTTCAGAAACACAACGAAGCTTTCTGTACGCTTGATTCATCTTTTATTTTCCTCACAACTGAGACGATGTGAGGGATTTCTAACGGTCAGGACCTCAGTGGCTCGACATCACTTACATGTCAACGGTCCGACCAGTCGAACACGAACAACAGCGACGGTCAGAAAGTTGGTTTAAAGAGTTTTAACAGGATGAAACAAGTTTATAGAAGAACGCGCTGTGGTCGTCTCATCGCATCGAAGAGGAGGTCGAGCAGGAACAACACAACGGAGAACGTTTTCCACGTTCCGTTGAGTCAAACTGTGCTGATGAATCCACTCCCAGGCCGGACGTGATTGGCTGACAGCTCATTACCCACATGGCTGAGGCTCAGACAGCAGAACTGATTGGCTGGCAGAGGGGGGGCAAGGAAAGATGATTGTTTTTTACTTAAAGGGAGGGAGGGATGCACAGCAACTGTTGGGTTGGAGCTAAAACATGCAAATGAGGCATTACACTCAGTAGACATTTAAATTAAAATGAAACGAATCGTCTCTTGTTGCTGCAGAGCGAACCTTCAGGAGGCCCCGAAGCCCGGAGAAACGTCTCCTAAATTAGATTCTCGTCTCGTACTCTGCCGTCACGTTTCTGTGGTCGCTCAGGTGTTACACCTGGAGCCTCTGCGAGCCTGAAGACCCGACTAAGGCAGGGAAAGTCCCTACGAAGACGTCGCTCACTTGGATTCATCAATCAAACTGTAAATGCTGGAAATCCATGGGATAAAGGCAGACGTGAAGAGGAATCGAGAAACGGTGGGAGATGCTGCGAGGGGGTGAGGGGTTCAGTCTACAAAAACGTACACTTCAAGAGTTAAAGAAGAAGCTTTAACTCAAAACTTACTCTGTTTTATAAAAACATCTGAGATCAGAAGTTTCCATTCACCCATGATTATTTGATCAGGTCTTTTTAAACAGTGGACTGAATATCAAACAACGGTTTTTACAAGTTTCCTCTGATCCACACAGGGTCAGAACTATACATGCAGGCTCAAATATACCCATACACCCACTGATCTGCTCAAATGTCCCTCAGTAGGCGTCACATGGACCGGTTTGTGTCCAACAAGCTTCTGGCAGAACTTTAGCTGATGTTTCCTTCTTCTATCTTCTTCTTGGCACAAGTAGTAGAGTTCATTTCTATTGGTCGGTTTCCTGAAACATCTGACTTGTAACCAGAGTCCATAAATGTACAATCAGGTCAGGGTTTGTGAAGATCGTTCCAGAAGTCTAATGTTTGCGGACTAATCCAATCAAGAGACCAGTTCTGGTGTGTGTTTGGGATCACCGTCCTGATGGACCCAGCTGTGTCCTGTTGAAACAGTCAAGCTGTTGAGTTCTTAGTTTCATCCACTGTGTGCAATGTGCCAGTATAAGACCATGATGCTACCACCACCATGCCTGACAGTTGGGACTGCGTTCTTGGGTTTAAAGGCCTCACTTGGACTCCTCCAAACAGTTCAATCTTTGTCTCACCATCAACTTTCCTCCAGAAGACATTTGTCTTGTCTTTGAGGACAGTTACCACAATCCACTGTGATTTAAAACTGTCTCTGCTGTGGACAGGGACACTGATGTTCCAGTTCAAGGCAGGGTTGAGCCTAGGTAGTTCCTGGGTTCTTCCCATCTCGGACTTGTCAAGTTAAAGAACATTTGGGACCCTCAAAGAAGATTTAGGGGAATCTACGTCAGGTGCAGAGTCGTTTATTGGTGATGGTACCTTTCCACATCAGACTCACCCAAATGATGGTTTGTTTCATCAGTCCCAGAATCTTTGTGGTTTGTCGAGACACATTTTGGAGAATTCCAGTTCAGCTGCTTTGTGTTTTTCTGCTACTAGCAGAACCCTACTGGGTCTCGTTCCATGGAGCCCGGTACGATTCAAAGAGTGACGTACCTTAACCTTGAAGGAGTTTGTTGCATAATCATTTCATCATGAAAAATGAACGGTATAAATAAATCATTAAAAGACCAACATTAATGCGATTCATGTCCACGATGAGCAGATAAGAGACTCCTCCAGAAAAGTCTAATCTTCTTTGCTTTCTGCTCATCGTCAGGTCCAAAGTTGATGCAAAAGTTCAGAGAAAAAGAAAAAACGTCAACTCTGACAAACGTCAAGACTGAATCTGTTCCCAAAGAACATTTTATAACATGAACATCAACGTTCAGAGTATGAGACACTCGTCCACATGTGGACTCCCGTAAACCTAAAGAAAACAAAAATGAGCCCAGACTGTGATTTGATTTGATGGACGTTTCATTTCTCTAGAAAATGTGCCTCTATTTAATTTTCATAAAGAAACGTCAGCCTTTCATTATTTATAATTTGTTATAATCTTGCTGCTTTTACTTGTATTTCTTTGACCTAACCAAACCATGTTTCTGTCCTCCTTCACATATTTGGACCCGTGGGTCCGCCGCTGTCCCCCCCTCCCCCCAAACGTCACAGATGAAGCTACACAGCCATGAAGTGCTCCCGTTTTCTATCTTTGTTTCAGCCCTTTCTTCCTCTCTGTGGTCGAGCTCCACTTGTCCCCCCAATTATGTTCAGCTCATTCAGACGAGAGCTGCTCCATCTCCAGCCACACCAGAGGAGGAAACTGGAGGAGAGATGCTGAATTTTAAAACGCTCTCGCTGCAGACACAGATTAACCTGCAGCCACAGACGAACCTTCTGCAAATCAACAGCTGCGGTGAATGCTGCCCGAGGCTGAAGAGTTCATTACAACCCTATAATAAACTCTTACACAAAATAAATATCAAGCTGTTGACACGAGCTGAGAGGTTGAAATGGAAAGTTTGTTCTGTGGACGGCGCTAAGGAATAAACCAGCAGCTCCACAAGAAGCAAATAAGCAAAATAAAAATTTCCCTCTTAGTTTATAACGATCCACCAAAATAAACTTTAACGCAGAGACAAAATGTGCTGTTCTGAAACAAACTTACAGACGTCTTCATTAAAAGAATGTACCATCTTCAATAAGCATAATGGAGGAAGACGACAGGTCAAATTTTATATTTTGTTTTAGTTTCTTCTCTTCAGCTGGGTTTATCTTCTTTAGGAGTGTTGTAACAAATTACACTCAATCAACGATGCTCAGTGTTACTGCATGTGAAAACAAATACACAATCTGAAGCTCACACTGGTGCTAACCACTAACTGAGCTCATAAACTAGACAAATAAATAAATACATTTATATTAACACACACATCTCCCTTAATTCTCACTAACTCACTAAACTAACTGAGCCCACAGGAAGTTAATTTAGCTAACACTCAACAGCTAACTTGGTTTCCATCCACCCACAAAGCTAACTTAGCCCACAGGAACCTACAAAACTACGTTAGCCAACATCCAAAAGCTAATTTAGCTCATGTTAGCAACATAGTTAACTTAGCTCATACTATCCCACAAAGTGATATTAACCAACAGTTAAGAGCGATTTCAGTTAACAGTAACTGACACAGCTAACTTTGGTAATATCAACAGCTAATTTTGCTTGCACTAACTTTAAAAGCTAAATTAGCCGTGCCCGTTAGTGTAAGCTTGCTAAGCTTACTCTAATGCGCAAAACGGTTTTGGGCAAAACGTAATGGTTAACTTAGCTTACACTAAGTTACAAAGGTAACTTAACTAACATGGAACAATAAATGTGATCAAACAAACACACAGTAATTTATAACTGATAACTGAGGTCACAAAGAAAACGTTGACAGTCATCAGCGTAGCTAACATAACAAACACATAAATGCTAAGTGTGCATATACTAGCATGGTCAGTGAATTGAACCAACACACAAAAAGCAAAAACCTCAGTCGAAAATAATAACAAAAAACTTTTATTGTGCTTGTTGGCCTTCATCAAGGCCTGCTGAAGTTGTACGTAGCATTCAGAAGGTGACTAAGAGCTAACGCACAGTCTCAGGATCCTGTTATAGCGACAGCCTTGTCACAAACGATTAGCTCGACTCGCCTGATGGACTGCCCTAAGATTCCTGAATGTCATTTTACAGAAAAATACATTGAGAACTTCCTGCTTTTAACACTTTCAATAGTATTTTAAATGCAGATAAATACAGTATACGAACAGTTCTGCTACTCCACTAGCAGCTAATAGCGAAGCAACTTTTTGTTTAGCAGATTAATGTTTTCGCTAACTTTGGAAATTGTAAGCAGAATTAGCTTCTACAAAATTAGGTTTTGTAAATTTTATCTACTAACAAAGCTCCTCAAGATTGTTCCTGTTTGTTGTGGGCGTCTCAAAGAATCTGTTATTAGATTACAGGTAACCCCCGGTTTACGGCGTTCCCGGTTTACGGAGTTTCACGTTTACGGCCGCCACCCCCAGTGACGTCAT
>JARVGQ010000804.1:2003669-2017470 GCA_031762355.1 Hypsolebias martinsi | reverse complement strand
GTCTTCATACATGTCCTTCTGTCTTCATACATGTCCTGCTGTCTTCATACATGTCCTTCTGTCTTCATACATGTCCTTCTGTCTTCATACATGTCCTGCTGTCTTCATACATGTCCTTCTGTCTTCATACATGTCCTTCTGTCTTCATACATGTCCTGCTGTCTTCATACATGTCCTTCTGTCTTCATACATGTCCTTCTGTCTTCATACATGTCCTGCTGTCTTCATACATGTCCTTCTGTCTTCATACATGTCCTGCTGTCCTACCCCAGCTCCTCCCTGTCAGATGTTCTGTCTTGAACCCTTCATGGATGTGGACGGATCACTCGCTGAGTGTTTCTGTGCTCGTGTCCTCAGTGGCTGTCCACTCTGGAGACCACAGGAGACAATACCGACCGTTTGATGCCTGCTGAGCGGAGAAAAGTGTTTATTCTTCATTTTAAACTGGCGCCATCTTGGATGTTCAGGTGGACGCTTCGTCTTGAAGCAGGTCAGACATGGCTCATGGCAGCTCTGCTGCTTGTGTCACCAAATGAAAGATTTGATAGATTATTGATTTTATCTGCAGCTCACATCTTTGGACTGGCCTACCATTAGCTGTGGCGGCCATCTTGAATATGTTGACTGCAAAAGTTAATCATTTGAAGATGATTAGACTCTGGGAGTTTTATTAAAACCTGCCCTGTGGTTCACAAGATATTTTACTAACACACACACACTGTCATGAGCAAAAACATTTTTAGTATGAAACGCAGTCCTTCAAGGAACATCTGGAGTTGTTGCTGCAGTTTTTAAATACTTCCTGCAGGGGGACAAGCTGGAACAGCTGGATTATGTCTCGTTTCCCTTCAGAGGACCAGCTCTGACTCCCCATCGTTCCCAGTCACAGCACAGAAAACACCCACACAAGCGTTAAGCACCAGTAGCTGTAGTGTTGTGGATCTGTGAAATGACGGAGACGCCCCCGCTCTGAGGGGGAGGGGAGGAATGTGGAGGCCGGAGAACAGAAAGATGAGAACAAAGTTCTGCCTGTGCTTCCACTACGCTTCCCAGAACCCAGATGTTGAAACATGAGCCGTCGTTTCTTCGCACTGCGTTTGCAGCAGAAACATCTCGTTGGCTGTAACTACAAAAGAAACTACAGTGGTGAGAGACGCAGCAGCTGAAAGGTTAAAGGTCACGACAGGACGGTGGAGAGACGCAGGAGGAACATTCCTCTCCCTCTGAAAAGGCGGCGGCAGCACGAAGCGACTGATCCAAGATGAAAATATCTGCTGGAGCTGGGAGGACAGGAGGCAGAAGGTGTTTGATTGCACATTTCTTTCTTCATCAGGGTCTTAAAGAACTAAAAACTGAAGGTGAAGGACCAGAACCTCCAAGTCTGAGACCAGAACCTTTGAGTCTGAGACCGTGGTCCTCAGTCAGTCCTCTCCAGGGTCAGGTTCTGCCTCAGGTGGAGGACTTCATGCACCTCCGGTTTTGTATTCAGTGAGGAAAGAATGGAGCTGGAGACCAACAGATGGATCGATGCAGCTTCTGCAGTACTGTGGATGCTGTGCCGGTCCACTGTGGTGAAGAAGGAGCTGAGCTGTGAGGAGAACCTCTCTGTTTACTGCTCAGTCTACGGTCCTACCCTCATGATAGAGACGGAGGAGAACCAGATCCTGGATCCAGGAGGTCTAAAAGAGTTCTTTCTGCAGGGTAGCTGGACCCTTAGAGATCAGGTTCTCCAGGAGAGACTCAGAGTAGAACCACTGCTCCTCCACATCCAGAGGAGCCAGCTGAGGAGGTTCAGACTCTTGGTCAGGATGGACCCTGGATGCCTCCTTGGGGTGAGGTTCTGGACAGGTCCAACTGAAAGGAGACCCAGGAGAGACTAAAACCCTCCGGAGGTTTTACCCAAACATCAAACGTCTTCATGCTCAGAGTTTCAGATAAAATTTGATTTTTATTTGGATCCGTCTTCAACCTGAGGAGGTTCAGAACCTTCAAATCTTTCAGGACGCCCAAAGTTAACAATTTTTTATATGCATCTTAAAAACATTTTGACACATTTTGTCTGTAAACTTCATAATAATTTGTATCTCGTCGTCATCTCTGACCTCCTCAGGTTAAATCCGTGTCGTACATTCAAACGTACATTTCAGCACAAAACAGGAAAAAATACAAAAAACGTTTGTTTATATGAACATTTTCAATAATACAAAAACAAAATGATTTTTTTTTTTAAAACAGCTTTATGTCACAATCTAAAAAAGTTAAGTCTGGTCCTCTGGACATTCAAAAAACAAAACAAAACAAAAATGTTTCGTCTTTCGTCCGAAAGACTTCCTCAGGCTGTATTCAGCTCAGTCTTATAAATAGCACCTCTCACAGTGGATCAACCAGTTTGCTGATGACAGCCAGAACCAGCTGCTCACATGATCAAGGAGGACCATCAGCCTAACGATGGATCGTTAGCACCCTGATGGTTGTTTGCTATTCACAAGGGGCTGACACCAAACAACTGCAAACAACCTTCAGGGCACTAACGATCCATCTGAAGAAGTATTTCATGTGAAAGACGAAACGTTTCTCCTTTTTTTTTTTTTTTTAATGTCCAGAGGACCAGACTGAACTTTTTTAGATTTTTCTACCTGGATTATTGAGCATGCATCAGGGCACTTTATGTCACAACTTCCTGTAAGCGTATATTTCTTCTTTTTCTTTCCGGTAAATGCTCAAAAAAAAAAAAAAAGTTCAGCAGTGTCTTCCTGTGACATCACAGAGGTTAAAGGTCAGATGTCAGAGGTGGAGCGCTAACTTTAGTAGCCTTTCATCGCCACGGACTGTCCTCCTGCGCCGTCGTGGCGTGAGACCTGATGGATCATGAGGAGCGTGATGAGCAGACCAAACAGCTGCAAGACAAGACAGGCGGACGATTACGGATGCTAGCTGCGCTAATCCCACTCAAACAGGATTATCCTGTTCACATGTGAGGCTCAGGTTCAGGCGCTCGCTGTTAAGATCACGTGTGTTCTCAGAATGCAGCGAACGATGGGAGCTGGTTGAATACACCAGGAAGTAACTCATGATACAGCTGCAGCTCGAACGCTGCGGACAAACGCCCTGACGTTACATGTACAGAGAAACAAGCTAACGGTGACATCCTCAGAGTTTAGTCTGTTTAACACTGAGCAGAGCGCATGTGACACCACAAAGAGAGATTGGTCAAACCGGTTCAGAGACGCACCTGAAACCAGAATCTGCCACCAAACAGTGACTGGGACCATTTCAAGGATTCTATCCAACTGAACTTTCCCTACTTCAACTACACCACTGTGGCAGAAAGAAGAAGGTGAATCACTGTTGCATGATATTCTGCTGTGGTTGACTGCTGGTCACATGACCTCAGCGAGGGATTGTGGGTAAAATTTAATTTAACTGTTAATCATTTCAGTTAGCTGTTTAGCATTGTTCTTTTATTGATTTGTCTGTTCTTGTTAGTTTATGTGTTCATGATGTGTTAGGGAGGTACCGTATTTTCCTCTGTACACGTCGCACCGCGCTATAAGTCACATCAGTCCAAATATGTCTAATAAAGTGGAAAAATCTATAAATACATGGCATCATCATATAAATTGCATCTATTACACATCACCGCTGACTCGTCGCGTTTGTTACGCGTCGCCGCTGGCAACCCAGAAATGTGGGCCGGTGTTGTGCCAAAAATCGATTGGCTGCCAAATGGCGGCCGCGGGAGCATGCACAGGACGACTTTAACAAGAATTTAACAAGCTCAGCACTTAAAAACAATTTTTTGTTTGCTCAAAATTATAATAAAGATGTGTGTCTGTTGAACTTTTACTTAATAAAAGGACTTTAATGGTCAATTCAGCTGCATTTCGTAAGTAATCGCTGCCTCGGTGCTCCAGGAGCGCGCAGAGGGAGTAAATCCTGAAGGAGCAACGCTGCACAATTTTTAGAAATTCAACACGATAATCACCTAAAATAATTATTTGTTTGCTCGACATTATGGTAAATGTGTGTCTCAGTTGAACTTTTACTTAATAAATTGACTTTAATGGTCAAATTAGCTGCATTTCGCTGGGTCGGTGCAGTGAAATAATTATGATTTGACGGTTACTCCAGGAGAGCTGGACGAAGGTGTCAACTGCGGCAAGCCGATTGTGTCATTAATAGCCACGTTTACCTATTACATGAAACAACGGCATGCCATACTACTCGAGTGCCATCTAGCGGCTGAAAATGGTACTGTTCAGTGTTTTCAGTCAGAATGAATGAAAATGGTCAAATCTCAGCCAAAAATTGGTTTATAAATACTGTATGAGGGAAACTATAAACAAGTTGCTTGGGTGTATGAGTTGCAGGACAAATTATGCAAAAAACTGCGACTTAAAGGGCAATAAAATATGGTTGTCATAAAGACTTGTGGGGTTCACTCTGTCTGTGTGTTGAACAGTAAAATACCGTAAAGTCTATAAAACACCATCTGGTTGATTCTTGATCTAAAACAAGAGCCGAACTTCTCTCAGTAGCTGAATGCTGCCACGCTACAATATATTCGTCTGTGTAATGACAAGAAAACAGAAAATTAGTGGAACTTACTGCAGTAACAGAAAATCCAAAATAAACGCCCATGGCCACCTTGAAGATGATGTCAATTAGGTCAAAGATGGCATCACCGCAGGGCTGCAGAGGACAAAGACAGGGTCGTGAGCTGGAAACATGACTGGATGATGTCTGGGCCCACTCAGATTCTGACTGATTACCTTTGAATAGATCTGGGTTGGACCGGAGCGGCCCTGTGGGAAAACGAGAGCAAAATGTTTTAAGAACTGCAGCTGAAACAGACCAGTTCAGGTTATACACAGAAAAGTTTGATAAGATGTTAATAAAGCAGTTGAACGCACCGCAGGTGTTGGTTTACAGCTGGATGAAGACCTGCACTCACAGGAGTCAGGAACGGTGTCAACCCAGTCCTCGGCACGACCCACTCCACAGCACTGGAGCTAAAACCAAATGAGACTGTCAGAAAATGGGGAGCGGTCCTCAGCAGGCCTCTGAAGTCCGGTGTTTAAAACACAACCATTAATGAAAATTAAATTAAACTGGAGTGCAACAGATGTGAACGCCGTCCAGAACCACGACAGTCTTCTCTGGACCAGAGCTCGTTTCAAATGGACTGAGGTGAAGTCCTGAACTGTTCTGAGATCAGACAGGTCTAAATCTGAAGTTCTGTTTGGAAACTACAAGCACCACGTGCTTCATACTAAAGAGGAGAGGGACCATCTCCTCTCCACACCATGATGGTGTGGGGGTGCATTAATACCTCTGTCATTGGCAGCTAAAACATCTGAAATGCTCCTTCTACAGGTGTTTAACAAATAAGACTGTTCCCATCTTGCACTGAAGACTCTGGACTGTTGGAATCCTCAGTCAGATTACAATGGGACCACATTTTCTCCAAAACCTCCAAAAACTGGTCTTCTCAAGTCCGCCAAAACATCTAACATCTGGTCTCCTCAGATCCTTCAAAGCCTAAATCAACTGGTCTTCTAAAACCTCCATCAACTGGTCTCCTCAGGTCCTCCAAAATCTCCAACAACTGATCTTCTAAAACCTTCATCAACTGGTCTTCTCAGGTCCTCCAAAACCTCCAACAACTGGTCTTCTAAAACCTCCAACAACTGGTCTCCAATATCTGGTCTCCTCAGGTCCTCCAAAACCTCCAACCACTGGTCCTCTAAAACCTCCAACAACTTGTCTCTAATATCTGGTCTCCTCAGGTCCTCCAAAACCTCCATCAACTGGTCTTCTAAAACCTCCATCAACTGGTCTTCTAAAACCTCCATCAACTGGTCTCCTCAGGTCTTCCAAAACATCCAACAAATGATCTTCTAAAACCTCCAACAACTGGTCTCCAATATCTGGTCCCATCAGGTTCTCCAAAACCTCCAACATCTGGTCTAAAACCTCCAACATCTGTTTTCCTCAGATCCTCCAAAACCTCCAACAACTGGTCTCCAATATCTGGTCTCCTCAGGTCTTCCAAAACTTCCAACAACTGGTCTCAGGTCCTCCAAAACCTCCAACATCTGGTCTAAAACCTCCAACATCTGGTCTCCTCAGGTCTTAAATGTTGACAGACTGTTGTTCAAAGGAGAGGAGACTCTTCCAGGTCCATGTTCTCCTCTTCCAAATGACGGTACAGTTTCTACGTTTAAACGTTTCATTTGGACACGTTGACCCAGTGTGAATAAATTATGGGTTTCTCCAGGATTCTTTATTTTTTACACTTTAAGCAGCGTCTAAAAGTCTTTTAGAACCGAGATGTAGTTCTGCAGAATTTTCTTTTTTTCTTTTTGTCCAACTCTTAACAAAAGAACATCTAAACGCCAAAATGCTAAATAGATTTATTTTGTACACAGGATAAAAATAAATGAAACTTCATAACTAGTTTTATCTTCATGTAAACAACTAAATAAAAACTGTCCTGTAGGAGGGAAGGTGGTAAAATGACATTTCTAGAGCTAAAGGCTGCAGACCTTGAACCAGCCGAGTGTCTAACCTCCGGTGATTTAATAAGACCGACCGGTACAAACGTCTTACAGGTTGTTGGATTCCATCGAGTAAACCCCGGTTGCTTTCTTCTGTCATGAACTGCAGGGCAAACTCTTCAGTGACACTTTGGAAACCTTCTTTTGCCTACAAAAGAAGAAAACATCATCAGCATAACAGAAAACTGAAGACGAGAAGAAACGCTGATGTTGGGGCAGCTTACAGCTGTACTGTAAATCAGAAAGACAAACAGCCTGAAAAATAAGCCTCAAACCAACAGTTGTACAAAAACTTCAAGTTGTGTCTAAAATTCAGATTTCTACAGTCCTTTATGAAGGAGATATGAGAAGTTAAAACCCTTCACTTCCTGTTCTGAAGGTAAAATCATGGCTGACTGAACTGAAGTCTGTTGGACACTGTAAGAACAGATTGCCATGTTGTCCTGAAATGCTGATTAAAGCTCTATCAGGCAAAGAAGAAGCCATGTGAGACAACTAGTGTGCACTCTGCATTCTGGGGGAGTTTGAGAGAAACCAGACGTAAAGCAGAGACAGAAACATTGGAAGAAAAAGACAAATGCCTACTTGATGTACAATTTGTAAATGTGTTATAAAAGATGTGAATAATAGAATATTTCAGAAAGAAGTGATAAGATGATGGCTGGGTCGAACAATGCAAAAACTAAGGTGAGCTGATGGTGCTTCTTTTATAGCTCTCTGTTTATAAAAATTAATTTTATCAGGACGAGAACGCATAGAAAACTAAAAAACGTAAAGTTTCCACGCTGGGCTAAAGGAGCCTGCAGTGACATTGTCAAGGTCATTTTATTTTCACGATAATGGAGCAGATCGACTCCAGTAAATTGAAATGTAATTTTAGCTTAATTAGCATGTGATGTTAGCTTCAAAATGCTAACGGGCCTATGAAGTATACAGTAGTTACCTTGTTTCTTATAACTGCCCAAATAATTCCAAAGATCAACATGATGATCATTCCGATGCCCATGAAACCTGCAAACTGCACACAAAATATAAATAATTAATGTTGTTATTATTAAAAAAGACAGGGAAAAACAGAATGCATCAACAACAAAGCTTGTACAGACTATTTTGAGGGCAATGGTGTTCTCAGAGCAGGCGGCTCCGATTCCCAGACAGGAGATGCCAAAGACACCGATTGCAGTCACCCAAATCCATCCGATGCCTGGGCCTCCGAACGACGACATCTGACCAGTTTGGACAAAAACACTCGGTTACTGAAAAGATGCTAACAATTTGTTAGCATCACCCTGTTGAGTCAGTCTCTCATACAGTTTATACTTTTCTTGAATGTTACTGGGTTCCTAAGTACACAATTTTGTTCTACCACATGTACTACGTGTAGTGTGTATGACAAAGAAACTTTAACTTTGACTATGAACAAGTGTGGCAACACCTGAGTGATTATAGACTGGGTACAGGTGTGGCAACACTTGATTATAGACTGGGAACAGGTGTGACAACACTTGATTATAGACTGGGAACAGGTGTGGCAACACTTGATTATAGACTGGGAACAGGTGTGACAACACTTGGTTATAGACTGGGAACAGGTGTGGCAACTCTTGGTTATAGACTGGGAACAGGTGTGACAACACCTGAGTGATTTAAGACTGGGAACAGGTGTGAGTGGAAGGCTGACTGAGGGCAGAATGGACGACACTGCAAAGACTGAAACAAGGAGTGGTGTTAATGTAAAATACAGAAACACAAATGGACAGGAGTGTAAACGAACAGGGAACATAAAAACATCAGAAGCCCACAAACCAAAGATCTCAAAGAACCAAACAGATACACTCAATCAATCACTGAATAATCAAAACACACAAGACACTGCCCTGCAGAGAAAACTCCTTCAGACCGCCTCCATCTGCGATCTCACCCTTAAACTAAAATTATACTTGTCCCCCAATCCCAATGTCATGGAGCACCCCCTGCAGCGTACCTTGGGGGGACCTGGTCAAATCCCTTCTCCAAGTCCACAGAACTCATGCAGACTGACTGGACAACCCCCCATGCTGCATCAAGGACTGAGGGTAAAGGTCTAGCTCTTCAACTGATGCTCATAGCAATGTGCACTCAAGCTGTACAGCCCCTCCTGCAGGTGGTGAGCCCATACCAGTCAAACTCATGTAGCTCATTCAGGCTGAGTCTGACCACGCCCCATGGCACATGGCCTGGCTCCAGGGGGGGGCTGTTTTGTGAAGAACATTGTCTGGCTTGGCACGTAGGACCAGTCTGCATTGGGAGACCTTACCAGGGGTGATTGTCCTCCACAGCATAGGTCCTTGGACCATTCAGGCACACAGACTCCAGGGTCTTTATCAGAGAGCAGTGGGGGTGCACCTAGCAGAATTACTTTAACCCAGCTTTAAAACTGATGGTCAACGCTCTGACGAGGCCTTTTCAAGCCCAGCTTTCTTCTCTTATCCTGGATCAGTCAGATCTGCTTTCCCCAGGACTGACATTAATTTGGCCATTTCACCAGAAACAGTAAAACAGGAAGTGGATCCAACAGTCACGTTTTGAGTTACCTGGGCCGCCGCAGCCGTGCTCTGCACTGCTGCATATATCATCAAACCCCCGATGATCTGGGGATGGAAAGAAACAAAAATTAACTTTGATTAAACAATAAAAACACCAATTTGAAAACGTCAGCAACATAAGACCAACTCGGATTAGCTCGGACCTAAATATTTAACTTGCAAGCTAAATATTTAGCTCAAACCTAAATATTTAGATTGAATTCAAATTCCTTGCCGAAAAGTGGAAGTGGACTATCAAAGTAAAAGCCGAACCTCTATGTACCGTATACATCTTTTGCTAATCATGGCAAACAAGACGAGCTGTTTTAACAGTCATTCACTCATGTCCCTGTCCAGAGGAAAAGAATGATAAATAATGTGATATGATGATGATATAATGATAAAATGTGGCACAGAAGAGAAAACTGAAGCGATTCAGTCTGGGCAGCTGCAACTCGTTTTCTTCTTCTTGTACTTATGGTCTTTTTTTTTTTTTTTGGCAATTTGGCAAGAGGTGTAGGCCTATATACATATATATAGTTGGATTTCATATTTTTATACTTTTCTATATCTTATAACAAGCGTTGAAATGTCACTACTGATGATGTGAAATGATACATTTTATACAAAGTGTGTGTGTCTCTTTCTTCAAGGGTTTGAACTATATTTACAGACCTATAATCAGCTAAAGTGTTTACTAATAACTTTTAATAATTACTTTATACTTACATGTAATCTCACATTTGCTAAAGATAATCTTACACGTTCATAATTGAGACCTAATCAAACATTCTTGATGTAACAGAAAGCAGGTAAGACGCTGCTGGAGATGGGCCTCTCTTCTTTCCTTTGTTCTGTGAGCACGTGGAGGCCACCCACACACACACACACACACACACACACACACACATTGATTAACAAACACATATTGATTAGCACACATTGATTAACATAAAGCTAAATCACGACATTCACAAAGTTTATACTTAAATATAGCTTGAGTAATTAATCACAGTAATAATAGCTAATAGTAGTTCACTACAATAGTCAGACGAAGAAGGGCCACAGCAAACCATGATCTTGTTCGCTCCTCGCTTCGAAAACAACGTCATAATTTATCGGCTCATCAGCTCTTAAGGAATGCAGTAGATTTCTATATGGCCTTGCGGTAACCATGGAGACTCAAACCTGCTCATCAGTGGTTGCACCACGGTGTCACTCAGAACAGAGGGAGGGACGAGCACCCAATCCTGAACCTGTCCGCTTCGGCAGAGGCGGGACTTAAACACGTCTATAAACATCTCTGACACCCAGCGTCACGCTGAACAATCATCATGAGACGAGAATACGTAAGGTCCGCTCTGATCTTGTTCCTCAAAATGCATTTTGAAATAAATATGTAATGTTCTACATATTTTAACTTTGTGCTTCAATTAAATATTTTTAAACTAAGGTGAACTGCTCCTGGACTTTGTGTGCTCAGACCATTTTGAACATAACAGAATCCTTCAATATACAAGTTTGGCTTTTATTTTGATTGTCCACTTCTGCTTGTCGGCAAGGAATTTGCACATTAGCTAAATATTTAGGTTTGAGCTAAATATATAACTTGCAAGCTAAATATTTAAATATTTAACTTGCAAATTAAATATTTAAATATTTAACTTGCAAGTTAAATGTTTAAATATTGAACTTGCAAATTAAATATTTAAATATTTAATTTGCAAGTTAAATATTTAGGCCTGAGATAAATTTTTTATATTAAAAACTTTATTCATTCCAATTCCAATTTAAAAACAGAAAAAACAAAAATAAACTATTTACAATTTTACGTAAATAAAAAAAGTCAACAGTAAATGAAATTATTTAAATTTACTTAATAAATTAAATATTTTGTTTAAGAATTAAATATTTAGCTTAGAAATTAAATGTTTAGTTTGGAAATTAAATGTTTAGCTTGGACAATACATATTTAGTTTGAAAATTAAATGTTTAGTTTTGGTAATAAATATCTAACTTAGAAATTAAATATTTAATTTACACCTAAATATTTAGTTCACTAACTAAATATTTAACTTGTAAGGTAAATATTTTGTTTATAAATTAAACATTTATCTTGGACATAAACATTTAGTTTGTTGACTAAATATTTAGCTTGCTAACTAAATATTTAACTTGCAAGTTGAGTATTTAGGTTGTAAACTAAATATTTAGCTTGCAAATTAAATACTTAGTTGGAACTATAATATTTATATACGTATGAATAACATGGTGAAGATATGACTTTGAAAAAACTATTTTTTCTTACGAACGGCTAAACTAACCAAAGTATTAATGTTCATTTTTGCCTGTGTAACTTCACAAAGGGCACCTCATAGAAGACACATCACACAAACCAGCGTCTGAAATAACGTGTTCATGTGTAAAAACCTTTAAAACGTCTCAACAAAGCTGCTGAAAGTGATGTTTTCATGTTTGGTACATTTTGTTCAGACAGAAGGGGCTTCTTTATGAAGCGACGCGCCTCTTTAAACTCCACCTTCTGTTAATCAACTTTTGTTTTCATTTCTCCTCCAGCAGGCTGGAACCTGCAGGAGGGGCCGTTCAGACTTTTCCTTTTTTCTTGCCTCTTACTGGAAATGCTCGTTTACTCTGCAGGGTCTGGATTAGATTACTGTTTGAGGACCAGAAGAAGCCCCTCTGCTCAGCATGTCATCGATTTAAATGAAGTTATAGTTTCAGATACAATCTGTTTAAACCTGAACGGGTCCAGACTCTGCTGATTGAAATGATTAAAACACAGTTTTTTAGGTTTTGAGCCTTTTATTGTTTTTAGTTTTTTGCAATTAATAAATATAAACAATTAAGTAGGATCTTTAGTCCAAACAATAAAAACATAAACACATAATTTTAGGATATAATCAGTAAAATTAAAGAAAAAACACCAAGAAAACGTAAATCAAATTTAATAATTTATTTTTTTTGTTCCTCCTGTTTAATAAAAACTAAAAATACACTTGAAATTAACTCAGTTTAACTTTTTATATTTTAGAGAATAAACAATTGAAAATACCTTTGCTTTTAAATGAATCCTAATTGACATTTTTCTGCTGTTTTTTTTTTTTTGCAACAAAACTACAGAACTTGTGAAAATAAAGTTTTTCCACTCACAGCAAACAGCACGTTGAAGAAGATGAACACACACTTCAGGCAGCCGTTGATTTTTCCCATTTTCTCGTCGTTTGGTTGGAGCGTGTGGAGGATGCGTCTGGTCCGGTGGTGCAGCGGGA
The DNA here is from genome assembly GCA_031762355.1 of Hypsolebias martinsi. Taxonomy (NCBI): domain Eukaryota; kingdom Metazoa; phylum Chordata; class Actinopteri; order Cyprinodontiformes; family Rivulidae; genus Hypsolebias; species Hypsolebias martinsi. The sequence goes on along the minus strand of JARVGQ010000804.1, from coordinate 2,005,056 downwards.
AGTGTGCTGTGAGCAGGGGGAGCACAGATTCATGGCTCAGAGCAGACCTGCAGCCAATCAGCTGCATCCTGTACACCATCACAGCGAGGGTGGGGGTTGGTGGGTGGAGGACAAAATACACAAACAGGAGAAACGAAACCTGCTAAAGAGTGAAAGATGCTACAAAAAAAAATAATTTACAGAACTATAAAATATTCACCATGTTTTGGTCCCAGTGAGGGCCGGACATGAACTTCAGTGGGGATGAATTCCTCTCTGTGATGGAGGAGACGTTCTGGTTCCCATGGAGCTCACCTTTAACACGATGCTCAGTAAACAACTCTTCAAATCACCTCGGCCCTCAGCTTCCTGCTCCACGTTCAGTGACAGCCCTGTGACTACCTGCCCCCGTGTAAACCGGGGTCGAGGACACCTGTTTTCAGAGAGACAAATGAAGATGATGTTGGATTTCATATTTTTATACCTTTCTATATCTTATATCAAGCTTTGAAACGTCACTGATGAGGTGAAATGATGCATTTTATACAAGGTGTGTGTGTGTCGTTCTTCAAGGGTTTGAACTGTATTTACAGACTTATAGTCAGTTAAAGTGTCTACTAATTACTTTTACTAATTACTTTATACTGTACTTATATATAATCTCACATCTGCTCATAATTGAGACCTAATCAAACATTCTTGGTGGAACTGAAAACAGGTAAGACGCTGCCGGGGGAAGGGTCTGTTTCTCTTTGTTCTGTGAGCACATGGTGGTCACTCACACACTCACATTGACACTCACATTGATTAACACACATTGATTACACACATTGATTAACAAAAAAGCTAAATCACAACACTTACATAGTTTATACTTAAATATAGCTTGAGTAATTAAGCAAAAAATAGTTCACCACAATAGTCAGACAAAGAGGGCCACAGCAAACCGTGATATTGTGTGCTCCTCGTTTCAAAAACAACATAAGTTATCGGCTTATCCGCTCTCAAGGAATGCAGTAGACATCTAAATGGTCTTCAAGTAACCATGAAGATTCAAACCTGCTCCTAAGTGGTTGCACCACGGTGTCACTCAAAACAGAGGGAGAGACGGACACCCAATCCCACACCTGTCATATTCATATTTGAACAATGTGTAAAGCAATCAAAGGGTCACATCATAATAAAAAAAAAAAAACCTCTTTGAGACAAATAATCTGGAAGACTATTTTCAGGCTATTGCATATTGGCACGTCTCAATATTCTTTAGAAATAAAATAAATGCTTTACATATTTATATATATACATATACAGGTTGTCCTCGGTTTACGACTGGCTCGGTTCCCGTTTTTTCGCGTTTACGACCGCCGCCCCAGTGATGTCATCACACCTTACGTTGTCTTTTTTATGC